>OY037012.1:15858520-16391520 GCA_955831195.1 Pilophorus perplexus
AGAGAAAACGGCTACAAGCTGCCAACTTGGGCGAAGAAAGTTTTCCCTCACAAATTGGAAGAACTCGAAGGAAGAGCATTTCGTGCTTACGTGGGAGGCACTCATCAACAAATTCGGCTAATTTCTGGTATTATGCTTCCACTTAAACGTATCTAAATGTATCTATACATCCATTTGTCACTACTTTTTGCTTCGTAGGTCCAATTCTTGAAATGGTTTTGGACCAAGTGAACGAGAAATCTCGTGGAACGATGAGGCCAAATCGGAAACTTCATATTTTGGCCGCTCACGATATCACGTTGAGGGCGCTACTGTCCGGGCTTGGTATACACGATGCCTTCCCCATCGCCACAAGCGCCTTCATGGTCTTCGAGCTCCACGAAAACACGCAGGGTCACAACGTTCAGGTGAGGCTCATCAAATTGACGGATGACGCTCTCTGACGTCCGCTTGACACCTTCACGACGGTTTCAGGTGTTGTACTTCAACAGCAGCTCCACCCCGAAGCCTCACGTTCTGGAGATCCCGTCTTGTCCGAACCCTTGCTCTCTCACCGACTTCAACAAGGTTCTAGAGCCCGTCATACCCAGGAATTGGAAAGAGGAATGTCACAACTTGACGACACTCTACGGAACAGAAACTAGGTCCCAAACAGAACCGTAGAATTCTTCTATTCGTCTACGTGTGAAATCGTTTAGTGCATCATGCCACATTTGGCATTGTGGAGGGACATGACCGAGGAGTGCTAACGTAGTGTGGTCCCCGCCATGAAAGTAAGAAAAATGTGTACGCTTTTCTAACTTTTCGTGTTAACTTGTATTAATGAGTTATCTCGCTTCGTTGGATCAATCAAAATTCGCTTGGTTGGATGACGTTCAAATTTAGGTTAAACCTTTGTGTAGTTTTTTGTATTTTTCATTTTTTACGATTTTTGTTTTCAACTTCCTAACGACTCATTCTGGCTACTTTTTCGAGCTTCACAAACTGCAAGCAGTAGAATGGGCTTCAACTATTATAATAATCCAGGGGTCTGGGGCTTTACCCCAGTTAGGGTTGCCATACCTACTATATTTTAGGTCTGAACTACTATGAACTATACAAAAAATATAGTAGGAAATCTACTATATTTTTAGGAGACGAAAAATTGTACCTTCGGCCACCCCTTATTTTCAACAGGACCTCAAAAAATGCAAGACAATTTCAAAACAAACAAGATTTTTGTTTTAAATTAGAGAAGAGGTAGTGTTGTAACTGTCCAGAGCTCCAAACCAGCATGTGGCCAGAGGTAGAACCGGCCGGAGGCACACGACTTTCCCCAACAACAAAAGAGCCGGCCTTAAGTACAAATATGAGTCATTTTCACCAAAAAAAGTGTGTAACTCCCATAGCCTTTAGAAACTACCAAATTCCCTTTGCGCGAGTTTCAGTAAACTCCCTATGTATAGTATAATTAGAAAGAAGAAAAACTAAAATATATCGCTTAGCGTGGGCTGGGTTGAAGAATGAAAACTCCCGAACGTTGTATCAACACCCATTTAAAAACTGGATAGCCGATATCAGGAAGAGGCAGCAACTAACTGTTATCAGCAGTGTTGTTGTTATGATAATATCATAACAATATATGCATATAATATTGAAATACATATATTGCTTTATTGTTCTTGGTTGACAATTTCACCATGGTGGACACAGGTCCATCACTGTTCAGAGGTCCAAACGAGCATGTTCCTGGAGGTACAACCGGCCGGTGGTACACGAATTTCCCCTGCCCCTTATTCAATTTTTACTTGATCAGACAGCCTAAATGTGGTCTTGAGGCCTTATCCCCGCTTGTTTCGATAATTTTTATAATTACAAATCGTGGTGGAAGCATTTTGTCAGTCCTGTTGTCACCCCATTCCAGGTACGGAGGACCGAATAACGCCATACGTAAAATTAGTATTATCAGTAACATCTTTTTATTGGTAGGTACATTAAATGTTCGAGTCAATAACAATTTCAACGCCAACACATTTTTAATGTAAAATTATTTTCGTCACTGTATTTGATACTGTGACTGTTTTAAAAATTAGACAATTGACGATCTGTATAATGAAGTACAAATAAAATCCCCCAAGTCAGGAAAAAAACCCTCCACCCAAGAAAAAAAAGTCGGAAGAAAAATGCGAGTCAAGTTTAATCAGTCGAAAGATTTTTGAAAAAAAAAAAAGTGAAGAAAAAATCGGACCAGGCAGGTAACATAATTGAGGATTTATTTACTGTAAAATAATGATCAACTTGACAGGTTGGCAACAGGGCGTTTGCCGAATTTTCCAGACCCACTCGACGGGATTTATCCTAATCCAAGTCGAACCGATCGAGTGTTTTTTTTACAAGTATGAAAAAATCGGCAGCCCCTTCACACCTTATGCGCTACGAGAGAGAAAATAATATAAAATTTGCAGTGAACGAAGTAGATTATCACAGTTTGAGTTTCATTTAGAATTTTGAGTAGGAAAATCATTTAAACAAATTTAATTTAAAAGGAATAGTATGGCAAGAGTGCACGACATTTGAGTTACGAGAGCGTGTCGAGATGGAGTCAGAATGGCGAAATATTCGTGAAATACAATTTCCTAGCTACGCAATTTCGGGCAATAGGCGATTGCTCCCCGAAAAAGTGGAATCTCCATTTGCGCCGATTAAAAAGTTGCGGTTGATCCCTGTGGAACGGGCGATCACAGAGAGGGATCTGGCGTTTGCTCCCAATCCGGTTGTTATTTCCCTCAACAGATCACCTGCTAAACTGTTTTATAGTCTAGACATAAACGATAACTTTATCAGGGGGAATCACCAAAAGCAGAGGGAGCAGTTGACAAACGGCCATCAATCGCCACATAGGCGTACGCAAGGGGGGGCTAGGGGGGGCCCGGGCCCCCCCCTAGACAAACGAAAAATATATATACACTTTCAGATAAAAAGAAAGAAAAAGAGGAAGTAGTGGTTGAAAAATTCGCAGAGAACCCGAGGCGGCTCATGTTGTAAATTTAAAGTGAAAAAAATCAACTTGACATTGCTGGGAACCTACTTATGTTGTGTACATTTTGTTTAAACATTTAATGTTTTATATTAAGAGGGGGAAAAAGTGAACTACAACACTTTATTTTTTAAAAAGATTTGTATGTTATTTTGTATTATTTCTCAAGCTGTGTAATATTATTTACGATATAGGGTACCTATCACACCATACTCCGCACTCCAAATACCTACATGCAAAGTTACGATCATTTTGGTTTGTTCTTCTTGGAATAATATAGGTACCTACCTACCTATGTAATCGCGACGGGGGTTGAAAATTCGGATCGGCCTCAAAATTTGACATCATTCAGTGGTCCACAGGTGGAAAAAACAACCACAAAATATTTTTAAATCCCCTCAAAATCTTTATAATATAAAGATTTTGGGGGGATTTAAAATTTATATTCCATATATTATATGGAATATTATTCCATTCAGTATTAGTTGGAGGGTTGATATGAATAGTTTTCGGATCAAAAAGTCATCAACTTGACTCGTACTGTAGACCTGACTCGTGCAGTATACCTTTCTCGATTTTGGAAAATTGTGAGTTTACGGGAGTATTAAACCTATTTACGGAGAATCGTAGCCGACTCATTTTGCACGTGAAAAAATTCGTTAGACATCGAAATTAGTTCAGTTTTTACTCAGCTACAAGAAAGTAATTTTATCTTTCTGTGGAAAAAATCTAGACACAGGTTTAAACAAGTTTTTAGCGGATTTTGAAGCAAAAAACCATGATTTTTGTGCATTTAATTCAACATAAGTAGAGTTTGGGCTAGCTAAGGTAGGTATGCGACTATTTTTCCTGGGTACCCTATGTAGTGCCCTATGTACAGAACAACTCCGACATTTGTCGTCCGTTTTTTCTACAGATTTTAAGGTAAATGCGTGAAATTGTGAGAATTCCTTTTTTCGCCGAAAAGACGGTGAATAGGTACCAAACTTCAAAAATATGTATTCCCGCCGTTGGATAACGTTAAATCTCATCAGATCGAGTTTGAACTTCAAACTTTGAAGATTCTTCAAACTCGACGTTACCTAGATAGACCTTTCAGAGAACCTGCGATAGTTACGGCGCTTGTTTAGTGAAATCGAGAAAACAAACTATGAAAACATACATAATATGTATGCATAATACGTATATTATATCCTATTAGGGTCTTTGCAGTGTATAAAAAATAATAAGTTACAGCGAGATATTTCTGGCTCGAACCTTCGAAACAAAATTTAATTTAAAAGGCCACATTTTTTACCTTACAAAGTCATGAAAATAACTAATTTGGCTCAGCAATTTTCCGTCTTCAAGTAGAAATTTTCAATTCTAGGGTGTTCAATGGAATTCACCAATGTTACGGGGTTCCATCAGAAATCATAGGAGTGTTCGATCGAAATCATCTTCGACCTCCTCATTTTTGTAGTACCTAATTTTCAATTTTAGGGTGTTCAATCGACGCCAAATTTATAGCTCTACAACTTTTCTTTACACATACTGAAAAGTTGTAGAGCAATAAATTTGGCGTCGATTGAACACCCTAAAATTGAAAATTACTACAAAAATGTTTGTACTTACATGTACAAACTTCGGGAGAATCCTTACTTGGCTCGCACACTGGAAAATGTACTGAAAACGTGTTTTTTTAAAGGTATTTTGGGAAAAAACGGCTCAGAATCCATTTTAGGTACAGGGACATGGGGTATATTCGTGATCAGCGTCAAATTTACGAATACCTACTATAAGTATGGGGGTTTCATAGTTGTTTTTTCCCCCAAAATATGGCCGTTTTGCACCACCGTGCGTCGTCTGCCGTCCGGGGCGTTTTGGGCCGTAAGAATTTTTTTAAGAATCTGAAATTTTGACAACATACGTGGTTTACCATCCGATTTCACTATGGGGATCTGTAGGGCTTTCATGGGGCTACAAATTGGATTTTTGAAGGATACCAAGAGATCAAAAATTGATCTCTTTATAAAAAATATTCAATATTTTCCGATTAAAAATAAATAAATAAATAAATGTAAAAACAAAAGATTTTGAAAAAAATAATACATAATAATAATAATTTTTTTAACTCTTTTTTTTTCAAGACACAGAATTAATTTTCGCACAAGTAATACAACTATATCACAGAATAATAAACCCTTGTGTAAAATTTGCAGCGTTTTTAACTAGGTAGGTACCCTGGCTGGCAGCATGTCTACCTGCAATATTAAATAGGGGGGGGGGGGGGGGGTCAAAAATGTTTTGAGCCCCCCCTAAAGGAAGACCTGCGTACGCCCATGAATCGCCATGTTTTCCCAGCAGGCGGGAGCAATCGCCTGTTCCCCGTAATTTATTTTCCGGATAAGTACATTTTTTAATTTAATATTGCACTTTGCGCACTAATTGCGTTCAAATACCTAAACCTTTCGAAAAAAAGGAATTCATACAACTACCGGGTAACTGGTTCAAAAGTTACCTTCTGGCAGCTTAAATTCAAGTGCAAACGGAAATCGTGAAGGCAAACATGTGAAAACTTTCACGTTACATCTAACTTCGTAGTGTAAAAAATACGTAAAAAAAGTTGTCTTTGTTACAAAATTCGCACGAGTTCAGTCTGATCCAATTGTCAATTTTTGAAGGAAATTTCACTAATTTTAAGTCTAGTCGACAGCTCATGCGATTGGCAGTTTGAATTAGTCATTACAAATCGAAACGCTTAGTCTTAAAATGTTCTTAATACCTACGCTAAAAAAAGTTAATTTCTTAAGAAATTATTAACAATGAATAAGCACTTTTGTGTCTTATTTTGGCACATATTCGCTATTAATTGCAAGGTTAGTATTTGATATTTGTCGTGTGAGAGAGGAAAGGGTGGAACTAGGGGTGGTTGTAATTTGAGTGGTTTTGAGCAATGACATTCCTTCAGAATGCTGTGAGCACTTGCCTTGAGGACTCCAGATTGGGGCCTCGGGTGGTACGTAAATACTGCTAACGAGAAGTGTCAAATGTGCAGAAACCGGGTTCTGATCTGCAAAAACTTATTTCAACGGAGAACAAACCAGTTCTCAACGTGCAGAAACTTGTTTGTGGGATGTAAAGACTGGTTTTAAGGAAACGGAAACTCCTTAAGGGATTGTAGGAGCGTTTGTGAGGGTTTTGGTCGGGGAGTTGGCCAACCAGAATTTGTACAAAACCAATTACTACACTGGATTCGCAAATTTTAGTCAGAGATTAGCGAACATTTTCAGTCTGAACTGTTTGGTAAATTTGTTTGGGGGTTAAGTTCCATTCTTACGACCTCTCACACTAAGACAAAACTCGGATAGGACCTACGGGCTCCAGGCCCTTACCCAATGTCGCATGGGTCACCTCGACACCTACTTGTAGCTCGCTTCGCTGTCACCATCGCCAAACCAGTTGCCCTGTTCGTAGCGGGTTTGTCGGACTTGAAACCGGCGGGATCGCGAGCTTCGGGGGGACGTCTCAGGGGATTCCCAGTGTCGGGAGCGGACGGCCCAGTGTTCCGTGAATTCCGAGGCGCTACGGGCGAGCGACGGTTGGGACAGAGACCGGACCAGAGATCTTTCGTCGTCTTCGGGATGGCGGGCGGCGTAGTCTT
Source organism: Pilophorus perplexus (assembly GCA_955831195.1). Lineage (NCBI taxonomy): Eukaryota > Metazoa > Arthropoda > Insecta > Hemiptera > Miridae > Pilophorus > Pilophorus perplexus. The sequence goes on from OY037012.1 coordinate 15,865,180, forward strand.
CGTCGTAGTACCTGGAAGGAGTTTACCACGTTCATTTCTGTCTCGACGTCCAAAAGGAGGTTATAAGTTGGGAAAAAACTTACCGGTTGACTGGCTGATAGTACGACGACATGTCGGACAGAGCGTCGGACATCTGCGCCCTCATATCGATGGTCATTTCGGACATCGACCTCACGTCCATTTCAGACTTCATGCTCGACCTCCTCGACCTCGCCATGTGGTCGACTCCAGGAGGACCTCGGCCGCCGTCTGTCGTCAAGGTTCTTATCGACGACCCTCCGTCCGAGTCGTATTCGTACAGCGTTGGCAGCGAGCTGCGCCTGCTTCTCGTGTCCCATTCCGCCTTCCGTCTGTACTTGCTACCGCCGTTGCCGCGCTGCTGCTGATCGTACTGGCGCTTGGGCGGCGCCAGAACTCGGATGATCACGTCCCACTTCTCCGGCTCGAATATTTTGCCATACCTGACAACATTTCAAGATTACTCAACTGTTCAGACACATAATCCAACTCGAGAGAGTTTTAAATTCAGTCACCTCTCGTCTTTTCTGATCCTTTCAAAGTCCTCCTTGACGGTTGCCTCAGTCAGCTCCTGCCGCAGGGTGGAGTCCGTCGTGATGATTTCTCTCCACTTTTGCCGATCTTCTAACGTCAAAGCAGATGCGATGCTCTCCACATCGGACCTAACGTACAAAAACAATTGTAGACGAATGCCCACACTGTAATAACATAGCCCGACTATCCACCTACCTGTCATCACCCGACTCGTAAGGGGGCTCCAAGACGCGCAGCATCACCTCCCAGTTGTGCTTAGGACGAGCGTCTACTGGTGTTTTGATTGTCGTCTCGTACAGCTTCTCCAGCTCGATCTCCGTCTTCTCAGACATAGTTTGTCTCTGCACTCTGACAAAATTGACAAACACGGTTTGAATGGGAGTTCCTAACCCTCGTTTCTACCCCAAAGTTTACTTCTAATGTACTCATTGAGCGTTGCGTAATAAAATGGGTGCACTATTTCAATCTACTTTGTTCACAGCCTGATTCAAATGGCGTTTGAACTCATTCCTTCTTCTCAAGTTGAATTTTTAACGAAAGAATAGTGACGGACGGACGGGTTTTACAAAGAGTTTAAAATATAAATAAATCATAAATCATCAGTGGGCCTGCATCCTGAGAGAATGAGACTTTCTGCACCACCACCTGTTCTGACGGTGGGGAAGTGGTTGGTGGTCAAAAGAGCCGATCTAGGTGAACAGTGGGTCAAAATATACACTCATTAGGAGTGTTTGGTAGAAGGGAAACTTCAATGGAGTTTAAGCCGTCATCACTTGATCAAACAAGCTTCTCTTCTCAACGCTTGATGTGGTCTCCTGTGATTCAACCAGTTGGGTTTAGGACAGTTCATTCGCACCTTATATGTGCGAGTAAAATTTTTTCGTGTCTAGATTGTCTTAATAGAGATATATACTATAAATATATGCAGCTCTCAGCTTCTTCAGGTCGTAGATTTACCCCGTCGATTACTATTAAGTTAAGATAAAAAGATTGCTCTCAAGACAGAGAGAAATTTTTTGAGGAAGGAAGCTATTTTTGATTAGCAGATGAGGTGTGTACATTCTTCAAGCACTACATCTTGAGAGTACGTGCGTTACTATTCCAGCCCCATGGGTGATTCTCCGAAAAATGAAGTTTTAATGTTATTCGCCTTCAGTAGGCTGAAAAATGGTGGTATTTTCACACACAAAATTTCTACATATTCAGAATGATGTCCTCTACTTCTGGAGATAGTTTTATTAGTCAAACATTACGGGATATATTTTTAATGTGACATAATAGCACGCAATTGTAAGGACCGTCACGCGTATTCGGGAGGTGGAGTCAACTTACTAACAAGATTTCGTTTGTATTTCACCATATTACCGCTGCAACTATTTTTTTAAATCAAAGCATATAAGCCTCAGCTTCGAAAAAATACTGAAAATCGATTGTATTCAGCGGTAGGAATTAACAGCAGGTTGCTATAGTTCAGTATTCAGAAATTGGCGCGACCGTCACATCATTTTTAGTGCTACTTTGAACTGCTGGTAGATCACTCTCAAGAGGCAACTCTGCCTGGTTTCCGTCTGGCGTCAGTCAGCAACAATGTGGCAATGAAACAGCATAGTGCTCCCGAGTTTTTCACGTTTCCCTGAAGCACAACGGCGATTTTAGCAAAATAAGCCACCGTTTTGTGTATACTTTCTGTTAAGACCGTCACACGTGTTACTATTTGTCACATGCTTTGAGCTGCTATTTCCAAGTTAATAAACTATTACTTGAAGGGTTCGTGAATCAACTGGACCTCAACTAATGGTGAAGGGTGTCTTGGGTTCTCTTGGCAGCCATATTGAAGTACTTTTGTAAAGACCGTCACAGTAAAGACCATCACATTTAGAAACGTTTTCTCTGTGCCGGTCTTTACTTCTGTGTGACGGTCTTTATCAAAAATGTGTTTCTCAGCTCTCAACGAAATACAAATGCATGCATAGAACCTGTGAGGACTACCAAAACAAAGTCATACAGTTCAATACATAAGGTTACTTCGAGAGTGACTCAACATCCTATAAGAAATGGATAACTGACAAGCAAAACAGATCGAAAAATGGGAGAAGCTTCACTGTTTCTGTGACCAAAATGGTCGAAGTAGAGACGACAAAGGGTAGGTATGCTGAAATCGACAATGTCCGGCGAGATCGTTCCGTACATGTCTCATGTTTATCGCAAATGCCACCAGATGTCGTTCTCCCAGAACTTGAGAGGCACTCACCAGTGCACCAAAGCACTCATTTTGGAGCATCAAATTTTGATGCTCCAAAAGGTGCCTCCGCATTTAATGCGCAATTGTCTCTACACACAGAGCTTTCTTCTACTCAACTGAAGAGCCGCGTTGTTAACCTAATAGTAAGTTACATAGTATGTTCTGACTACCTGATTCATTCTCAAGTTTCTGCCTGTTTTTGTGAAGCTCAAAGCTTGTAGGCATAATTTTGCAACCTGTACTGCCTATTTCGAAGAAACAATGGTCTAAGTAGGTACCTACCAACACAAAAGACTGAATGAATCATGAACTTACCTAACTAAGCCATTTTAATCAAGTCATATCGTCAAGGAAAGCACCAAATATGTACTGATACTGTTAAACTATTTTGCTACTGTATTTGTGATTAGAAGAGGTGCAGATAAAAGGCTAGAGAGCTGATTATACTTGTGTTAGCTGCAATTAAGGAAAAAAGTAAAATTCTGTTTACTGTGATTTAACAACAGTGATTTAAAGTTTAGTTTTGAGATTTTGATTGTGATACCAATTTTGTAGGTAGGTACCTAATGCTTTGTGCTCAAAGTTTAATAAACATTCGTTAAGGTATTGATGATAACCATCAATATTTCACCTTCATCATTTATATTCTATGAAAAATAGCAAGCATTCTGAAACAGCCCGTAAAGACCGTCACAGGGATTTAAAGACCGTCACAAGATAAAAATTTGATTATAAGCTGGTAGAATAAAAATAGCAATACATGAATATAGTTCCCACCAGGTTCGCGCATGAATACAGTAGTTTTGGATCTTGATTAAAACATAAATGAGTCTCTAGTCATGATTATACTTACTTGTAGAAGAAATACATGATTTATGTTGGAATTTTTTCCATAATTTTGTATAATATCACATCCTACAGCACAAAAACTGATGAAATCCCTGTATTGACTTTTTCTCCTTCTATGTAGAATGATAATGGAAGCGTGGAGATCAAACTTAGCAAGCTATTGTTCTTGGAAATTTTTTAACTGACTTTGATAGTACGCGTGACGGTCTTTACAAAATATACTACCTAGGCAGAGAAAACCCTCTGGTATAAATCGCAAAACCATCAAAGTATCTAATCATTCATCATACTGGTAAGTAAAGATGTTTTCCTAACCATAACAGTTATTACATCAAGGGAAACCAACAAAAAAAATTTGGGTTGCTAAGAACCCGAAAACTTCATTTTGCGGAGAATCACCCCCATACGGATCCATACTTTTCAGGAAATGACCTTCCGTCCGTCCCAGGCCCAAGAATACCTGCTTCTCCGCCCTCCTTGACATTCCCTCGCTCCCTCAACTACTCCCCTGCTCAACTGTTTCCTGGCTGTATGAATGATTAATTAGGTACTTTTATTTATACCACCAGCACTCGGCGGAATTAGCCTAATTCAATTAGGTACCTGCCGAAAAACACATCCTGTGTCATATGACCAATATTGGTTTGATCCTCGATGATAACATTAACAATCCGGGGGTCTGGAGGTGTCCTCCAGTGCTAAAGTAAAAATATAGGTAACCACACCTACATAGCCACAAGCAACAATACACCCCACAGGCAACAACGTTTTTAGACCTCCGTCGAGTGTTATACCCTGTTTACCTTGAAATGGTACCTATTGTACCTTCATAAGAATGAAAGGTACAGAGGTAGAAGGTATTATATTCAATTCAGCACACCCGAAAACATAAAAACCTATACCAAACTCGCAATAGTACGATGCCTCTGTATTTAAGTTGCACTAGGGCTATGCGACCATCGCAACAGCGGTCGCATCGCATGGCAACTATCCCAAAACCTTACTTATCAAATCGTGAGGGTCTTACAAAGACACCCTCAAGTTTTCAAGTGTTTTTGACTAATCGGCTGTTTTGGCCTCCCAATCGCATGCTAATTGAATTTCCTGGTTAGTTACCGGTATGATGGCTGGACAGGGTAAGTAGCAACGGATGACGACTCGGAGTAGCTGTCCCAGTCTGTCGTCGAGTCGTCCCTGGGGACGACGCCGTCGGGGTCGGGATAGTTCCTGATGGTCACGTCCCATTTGGGCGGGGGCTGCGGCTTGCGGAATTCCGTCACTTGACGCCTGTGCCGCTCAACGTCTTCGATGGTCTTTTTCTCGGTGATTGTTCGGAGGAAAACGTCGTCGACGACGTGCGCTTTGAGTTCAGGTCGGCGGGAGGCAATTACAGGCGGTTCGATCATCTCGGAGACTGTCATGATACGGTTTTCTGTGTTCACTTCTGGAATGTTTAGTTGAATGTGAGACAATGTTCCTTTTTTGAGCAGCATGATATTGTATGGTAACGAACCTGCCACGTAAGATGGTGGTACGACTGGCGGTGGCGGCGACATTTTGGATCTTTCTGTGATCTCTTTGTAGTCGACTATGTCTTCTCTCTGGTATTTCTCTTCCTTTCTGACCACCTAAAACCACATTGAACATTATCTCCGTGTACAGAACCCTGTCTGTTCCGAATTTGACGCTCACCTGTTTGGGCTCTGGTGGATGTTTCTTGACTATTGTGGAATACACTGGCGGTGGCGTGGGCAGTTTCGTCGGCGGCGGATGGATCTCCGGCACGTAGGTGAACCTCGTCACAGGCAAAGGCTCTTCCAAAATGGCCGTCAACCGGCTCTCGCTCATCTTCATGCTCATTTCGGACTCGGACGGGGGCGGAGTTGGCGATGGCGGTGGAGGCGCCGGTTTCTTCACTCTCACCTGAAAAATCGTACAATTGACATCTAGTTGGCTCTGTTTGCACTTAAACTACTGCAATCTAATAACAAAACAATTTTATCCCACCTGTACGTCAAACTTAGGCTCTGGCGGCAGCGCTCTCTTGTGTCTAGTTTCTGTTTCAATCGTCTGCGTATTATCCTCTGTGTAGTAGCTATCGCGGACATAGGCTCTATTTTCGAAAGAACCACCTACAAATTTAAAAGATATTGTACAGAGTAGTTTCTATTTTGGAATCCCCAGTTTTCCTAACGTGCAATACCTGAGCTAAAGGATCTCCTAGTGTCGACTTCTTCAGGTTCAGAACTTGGCGACTCCGAAGGATAATCTGACGGCAAAGTGTCACTAATAAGCGCCGTATCAGAACCTGTGAATTTATTCAGAAAAAAATGAGCGCATAAAAGGACAGTTAAAGGTCCAGAACGGTAAAACAAAAACAAAAATTCCAAGTAAAACTAAAATAATCTTAAAATACAAGAATAATTCAATTAGTAACTAATATCAGCAGTAAGGAAGTATCAAACTACGTCAAGAGTAGAGTAATAGTCAATAGAGGAAGAAAGATAAAAGAGGAAGAGAAGCTGATAGGCCTAGTAGTCCTCACCAAAGCAGAAGATCAATGGGTTGAGCTGTAAGTTCCAACTACAGAATCTTAATAAGCAAAACTAATGAAATTTTAGTTTGCATCGGGCCAATTTAAATAAAACGATAAATACCGTGAAACATACCAACCATCGCTGAGAGAGTTTCCAGTTACGGTTTGCAGTTTTGAGCTCTTTTTGAAAAGTTATTGTACCGATTAGTTTTTAGTCGACGTTGAACGTTGTAAATGTTGGGGAAATTTAAAAAAAAAGAGAGTTCCATACAGACTCTACGTGACGATGTGAAGGTGAAAAGGTTAGGGAAATTAATTTCATTTTTTACATCTTATTTTGAAGTAAGTACTCCGGTTTTTAAGTTGTATTAGGGACAAAACATAACCATGTACGTACCTTTGATATGAAGACTCAGAGATAAATCGGGCGCAGGAAGTGTATTGGAATATGAAAGCGGTGCATCTGGCTTAATGTTAATGAACTATCGAGTAAACGGGACGGTAAGTTAAATTAATGAATTAATTTTCCCCAGACGGCCACATCTAAAACATGGTTTCTGTATGTGGGTATAAAGAGTGTCATGGCTTATTTCGCACTCCTCCCACTAAATCGATAGTGCCGATCGATATCGCCCAAATGTGCACTTACTTCGTTATTTCAAGTGGGAACCCCCCATTTATTATTTCAGATTGAGATTCTACGCAAAATTTAATGAAACGTTGACCCCTAAGTCGATTTCTACGACCACTTGTAAAACTGACCATTATCAGCCCGTTTTTTGACAACTTACATCCAATTTTTTTTTTCATATTAGCTCAATTTTAGTGACGACTGAACAATCAGTTGAAAACTGTCAAAAATTGATTAATGAGGTGGTTAGAGAGAACAAACGACTCCTCTGCTGATGTACATACGAAAATTTAGTAATTTAATTGTTTATTCAAATAATTGTCGAGTGGGGATCGGTTTCGAGCAAGTAAGGTCATCTACAGCCCTAGCAAGAAACATTATTGCTATTACATCAGCAGAGGAGTCGTTTGTTCTCTCAATCCACCTCATGGGATTAGACCTCTGCACCGTCGGCAAACAATCACTTCGTGAAAAATTGATTAAAATAAAAAGCTATTGTCACGATTGAATTCAGCGCGAAAAATTGTTCAAAGTAGGTACTTAATTACGTGAATTAACGTGAACTTTGAATTTATTGGCCTATTTTGGTCGATTTTGAAAATGTTCGAAAACAATCGGCTCAGGTGTAATTTTGGCATGCAGTTTTGAGTAGAATCCAAATCTGACAAAAAGGAGGTTTCCATTGGAAACAACGAAGTTAGTGCCCAATTTTGGCCAATTGGGGATAGTCTGGATTGATACCATCTATTTAGAGGGAAAGATTTTTTGTTTGCTCAAATTAAGCCGGAGAAAAAGAGTAGACCACCGTTTCGTGGACACCCTTCTCACAGGTTATTCACACTTTAATATTAAGGTTATTTCCTAACTGCCTCTAGTAGTCTCTCTCTTAAACTGCCAGGTTGAGCGGAAGTGCGCACAAATAGGCGCTAGTGCGCCGATCTTGCAGTTTTTGGATTGGTAGGTTTTTTGATAATAACTGCCGTAATAGCGAATAACCCCCAAAGGTGAAGAAGTTAACAATACCAGGAAAATGTTAGTGCGAAGCAACAATATGAAATTTAGGAGAGCGTGATGTAAGCCATGAGTTGGTAGATGTCTGGTGAAAATAGAATGGTCAGTCAAATGATACGTGAATGAGCACAATATAAAGCAAATTGCATGAACGGCGAGAGCTAGATGACACACCAACGGATAGAACTTCGCAAACAGAGTTTTTCGTGATGCCTAGTCCTAAGTCAAATATTGGAATTGGCAGGAAGAACTGCAGTAATAGCAGCTTTACTACGAGCGATCTTCAAATGTCACATCATCAACGTTGGCACATCATCCTGCTAAGAATTACATGATAAGAAAATGAAAGAGGAAAGAAAGCGATACATACTTATATTGATTTGTGACGAACCTGTAGTACTTCCGGGAGTTGGGGCATGTGCACGCGGGATCTTAAGAACATCAAACATGGATATGTTACCGAGGCTGGACCCGGAAAGCTTGGTGATTTCGGAACCCGTACCCAGTGAGAGGGGGTGTCTTCGGACAACCTGGATCTTCTTCCGGCGGAGGGCGTAGTAGGAACAGCCGAGCCCGAGGAGGACGAGGGACAAGAAGAGGATGCCGCAGATGATGAGGAGGATCTGGAAACCCTTTAGGGGCGCTGCGATAGGTGCTGGCACTGGTTCCGGCAAGCGGCTGCAATTCAAATAGTTTATGACAATAATTCAGCTACCAAGAAGGTTTGACAACTGTCAAAATATACCTAATGTAATCTTACATGCGTCCGACTGCACCTGGAGGAGGAGGTGCAATAGGTGGAGGATAGCGGCAAACTATGGTGATCACTTCATCACCGTCGATTTCCAAAAACGAGTGGAACCTGACGATGATGTTGTTCGTGAAGACTCTTTGAGGGTCCTGCAATGAGAGTTTGACCAATAAGGTGTAATGATTGAAATTATATCAAGAGAGGTAGGTGTGGTCAACCTACCTATGAGTGCTGAAGCAAAATTACGAGTACCACAATAAACCTATAGGTTGACTGTATACAGTCAAATGGCGGTATTTACTTAACAAAATTGAAGCAAAATTGACATACATACTCGTAGTAGGTCTTTCAACTGATTTAATTTATTTTTTTGAGTGGCCGAATCCTAATCTGAAGTTTGCTGCCTCCGAACTGGTCAGCGTCAGGTCAAAAAACGCAAACCTCGAAATTCTGGACGTTGTCTCAGTTGTTCGCTTATAATCTATACCCTTATAATAGAGAGATTATAAATTTGAGTAACGGCGTATTTTTGTGAAATCAGCCATTTTGTAAAATGCCTATCCCTTTTTGAGCAGCTGAGTTGCAAAACTGATCAAGCCAACTTGGGTTCATTTCGAAACCTTACGTAGACATTCCTAAATGGAAGGAAAATTCGATAAAAACGTTCGGACTTCACCAGTTTTGCTTCAAAACGCTGGATCTAGCGAGTTTTGTAAACGTTCTAGCGAGTTCTGAAACTAAAGTTGTGTCGTCACTGAAACACAACAGTGTTTATAGCGTACCACTTGGCATGTATGTTGGGTGTGTACCAACATGTAATGTTTTTCCTAATAAATTATGAGGTGTGTTGTGTGGGTGGCGCAGCATCTGTGGTTATGCCGCCAGTGTTTTTGGATGCAAGAGGGAGTACAGGTGGAGATTCATCAGAGGCATGTCACAATTTGTTGTGATCTGCTGGCACTGAGAATGCTCCAGTTGTAGAAATGGAGGATCTGGGTTCCTTAGGACTTTCCAAAGTGCCGGTGTATTCTAAGCCCAGCAGATCCTTGGAATGAACGGGAGAAAACTGACTTACCCGGTACAAAGGGACGTGTTGAGTAAGGTTTTCTGCAGCAGTGGTTCCCTGGCTTCCGATCTTGAATTGTCAAGTATGGACTCCTGGACAACGGGCCCTTGTGAAATTACTATTTCCTCCCCGAAAATTCCGCCTGAAGGGTCAGGGGGAATTTCCGGATCGATGGAAATAGGTCGAAAATTACTGCGATTAAAACGGTTGTTAAAATGCAGAGTTAACAGAACGGAAGTTTTGAGGGGCCTCCCGAGTCGGCCGGCGATGGTCCGATCTCGGGAGATGTGGCGAGCGTCAGCGCGCTGAGCGCCGGACCTCCGAACCTGCGTGAGCGGGAAGGACATCGATTGGACTGAGTGGGAGTGTAGAGTTTCCCACACAGAGTATTCTGCATGAACGGTATTTTTCACAAAGATGTTACTCGTATATTGTACTGACTTGACGTGTTCCACATCCTTTGAGCGGCAGCTCGATCCTAGCAGCGTGGCTGCCATTGCCCTTAACCTGGCAGGCGGATGCTCGATCGAAGTCAGCGTAAGCGATTCCATAGAAGGGCGCGTCGAATTGGAGTTCCACCTGGAAAAAAAAGCATCCGGTTGAAAACACTAGATCAGGGTCTACGGCCGTATCGCGGTTCATTCGGAGCTCGGCCTATTCAAAGCCTGTGGGGGTCAAAACCCGTCGGATCATCCCGTAACTTTAAGTAATGACGAAGGGGAAGGCAACAGGTAAATGGCAACCTTTCAATGGGGCAAAAGCTGGCAGGGATAGTCTCGGATGTCAGAGCAAAGAATTTTACGGTTGAGGGCAATCTTTTGAATGTCAACTTGGTTTAAAAGCGGTTAAAAAAAAAATTGTCTGAAAGTAAGCTGGGATTCAGAGGCCATGGGGTGAGAGAAGAAGCGCAAAATTAGTTATTTGCTAATAACTTTTTAACCTCAGGGTTTCCACGTATAACATAATACTCTAACAAAACCGTAAAAAAAGATAATAAAAATAATAATAGTCAATGAAAAAATGCTGATCTTGCAAGAGTGTTTCAAGTTGATTTTAGCGTTTGAAATGGGTATTTTCTTATTACCACGGGTGTCCAACTACTGTGAACAGTAAGGTCTCTGTCCACCAATTTCGTCTGATTACCGTCGCTTGAGCGAGGAAAGCGTTTCCTAATAAATCAGTGGTAGTGGAAACCCTGTTTATTCAGTCTCCGGGCCTGCCTGTTTTACGGCTTTGTTCGGAAAATGTCAGATTTCCGCCACATTCTTCTCACATTTCAACAAGAGGCTGCTAAGTCAAAGTAAACTGTTCTTAGTATCGCTTAATTCGTAGGCATCGTTTAATGAAGAGATATTGGTGCACTGCGATTACCACGAAAATAATGATTAAATTTTAAGTTTCGGCATTTAAAATGGAGGTTGATCTTGATCTGCCATTTCAAACTTTTTCTTTGCGATAAAAGAATATTTTAAATATTTTTCGTTTTTCAGATTTTTTCTGGTAAACGATTCCTCACCGCGATAATTGCAGCGTATTTCTAAGAATTACCCGGGTTCCTGTCGGCTGCTAGTAAGATTGGGTATCTGACAATTGATAACGCTCTTCCTCTAGTCTGAAATTCTCTGGCAGGTTCGGACTCTGATCTTAAAGCCGGAGGCCCCTCTGGCATCTAAATGACCTGGAACCATTAGGAGACCACCATTCTAACCGCGAAACAGATGAGCGGCGGGAGGGTGATTGCTAAGCTAAAAGGCGAAATGTTTGCTCGAGGGCTCGAATGGTATTCCGAAGATCTGCCTGTGGAGTATGGTTCCCACGCCCTTAGGGCTTCCAGAGTCGGCAGATACAGTCACCCCACTCCACCACTCGACTTCATCAAATTGTTACTCACTTGCATATATCCCGAGGCGCAATTCAGATTCGCCTTAGTCCGATTCAAGAAAATGACGGGCGAGATGTCATCTAACTTGGTGACTTTCCCGTTCAGGATGGTCGAGTCCGGAAGTCCTTCGTTGGGATATTCTATGCTATTCCCTCGAGTCGCGTAGTTGCTTTGCCCCCAAGATGATGGCACCGTGAGAGCCAGCAACCACACCGTGCCGGTCCATATCAGCGTCTCCCTCATCTGGAAAAGACCCCAAAAAACAAAAGCGTATTAATTACGGAATTTTCTCACGAAAAAAAAAAAAAAAAAAAGCTTGGGACGGACAAAAAGAACCGCAGGGGGTGAGAGTTCTCGGCTCCAGATCCAGTTGTTTTCGAAGGAGCTGGGAAAAAATGTCTTCACTGGGTAACTTTGGAAGAGTAGTAAAACAGACAGTCATTACACCTACTACAAAAAACATGGACAACTTTTGCTACTCATCTCCAAAACAGTCTAGGGAAACGTCTCTCATCTTAGATGGGCGAAGAATGGTTCTGTCCCATGATACAGACGATCTATTCTCACCAGAGTACAAAATGTTACTTGTATGTTAAAACAAATAGGTTTTAGCCTAATTAGTTTTAGCGAAATAATAAATAATCAGAGAAATTATTTCACTAGGATTCGTAAAATAATATTAAATATTATTATTATTGTGTAATATACAAATTTTGTATATTATACAAATTGATCGACAGTGATGCCAGAGACCTTGACGAAAATTCCCACCCTTAATCACGTTAATCCGGCATGTCTGAGGGACTAAAGAGCGGCCAAAGTTGGGCAAAAATCTAGCTACCGTCTCAATACTGACCATATTGGCGACTGAAAAACTTAAAAGCTACAAAACAATTGACAGGAATCTGGTAAATGTCATATTAACGACTAGATTTGCGACTAAACTACTAAAAAGCGACCAAATTCCAACTACATAAGTTCTGTCTCTAGTCTAAATAATTACCATTTCAGCAACTAGATGATTAAAAGCGACCAAAATTGGACAAAACTATATTATGACCCGTTTAGCAGCTCAACGACTAAAAGGCGAACAAACTCTGACTAAAATCTACTTGCTGTCTTGATGACAACCATTTAATAACTTAAAAACAACCTATAGGTTGTTGTTGACTTTATAAAGTCAACTAAAATCCTACCACTGTCACCATAATAGCGCCTAAATGCAACCAAAATCTCTCTAAACGATGGCTACTGTCTTGATAACGACCATATTGGCGATTAAATGAGTGAAAAGCGACCGAAATCCCATTTAAACCCTAACTATTGTTTTAATACTGACCATAGTTATTAGGTCAGTTTATTCGACAGTAGGAACTGATCCAAAAGTCCCTACGTTTTTGGATGTTTCATCAGAATAATCCCTCCATCCCTCCCAGTTTCTTTTAGTTTCTTCCCAGGTGAAAAATTTCATCTGCCGTGAGATAATTTCTGGATCTTCAAAGAATCATAAACCCTTGTGTGAGATTTGCAGCGTTTTTAATTGTAATTTAAATACCCTACCTGGCAGCATGTCTCCCTGCAATATTTTTGAGCCCCCCTCTAAAGGAAGACCTGCGTACGCCCTTGACCCATCAGTATGATAAGTAGGTGCCTATGATGGCAATCCCTTCAGTTTTTTACGTTCAAAATCACTTTGAAACCCCCCCCCCCCCCACCACTGGCCAAAACCCTTCCAAACCACCATTAAGCCCCATAAAAGCTCCCAGCGATTAAGCTGATACCCTCGCTGGCATAAGACGACAGTTCGTAACTGGTTTATTGATAGGCTTATTTTTTTCATATTATTATATAAATTTATATAATATATATATATATAAATAGTTTTTTAAGTTTTGTTGGCTCTATATGATATATACCATATTTGAGAACATTAATGATGACAGTTAGGTTAGACAATTATTAAGTTATATGTATAATAGTTATTAAGAAACTAGCTATAATAATTAGTTTCAAATTAAAAACCAGCGATTAGTCCCTAACTTAACGTGTGGTATTAATTTAACACACGAATACATCGAATTGGCGCTTTTAGCGTAATCAATCTTTAAAAGAAAATCCGAGCCAAAAGTAGGGCCTCCCACCATTTCAAAGGATTTCATTGTAGTCAGAATAAAAAGCTTTTTGCGAGTTTACCGAGCGTATCATATGATCTCTCTGTTTACTTGTTTACCGTTGCTCCGGCTCCGTTTCATAATCGTGGGTTCCCATTGCATGAACCGAGGGACCTCTCATCTCCCTCAGACTGACAAGAGACTGGAACTCGAACTCATTTCTTGCCAGTGTTTGTTGCTTGTCCAGTTGGACCAATCAACGGCGAGTCTCTGGGAATCGTCTGGTTTAGGAGCACGAGGGACGTTAAGAAATGAACTGGGACGATGGAAGAACTTCAGACGCTTTGGAATCTGGTTTGGATTTGTCCAGGTCGATTTCGATGCTCCAAGCAATTGTTTATTCTAATTCTTGTATATGTGGTTGGCGTGGTCTGGTCAAGGACAGACCAAAGGTGGACATTTTCGAGCCCCTGGTACCAGAGTGCTCTGAAACAGTTTAATAAGTAACAAGTACATACTAAAAGTACATACTCCGAAGAATTTTGGCCAGAAATTTAATTCTGTCAATGAAAAAATTAAAAAAAAATTTTTTGTGTGGATTTTTATCTCAAAAAATTTTGTTTTGGATTTTTTTGTTCAAAAATGTGTTTTTTCAAAAATTCTGTATTTTTTACTCGAAAAATATTTAACATCCTGGGATCCTTCAAAAATCCCATTTTTAGCCCCACGAATGCCCTAAAGATCGCCCCAGTGAAATCGGATCGTTCGGGGACCCCAAAAAATGGATTCTACGTCCAAAAATACTTCGAAAACGACACCTAACTCGATCCCATAGCTATAAGCCTTCAAAAAACCCCTCCTGTAGCCCCATTATAGCCCCATAGCGCCCCACGGGTTTGGGCGATCGGACTGAAAACCTTGCGGGCACAACTAGATGGTAAACCAAGTATTTTTTCGAAATTTCAGATTTTTTAAAAATTTCCTACTGCCCAAAATGGCCTTGACGGCGGACGGCGTACGGCGGACGGACATTTCGGATTTAGAATGTAGACCTCTTGAAACGGATAATGTCAAATTTTGAGCCCGATCGGAGTCGTCGACCCCCGTCGCGAAAACATAGGTGTATTATTCCAAGAATAATAAACCAAAATTAGCTGAGCTTTGAGTAAATATTCGATGTTGAATCCCATACAAATCTAACCAAACGTATCAAAAAGAACATGTGGCTCCAGGTACTAATTCTGTCAAAAATCGACGTCAGACGGCCTTCGTGACTGAAACTCACGTCACGCATGCTCCCCCAAAAAGCATTTAATTGCGCCTTCATTTCGGTTACTCAGTGCAAAAAAGTCGCACCTGCACGTAATTGGAACCTTTCTTGTTTGGGTGCTACTGGGAATCATAACCGATTCTTTTTGTGGAAAGCGCGTCCACCGTGTCCGCCCCTTCAAGGCGAACCATCCAACCGAAACAGCTTCCTTACAATCCTATTGTTTTCCGAGCAAAAATGAATATTTTATTTGTTCTCGACTGTCGACTTTGCAGGTGTCGGATCGGGATTGTGACCGACCATGAAATATCGTTGTCCTTCCATTGTAAGACAAAAACAGGATTTCGTTTTATTTTGTTCAGATTATTTCGTTTTTGAAGAGAAAAATGAGAATAATCCTATGCTATGTGGTGGTCCTTCAGACAATGTCCCATCGCTTCCGTAATAATTATTGTGCATGCATGCTACGTAATTTTCTAGTATTATTTGAAGTGGTTACTTTACATAACTTGGCAAGGTCAACTCTGAAAGAAGAGAACTTTCTCGGTCGACGGATCTTCTTACAAGAATTCCTACATAAACTACCAAGGTACTCATAATAACAAAGAGGGAAGTCCTGTTCTGGAACCGACTCGTTTATTTTTGGGAAGAAGTTGGTACCAGTATGTAGGCAAACGGATGAGTATGTGTGGGTCAACCTCTGCTATCACTGCTATTTCAGGCCATCTCACAACTACCAAATTTGTTGCGATGTCTAGAACGCAGAGTTACGTGCCAATAGCCAAATATGGGAGACAATTCATATCCCTCACCCGAAACGCCATCCGATGGTTTTCAGGGCTCGTTTCTCGCGTCTGAGTTGGATCGACACAGTGAGACGTGACAGGCTGAATGGGGCGGATATCAGGCCAACATATCGCCTTAATCGACTCCAACTTCGTACCGAATTTTCTACACAAACAGCCGGTTGTGCAACAAAAGAGGGTGTTTTTGCTTTCTCCGGGAGGGGACACTTCCTTGAACTCGACTGGGTTCGGTTGGTGGGAGACAAAGAGTCTGGAGAGTCCTGAGGCCTGTTGGGAAGAATCGTGGATGAACTGAAGCTTGCAACAGAGACTTGAGCTTAATTATTGTTAGGAAGTATATTGTGTTCTCTAGTTATGTAGCTACTATGATTGAAATTGAATTTTGGAAATACAGTCAGTATCGACTCAGGTACATCGTGATTAATGTGTTTCATCGGGATGTAGGTACTTCTTAAAAGTGGTGTCAGAAGTGGAATGCGGGACGTGATTGGTCCTTCTCGATGCATTGAAGTCTATTTGCGTGTTTACGCTAGTTGCCAGTTGACAATTATGGTCTGAAGGACGAGGCCCTAAGGCCTGTTTAGGGTGTAAATTTACGTTGTAATCTGGGGCAAATCTGCAAGGACAGCGAGAATCACCACCAGATGAGCACAATGATGCAGAATAACTAGAAGCTGTGGACGGCGAGTACCACGCATCAACGAGAAGTCGAGCCTGATAACACTGACATGATACTGGCAGGGCAGCAGTTGTTAGCCAATCCGACAGGTGCATTGAAGTGGAGGGTTCAGCTCAACACGATGAGAAGGAAGAGGTCCAAGCAGAGGAAAATAAAGAGGACCACAACATCATCACCACTACAACCAATGAAATGGAAGTTGAAGACTGCAAAAGTATAGGCGTGGGGAAAGTAGGTACTGAACAAAACAAGTTGTTTTGGACAGTAGAGGAGCTGTTCTGGAATTACCATCAATGATCTCAAATGCTGCGAGCAGGTCTGTCAGCTGGCAGTGAAGTGGAAATCTGCATGACAGCAGGGCGAACAGGTTTTAAAGTGAGGGGGTTGATGGTGCTCGAGAGGACTTCAATGGGATTTGACACTCAACAATGGAAGGGCTTGGCCAGAATGAGCGGAAGGATACAACATTTTGGAATAGAATTTGACAAGAAGCAGTGTTGTGCACAGCAGTCCTGGAGAGGATGGTGACAAAGAAAGGGATGACCAAGGTGAAGACTTCAGTCTATTGCTGTTGGTTCCGAAATTGGTCCTCTATCAGTCTGTGTGCTTTTACCGAATTGCCTGCTGTTGAACAATATCGGACAGCAGGCAATTCGGTAGAAGCAACCGGACTAAAGGGAACCAAGAAGAGAACCAACAGCAACAGACTATTTCAAAATTCAAGTTTCTGACCCTTACTATGGTTCATACACAACGGTTGTTCGTCCAAAAACGTGCTTGGAGAGGAAGGAGAATAGATGCAGGTCACAACTGAGGAAAAACTGCGAGCGGAATGGCAACAAAGAAGAGGTGGAGTGGTGAAGAAAGGAGGTCAAATAAATACTGTAGAGGGATTTAAGATCAAGCCAAACTCATTGAGCTAATCTGAAATAATGGTAGGTATGCGAACAACCGAATTGACCAACATGATAAGGAATCAAAGAAGCTTCGAGGCATGAGAAGCGAATTGAAGGATGCTCGGTGCACATCCTTTCTCATTGGAAGGAGGTGCGAATCATGCCTCGTTTGAATGATGATTCTGAAAGATTTTCAGACACTAGTGCCCAAAGTTCTCAAGTGATAGTTCACGTCTGGGAGGTTTATCGACCAAGCCGAAAATCACTTCAAAAACGCCATCACTGCCATCGACACTGCCATCACTGCCTTCTCTCCGTATTTATCTGTTCGGGTCTGCTGACTCATTCTGCCGGAGCTGACCTATTGCTCGGCGGCACAGCTAAGCCAAAACGCCAAACCTGTAATCTCGCTCAGCGAAAAAAAAAAAACGAAGGGGTTCCCGGTGAAGTCACAGTTCCGATGAACTCACTCGAAATCTGGAGCTCGCACCGGGTAACAACCTCAATATTGCGCCGAAGGCACCTGCGCTAGGTGTACCCAATACCCTTCGTAAACATTAAATTATGGACGAATGAACTGTACAAAAAAATTCCCGTCGGAGGGTTTCAAACGTTCCACGTGTGTTATACGGGTATGACTGGTGCGCTGCGGGTCTCCTTTTATTGGCGTTTCTCAGCCCCTTGTGAGTTACATGCCTATTATTGGGGCTGACGTTTTATTACCGCACATTTAGAGCCGCCTGCGAAAACGCTCAGTCGGGTTTTAATGGCCTGAGAAAACATCGGATAGCGCTAGAGACCCTTCGGTCTTTACAAATCATAGACCTTGAAGCGGTGGAGGCGGATTTTTGATTTGGGGAGGGGGGAATGATATTTTTGCGTAGTTCTACCTCAGCTCATTTCAGAGTATCATGTTTTGCCTGGACTCCGATGGTAGCCCTAAGTTGAACCAATGAACTTGTAGCGCCCCCCGAGTTACAGTATGCCGAGGGAACGTATTGGAAGAGAATCATGGGGAAAAATTGCAAATTTTCACCTTTCAGAATTGGGAAATGGGACTGGCCAAAAGAGACACTTTAACTGAGAATGGCCCAAACCCAGAAATTAATCGGTAGTTTAATCAGTGCCCGAAAACCAGAAATTTTATTTCGAATTGGTAGGAGGAGATTTTAACCATTTGCTGAGAAATGATTGCCCATCAAGTTTCAAACCGGTTCTACGCGATTCGCATCCCGCTTCCGCTGGGGTTCCTTGGGCCCGAGCGGCAGAATATGCACCGGTTTCGGGCCCGAAACGCACCGGGTTTGGGCTCGTCGGAATCGGGAAAAGTGAAGGGTTTGGGCTCGCTCGAAAAACAACAGAATTTTTCTGAGTTTTTCTGGGTCGAATCGACTCTTGGTGGTCCTGCATCATCCACTGAAAGGCTTCCTGAAGCCCAAATCTAATTTTAATCATCAATCATCACGTCAACCTATACGCGATTCTACCCCACTCGTCTGACCTGTCGAGCCTGTTATGATTTCGGAAGATCCGTTGTTGATTTGAACGGCCGATGGCGAAGCTCTACGTAATAAATGGAGCGCCTATTAGCATTTTACTTCCTTCACTTTTCCTTCCGTTTTCGCCTTCACCGGTTCACCTAATTTCCGAGGTCTATCACGATATCACACCACTTTCATTCGGTTCGGCGAAGCTTAAAAATAGATCTCATTTTGAGATTGAATTTCTTAGCACGTGTTTTGATAGGAGCCACGACAAAAACAAGTTCTGGCTCTGGGGATTTCCGACGGTGCCGTTTTGAGGTTATTGTTTTCCCGGAAGATTTGGAACTACCTATGAGGAATCGGTGGGTGAAGCGTTGGAAGAAAGATAACACTAAAATGTTAGATATGCAGAAGTTGATGTCTACAGTTGATGATGATGATTAGAAAAAAGGAAGAAATGATAAGATATGGAGAGACCAATGAGGAAGGTGGAAATTTTGAAAACGCTGAAAAGAAAAGGGGATACGGAAATCAAATGAGATGGTTTGGGACGACTCCTCAGCTGATGATACGGATATCAGTTACGCATGTTGCTAGGCACGGAAGGAATCCCGTCTTCGGCAACAGATCACAATAATTGTGATCTGTTGTCCAATTATTGGACTCAATCATATCATGTATCAAAAACAAAGTTGTAAGTGGATACGAAACAGATGAAAGGGCTTGGTAAACGGACGGTGATTTACCTGTGTTTTGACCCAGTTGCATGCATAAAGTTTTGGTTTCCTGGTCCGAGTACTAAAAGGACTCAGATCCCAATTGGGAGTGCTTAAGCAACTAGCTCGAAGTGTATGTGTTCGATCAAAATCCGGCCAAACAGAGAGACAGTAAAAATGCAAGGGATTGCGGAAAGGAAGAAACTAAGACTGAGAGCGATGAGTCTGAAGAGCAGTGATGACCTTTTTTTTTAAACAAGCAACTGCTTGAGCTCGTTAGGGCTATCAGCAGACCCCCACATTTAGGGAGAGCCACTACAGGAGGAGGCGGAGGGTAAGGGGATATGGTGATGGGAGGGAGGATTGGAGCAATTGCTCAACCACCAAGCAAGCCCTGGGGGGAGAGACTATTGGGAGTCAATGCTCGACCAGCTGTCGTCCCCCTCAGGGCCCTGGTGCCTGCGGGGGGGGCCTTGTTGCCACTGGCACTCTCAGGGCAGCCGCCGCAAAGGCCACGAAAGCCCTGTAGCGGGAAGAGCTGAAGAGATACTGATGTACTCTCCAGTTCTCCTTCAAACCGTTGGGCACGTGCCTCACCGAGCCCTCTGGGTCTGTGTACCACACTCAGCCAGGATCGCCGGCCTGCGCCAGTCGGTGGAAGTTTGCGGGGAAGTGGTCTTCGAAGCGGCCAACGATGGGAAGGACTCAAAAGTGGCCATTGCCTAGAGCCCTGATTTGTTGGCAATGCGACTGCATGGATGTCTCGATATTGAAGTGAATGCGAATGGACCTACCTCCCCCTCTGATTCGACACAGTTTCCTTAAATTTTGGTTTCCCAGAGCTAGTTATAACTCAGCCTGTAGTTGTATTGCTGTTTATGGCTGTTTCAGCATGGTGCATGTTTTGCATGACTTCACTGGATCAAGGATCAAGTTGCATGGTGATGTGGGAAATCGCGCCTTCAACCACTCTCGTCAAGGCTAAAAGTATTGAGTTTGGAGAGGAATGCTTTCCTTCCCCTGATTTTCCGGCACCGTGTTCCTTCAGATGTTGGTGGGTTCCATTTTCCAAGACTTGGAGACATACTTAGTAAGTTCAGTCGTGGACCTATCCAATCACTCTATAGCTCCACTCTAGAACAACAATGACAGCCTACTCCTAATTACATCTTTGACTACTCTTGCTCCATAACTATTTAGAATTGTGGTATAGAACATAATAATAATGTTATGCGAGTGGCACTGCGTTCCGCCCTGCCGATTCTCGCCAATCAAATCGGGCCTCCCAAGCCAAGACTTTTTGTCTCATGTCCCACCCCGCAACGGTCCAATCGGCACCCAGTGCCGCCCCGCGTGTAATCTAGGGTTAAATCCGACCCCCCTCTTCCTTTCGCATCGTAAATCGTCCCATCCTTTGCCACAATCGCCATTCCTCGTCAAAAAACAAAAGGGTCTCCCCCCTTTTGAATCAACAATAAATTATCAGACTATTGTGGAGAGCGAACCAGGTAATTACCGGTGGTATTCTTCGCGTGCTGTTGAACCCCATAGAGATAAAGACTGCTATACTCAAGACTTCACACTATACTGTAAACTCATCTTCTTGGGTCGAGGTCGGTGAGTTCAGGTTTTAACGGCTTTGTACGGAAAATGTTAAAATTCGACACCGTAACGCCATCAGCGTTTTTTCTCGAGTTGCATCACCCAGTGTGGCAAACAGTGAAGTATTGTTGCTTTCAGTTCCGCAAACAATAGCATTCAATTACTGCTCCTGTATGTGTTCTTTAGAATGTTCATTTTTCTTCCATGAGCGAGGCTTTGTTTCCACTTTTATGAGCGAAAACGTCTCTTTTTAGTATCAGAATTAGCGTTAGTCATGGGGGCACAGGGCAGGGGGTACCACATCTTTCAATTTCATACCCATCAAGCTAAATCCTTCGACGAACATTGATTGTGTTGACTATATGCGAAAAATTAAATGTACACGGTTGTTTTTTTTTTTTGATCGGGTCACCAGAAAGTTCAACATGTTTTGTCCAACACGTATTTTACTTGCTGTAATTTTCCAATTTTTATTTTCTTGTAAATTTTCCAGCAGGTACCTTTATTTTTCCTGTATAATATACATTATAATATTATGATCTTTTCCTATATTTTTCCAGTCCCAAGCAGTATTTTTCCAATTTTCCAAGACGTTCAAGATGTATTTTCAAAGTCTTCGTGAGGATTTTGATCCATCCAATCGCACCACTATGGTTTACAGGACTTTCTCAGAATTCAACCGTATTTGGTTAAAGTGAAGATTTTGGTTTCAAAAAAATAAAAAATAGATAAAAATAAAAATACCGAACAGGGAAAACGGTCGTTCTTAGTGCTCCCATGAGGTACTGTTAACTGCTGCTCAAACCGAGTTTGACCAACTCCTATTTATATTGCATTCTTTCTTCGCTATATAGAGGAAATAATATAACATATTTCTCATGTACAATGGGTAACCAAGACAATGGGAAATGAACCCTACCGGCCGAATGGTGATTTATTCGATGGGTTAGACCATTGTATAAGTATAAAATCTGTATTACATATTTAAATTACTCTTAAAGCATGATGTGTTTATACTTGTTCTTTTCTAAATTTTCCCGTGAATTTGATTTTAATTGAAATAATGACACACATTATAACAAAGTTGGCTGGTCGTAGAGAAGACAGACACAGTACCCAAGGAGTTGATTGAGGGGGTGAGAAGAAGTTCGAACAGCGTTGCCAGACTCAAGAGTCGCCACAGGTACCTAGTTGAACTGCCAAGAAAGAGTGGACACAGTATAGCTAGGTACTTTTCCTGATAACCTGATGACGATAATACGGTGATTTTTTGCTCTGCTTCCAATTATTTTTTGAAATGCCTAGTTCGTGCCAACGCGGAATTTTTTGCAATGTTTCCCAAAGAAATGTGACCCCTCCCCAAAAGCCACCTTATGGGTTATCGAACAGCTTATTAAACGAGTTTGGGGTCCACTTGAAGTCATTAAAACGGCCTTCCCAGTGAACCAGGAAGGTGGTAGCAGGAAGCCACCTGGGAGGACGTCCATGTCCGGAGGGGTAACTGGGTTATGAAATGAACTCGTTCCCGGTGGCCCAGTGACGTACAAACCGGCGTGTGGATGAAAAGGGTCGGAAGGTGACCACAATGCCGATTTCACGCCGCCTTCTTTCGTCGGCCCAATGAAAGGACGGTCGGGTACGCCTCCGTATTGTTCGGCTTTTATTGAGCGTTTATATTTGATTAAAACCATCGGGCTCGATCCCCGCTCGATCCTTCCGCTACGCCGGGAAGGTCGCCTTTGACACGTGCGAACGGCTGCGGCTCTCATAGAAATACGATAATTCATCTCATCAACGATGCAAAAGAAAACGCACATCCTCCCTCACAAAACCAGAAAATACCAATGTGCTTCTGCCATAACCCCTAATGGTCCCCTTTGCATCAGTACAACCGCCAATTCGCCCAATTTATCTCACCACTCTCAAGGCCCATCCTCAGATAATGGCCAGCTATCCAGGAGGCATCGCCTCAGATGACTTACCATTAGGCCAGGAAAGCATGAATGGACGAGTTCTTAATTGGACAAGGCTCATGAACTCGAAGGACCAACCAACCTGAAACACACAGAACATATTATGAAACACAAGAAAGTAATTGAAACAGAAAGTAGTTGTTAAACCACAGGACCTGTAGAAAGATATGGAAAAATGTTACCTATACGAGTTGAAAAGTAATGCAAATTTAATAAGTATAAAAAGTTGAAAATTACCTGTTGAACTAAAGGAAAATGTTTTAGTTATTAGGTCGTTTTTTTTCTCCGTTTTTATTACCTTTGATTACTTACTAAGGGGAAATTGTTTTGGGGGAGGCAATAAAAAGTTGGGAAGTAATGAAAATTGAGAAAAATTGTTAAAAACAAACACTGGGAAAAAGTAAAAAAATCAAGTTTTTATTAAGTACCAATATTGGCTTTTATTGGTAATTATTACAAAAACTGCAATGTAAAATGGAAAAGAGAAGAAAATGCACCCCCACTCGCACATCACAAATACCCGATCTTACTCAAATCTTAATCAATAAGAGAAAATAAATATACTAATTGTTATTATTATTTTATGATTATAATTAATTAATCAAATAAATAAACAAAAATTGGAAAAGTAATACAAATTGGGATAATAAGGAATGACAGTATGGAAAAAGTACTAAATAAATCATTTCTTCCAATTATAGGAAAAACGCAATAAAAATTAGGAAAATAATAAAAAATCGGGAAAAATGAAAAAAATGAAAAGAGAATAAAATGGGTGAGGGCAGAGGGGGGTGGTAATAAAAAAATTAGAAAAGTAATAAAGATTGGGAACAGCAATAAGAAAGGAGAGGAAAAAGTTGGGAAAAGAAAAAAACAACAAAAACGGTGCAAATTTACACAAGGGTTTGTTATTCTTTGATAAAGGTTCAAAAATTAATTTTGTGTCAATAAAAAAGTAGGTACGCTAAAAAAAAAAGCGGTAATACGATGTTCGAACAGATGTGGGACATCGAAAAATGGATTTCGCGTCAAAAATAATAATTACGAGGAAAATATTTGACCCCTTGAAATCCCATTTTTTGCCCCATGAGAGCCCAATAGATCCCCACGGTGGATTCGAATCGTTCTGGGATCCCTGAAAATGAATTTCACGTTCAAAAATACTTCGAAAACGACACCTAACTCGATCCCATAGCCGAAACCCTTCAAAAAAGCCCTCCCGTAGCATCTTTTTCAAAAAGACATCTCACTCCAAAATGCTTCTGAATCTCACCACAGAAACTCCATTTCCATTTAAATAACGACGGTCGAATGTCGGAGTCAACGACCTTCCGATGGTTTACATATAAATCTGAACCGAAATGCATAAAATAAAATAAAAAGTGATTCCGGTCCAGGGCATAAATCTTTTCGGTCTGGTCTGCTTGATGAGAACGATACGCCTTCGGCCGTAAAAAAAGGAGAGGATTTTTTTGTTGGTTTTTTCCCGTTGTTTGAGCAAAGTCTTCTTTTTTTTAGGGAACCTTTTCTCAAATGGGACCAGTTTCGGCGAAAGGATGGAGCGATAAAGACTTGTTCCAGGGGATGAAGAAGTTAAAGGTTCAGCGAGCACAAAACAGAAGTCTCGCTAAAATAAACAAAATGAGGGACGAGCTTATTCAAATTCACCTTCGCCTGACTTGATCAAAGTCGAGTTTTGGGGCGCCTTAAAAAAAGGTCACGAATGAGCTCTGAGGTCGTCTCCTCGGAAAGTCACGTTTCCGGAACATAAGGTTAAAACTTGGGCCCCGGTTTCGTACCCGAACTGCCCCGGTGATGCCTAAATGGGCCTGGAAATAACTGTAACTATCGACCATTTACATTCCGAGCGAAACAATTCCGACGGAGCTCCGTTTTGTCTGTTCTACGAGTTGAGACGTCTCGGAAGGAGAAAAGAGCAGATTTGTTTTATCGTTCCCGAGTTTTTTTTTTTTTTTTTTTTTTTTTTTTTTAAGTTAGAGGAAAAGACCCAGCGAGGCTTTCACGTAATCTGTTTCATTACATTTGCAACTGCTTTTCGCACGGGTGAGAAAGCCTGCTGAGTGAACTGCATGTGTCGTTCGGCTTTAACCCAAATAGCCTCGTAAACTAGTGAGGCTGTAGGTCTTGGCTGAATTAGTTTTGTGAAAGTGCCAGTATTAGGAAACGAGGTTTAAAGCTAATTCGTGGTTTGTTTCGCTTAGTTGGGTCCGGAAAATTGTTGTCCCGATTGCACCAACTCCTGGGACTTGGGGGCTACAGATGGGGGTTTTGGTCAGGGTGTCGAGTGGGGAGTCGTTTTCAAAGTAATTGTCGACAATGAATTGAGTTCTGAGATTGTTTAATAATCCTGGAAAATCCTTCTTCAGACTCATTCGAGGTTTGACGCGTAAGCCCCGTCATGTTTCCTCAATGCTCAGTTGTTGGCCTATGCCCAAGGGCAAAACTATTTAATATGGTGGGTACCTGCGCGATGCTGCAAAATGCAACCTGGGATAGCCGCACAGAACTGCAAAAATCACATGGAGGATGACTGGACTTATTTTGCAGCTCACCTAAGTGTACGTAGTATTTCAATGACTTGCTCATAAGAAATACACCATCATTGATGGTCCATCAGTGTCGACATAATATATTATTATAATAATATAATTTTAGGGGTCCCTACTCCATCACTGATAGTACTTTAAGGGCACCCGGACCGCAGGTTCGAGAAAAAAAAATCAACGAATCAACTACAGATTCTGCTAAACAATGTGGTACATAACACTTAATAAATCGAATCAGGAACCACGTGGAAGAAATATTTCGTCGGTTTTTTCTCTAATCACCAGTAAGTAATTGCTTGATCAATTAAATTTGTTGTCATTACTCCGCCAGGGATGCGTAATCGGGTTAACTTCGACTTGGGTTAGCAAGAGAATTCAAAAAGAAGGGGGGCCAAATAGGTTCAGTGGACCTTTGGCACGGAAACCCCGACATCCAGAGATCCCGGGAAACCCCGACATCCAGAAATCCAGAATCCATGTTGTGAATTACAATAATTATTATTGTAATTCAAATTGAAATAAGGCTTCAATAAGAATTCAAATTCAATTCTTGGTAGACAACTAACCTACGCGTAGGTAGGTAGGTACACAAAATTTTGGGTTTGGGCTCTTCTCTCTTCTCTCTTCGTTTGGGCTTCTTCTATAGGTACATTATGAGGACGTTATGAACAGACGAGCGCCATCTCGGGAAATGTATCAAATCTCCCACGAGATTCGCTCGTATATGTGCAAGTTCAATTAAAACCATACAGCGAGAGTGAGTGCGTGACTGAAAAATGGCAGCCCATCAGGTTACGGTGATTTGAACGGGTGGTTCCGCTTGGACAACAAAGGCGACATCAGCAGGCCTTAACAGCTTTCGTAAACACGCTCAGATCAAGGCGACAAACTGACGTCAATTTCAGGGAAGAGCTTACAACTCGACCGAAATGGTGGCAGTCACTCCTAATTGAGATGCCGAGTTGATAGCGTACGGGATGGCGAATGCAAATGGGCTGAGTCAAGGAACGAGGTGTGTTCGTCGCGTCATTTGCCTCTTCCTCCTCGGTGGAGTTTATTTTTGGCGAAGTCTTCCTTAGAAAGATTAAAGATGAAGACACACTGCTAATAGAGCGAGAGTTTAAAGCACTCGGGATGAAGTTGTTCATGAAGGCTAAGTAACTGTACCTACTCCTTTTAAGGCAATTCCTCATCTTCAGGGGCACCAAGCTACTAAATAGGAAAATGCCCATCACTCAATATCATCTTTCAAAAGAGGATCACCATGAGTGCAACCAGGGTGTAAAATATGTGTACCTACACCATCTGACCTTGAAAATTGAGATCCGTCTGAAGGATTACCTTGTGAACAGTCGAGTTGAGAACCGGCCGAGTTAATCCTTTCACGAGATGAAATCAGTCTGAGGTTCTCCCCTTTGGAAGGCTCGGAAAGGGTTTGCACACTCCAAGAAAGTGACCCCATCAAGGCCATAACGGGCGCGGCAAGGACGAACCAAGCCCCGACAAGCCCCGGCCCTCCTAATGCCTGGTTTGGCCTCAGTATTAATGACAATGCTTTTCCATCCCGGCAAACAAAGCTCGATTCCGTTCGTACCGTGAAACACCCCGTTCGATGATGAAATCCGCCCGACGAAAGGGCATCAAATACACCTGAATGCTCTCACGTCGACAAAAGCACTCGTGCAACTTATCTTGACAAAATCTGGACCCGTCAATCTTAACAAAAGGATGAACTATTTCGACGAAAGATGGGAAAAATTACATTAAAGCTCGAAGGTTGTTGAACGATCATCAAACTTGTTGAAAAAGCGTGGACAAAATTTGTCCATTCACATTTAATGTGAATTTGTTGTTGTGAAGTTACTTCCTCTCGTATTCTTTCTACATACCCCTAATGAATGAAAAACATTTCCCGACAATATATATTATAACACATCGATGAAAAAAAACTAAAATGATAAAAAGTAAAATGATGTAATGTGAAGACTTTACATTTCTTAGTAGTCAGCCATCATAATGAAAAATAGTCGCCAAGACATAATAGGTACCTACCTACAACGAGCCCAGTATGCCGGAGTAATCCATGCAGTAGGGGGTAGCTTACCAACTCGATACGATACATCGAAATGATCTACCTATGTTTGATTCTGTAGAAATTCCTACATCCCCAGTTAGTTCTTCTAAATTTTTCAAAAATCTTTTGAAGGAAATGAAAGTCTATGGAAAAAAATTGACGTATTTCTCAAATACATCGATGTTTTCAAATAATCGATGTATCGTTGCCACCCCTATTTCCCCGTGCTGATCCCGACCTAGCGGATGGCGAGAGTGAGAGCGAATTCTGTGAACTGTGGCTGAATCAGAGTTGGGATTATTCGAATAAAAATTTAGTTGAACTAAAGTTGAAACTAAAAACTAATTAGTTTTTAGTTTCGAAAGTGAAACTAAAAACTAATTTAGTGTTTAGTTTGACTTTCGAAACTAATTTTGGAACTAAATTAGTTTTAGTTTCAACTGTTGAAACTAAAACTAATTTAGTTCCACAAGTTAGTTTCGAAGTTGCGAATAAAAACTAAAGTAGTTTCATCTTTTATTCGCAGTTTCGGAACTAAAAATGAAACTAAAATTTTTTTTCTTGCGTTTTTTACTAATTTGAAGGGGATGTGTTTGGAAGTGAAATTAATAATCTCATGACATGACATGACATGAGTATTACATTTTCCGAACATTTTTGTCAAGCCAATAAAATATAAAAGTGGTGGGGAGGGGAGCAAACTTTAATCTATTCTTCTACGACCCTGAAAAAAGGAACTTGTTCGCACCCAGCACCCACATTTCGTTGAAACACACACAACACACACATCCCCTTCAAATCAGTAAAAAACGCGAGGAAAAAAAAATTAGTTTCATTTTTAGTTCCGAAACTACGAATAAAAGATGAAACTACTTTAGTTTTTATTCGCAACTTCGAAACTAACTTTTGCAACTAAATTAGTTTCAATTTCAACAGTTGAAAATGAAACTAAAGTAGTTCCAAAAGTTAGTTTCAAAAGTCGAACTGAAACTAATAGTTTTAGTTTTTAGTTCCACTTCGGAACTAATTTAGTTTTAGTTTTTAGTTTTAGTTTCAGAACTACTTTTTGCCCAACTCTGGGCTGAATACAGTGTCCTGCATGTACCTATGGGATTTTTCCAACAATTAATTAGCATAATTTTAGGCTCTGAATTTAAAATTAATGTTGGGGCCGATATGCCCCAAAACAGGAGCCCTCAAAATTGGAACTTAAAAATGTGAAATATAATAATACATTGTGTATTGTAACATTCTAACATTTAATATTTAGGGTTCTTAGTGTTGGGCCTAACGGCGTTAAGCAAACTTAGCTTATTTACACGGAAACATTTCTCAGCCACAAAGAACGCAGGCCCACTGAAGATTGTTGTTCCAGTTTTGGGAGCCAGTGACACTGTTTTCGTGAGGTGCGAGCGATGAAAAAAAAGAAGGAAAAACTGTCATGTCCGAGCGATTTTGCCCCCCCCCCCTCCCTTAATCGTCCTTTTCATAGCTGCTCTTCCTTTTGTACTGGCCAGCGCTTTCGTTTTCCAGCTATGAACCCCAATTTACGTGATCTTTGGACTGGGCTTTTATACCACCTTCTAACTTCCACCTGTAACTTTTTTTCGATCCGTTAGCTAAAAGCTTAATCGAAAATTTCCGTTAGGTCGACGGGGGTTTAAAGTAAAAGAAAAATATGAATGTAGCTCGTAAAAATGATCGATATACGACATGTGCATTAGGTTGCACCAAGTTTTATGTCCAATCCATCACCCCTCCGGTTGATAGTTTCGGGTCGTATTTCCTTCACCAAACGGCACCCGTGAGACGGCGAAACTGTCGGAGTTTTCCATCTCGCCCAACATTCGGAGAACCCCAGCGTTTCAAACCGGTTTGAAATTTGCGCCAACCCGTACGTTCCCCGTACTGGTTTGCTAGGAAACCGTCCGTCGTCCTGAGGGAAAAAGATAAGGGATCTTCGCCCGGTTGAGGCCTTCGGACCGCAATTTCAACTCCGCTCCCGCCGGGATCATTAGGGAGTAGGAGGATTTAGTCGGTGAGACGGAGGAAGGTTCCTGGAGTTTCTGGAGAACTTGATGACTCAGCCCTACTTGAAAGGCCTACTACAACGCTTATTTTCCTGCCAACTCATACTATTCACGTATCTGTAAATGTTTCCACGTTAAAGGTTTTGAAACCAGTATTGCCAATAAAGTTTAAAAATTGCACAAAAGCGTAAAAAAATTGCTCCAACTCTAGAGCGGTTGGTTGACGCGAAGTTTACCCAAGAGATTGTTAAAATTGGTTTCAAACAGCAAAATTAGAGGCTGTCATCGTCAAAAAGTGAAGAAAAAAAAATTTCTGAAAACCATTAAAAAGACAAGGAAATTGGTGCAAATTTTCACTAGGGGGTAGTTATCATACGTATATATAGTGCAAAAATCTAATTCCAAGTGAAAAAAAGAAATTTAAAAATTCCTCACACGCAGGATGTTTGTATTAATTTTTTGGTTATAAATCAATAGAAAAAGGGTTTAAAGCATCTTGTGTGTGAGGAATTTTTCCCACGGTATAAAATGTGGTTATCAGTGGCTCAGTGAGCGTTGGACAGCTGAGTCAAAGGTTGCCAGTTCGATCCCAGCAGCCGCGAGACATCTTCCTTATACTGATAATAACCTTTCGGAAGGCAATGGCAACCCACCGAAAGTGTTCTGCCGTGAATAACCTCAAATTTGCCGTTCGGAGCCGGCGTAAAACAGTAGGTCCCTACTATTTCTGTAATAACTGGTCAACACGCTCAAAAGAAGTTAGTAGCGAGAGGTCGCCAACGCCCGATTACGCGTATGGCACTCAATGAAGATGAGATGGTTTTTTCTAAAGAAGAAAAATTCCTCACTTGAAGGATGCTGTGGGGAGTCAGGACAGATTTCCTCGCTCTCTTCTCGCGGATCGCCCGCCCGCCAAAGTTAGTACCGGCAGGCGCTATGGTCGCAGCATTTCAAGGCCCCCAAAATGAGGTTTACGTTCAAAAACGCAGAAAAAACGATACCTTACTCAATCTCCGCGCCTAAACACCACTTGCAGCCCTCGATGATTTAATGTCAGCCCCCTTTTTGAACTGTCACAGTGTCCTTCTTAATCACCCGTCCAGTTGGTGGACCTGGTTATCCGGCGCGTGTTTGTGTTGGGAACTAAGTGGGCAGATACGGTTCCCCTCGGGGGTTTTTTTTTCGGCGAAGTCATCGTTGAAACAGTCGCACAGGGCCGTTATTTTTGCCCACACGCTCCACTAGTCCGACACCCACAGACGTCCCACAGGCCTAAGAGGCCTAATGTAGGCTGAAGGCTGCAAATTGGGCTTTTGAAGGAATTAGGTGTCATTTTCGAAGTATTTTTACATGTAGAATCAATTTTTGGGGGTCCCTTTTCTGTCCTAAAATACTTGATATTTTTTCAGGGGTGCTCTCAATCGTAATTTAATTGAGATATCGTTGAGATTTTTCGAACAGCCTATTCCAAATTTTACAGTTATAGAAACCGCACCATTTTCCAAGCTAGTATCAACTAAAATCGTGATGGACTAAAAAAAAAAAATTATGTGACCAGCATTCCCCTACGAATTGGGTAATCCCGTCCACGCAGTTGGGGCATCACACAGCCATTAGGACGAATACCAGCCTTATTTCTAGGTCATTTTTTCTTCTATTCGTGAAAAGATTAAACGAAGGAAAGAAACGGATTGGAGATAAGAATGGTGTTAGCCATTAGAAAAACAGGCAAATGAGTCATAAACGGGATATACAGTGGAAATTGGGACGCAAACGGGATAAACAGTGGAAAATGGGCAATTTTACGCTAAATCAAGATGAAAAAAAAAACCTAATACTTCTTTACTTATTTTCATCTTGGTAATCATTACCTACTGAGAAAGGCGCTGATGGTGTGATCACGGCCACACAACAGTTAGGCTGTAATCACACCCAATGAGTGGCTGGCGTCCCCCAGTTTAATTTTTCAATAAAAATCACCATGTCGCCGAAAATCTTTCAAAATTGAAATTATAATCGAAATTCTGCTCAACTTTAATGTTGAACATGGACGAAACAAATGTGGCGGAACGGTCCCTGAGGATAATTTGACAAGGGACATAACCAAACAGCATGAAACTTGAAGCTTATAGTCCACTTGCTTGTCGACATTCTGCATGGTAAAACAGCATGTTGCCCTGATGCGCAGGGTTTTCATAACCTCACTGCCCAGGATTATCCACTAGCTGTCATTAGCCTACGCTCTCCTAATCTGTATTATATACGTTTATTGAGTACCTACACGTAACGTGGTAAGGGGGGGGGGGGGAGTGCCAAAATGGGGTAAGTGCGTAAGTGAGGTAAACATTATACTTACCTACTTGGATTATTAATTGGAAATTTTCATCTAGGGGCAACGTTTGAAACGTGAAGCATGCCAGACATACCTAGCTGATCTGCCAGACGGTGTCTGTGCAAATGATAACCTGGTTGGAGGTGATGAAGTCACATTGTGCCGTTTCACTGCCAAGTTCAGTGTTCTGTTTTTATCGTATTCCATCCTTCAAATCGGTGAGTATTTTCCGTTGTTTTAAGGTTTGGTTGTTAATATGTTTAGTAGTTGTATTTCAGCGTTATATTCTTCTATTAGTGAGTTGAACCCTACCATGCACTTACCCCATTGGTTCTTCAAGAAGTGGCATGTGCGCGGTGATAATCAAGATGGAGATTGATACATCATGTAAAGACTGAATTGAACTTATTAGTGTTAAGAAATGACTTATTAACGTTTATTGTTATTTATTGGTTTTCAATTTTTGCCCCAATTGTCCAGGTACCCACTGATTTGTTGATCTGTAAAATTTGATAACTCTTGATAAAGGACTATTGAGAAATTTCCTTGTTTTCTTTGCCCCAGTGAAACTATAATAAGCGTCCCAAACATTGAATAGGCCTGTTACGCACTTACCACATTTCAATGGGGCAAGTGCGTAAGTCGGACTTGGCCAACTATTTTGGTCATAAATTATGTTATAAATAATTGTGGTTATAAATTATGACTCATAATGCTCACATAATTATGGTTATTAATTATGACTCATAATGCTCACAATTGACAAGGCTATGAAAAATCAATTGTACGTAGGTTGAAAAACTGAAAAACAAGGGGTTCAGAAGCATCCAGGGCAAAAATAAAGAAGGACGTAACGCCCACGTCTTATTATTGAGGTTTTGTTGAAGTTGAACTTAACAAATATAACAAGCACTTCCCCCACCTACTTAGCTCGAGTAGGTAACGACTTACCCCAAAGTTGTATGTATTTAAGACCTATTATGCGCGATTAGTATGACGCAAATTTGCTCGATTAATCTCCAGTTTTGATGTGCCTTGTCTTTCAGTATCACTATGATTAGTAATTACTAATTACTTAAGTAGTTTGAATACCGTGTGATGTTTCTGTGTATCTCATATGGTCAAAAAATATATAAATTCACATTATTACCTACTAACCTACCTACGTACCATGTGTGAGGGAACGGGAGGGAGATTTGTGTTTGGTTCATTCATTGATTGGAGGAATCTCACGGTTTAACAGAAGTTGCAAATCATAGAAGAAACGAGGTCTCCGGAGGGGTTTCCCACGATCTCCCATTGAAAGTCCTCCAGATCCGTCGTAGTAGGCGACCTGCGAGTGAGTAAAGTTCCATTCGATATCCAACATCATTGAACTCCTTCGGGAACCTGGAAAAGGTCTCCCTCTCCCTAACTGTACACCCGATTGGCTCTGGTATGCATCGGCTGTAGGATATCTGGGTCGATCGTATCAAACTGTGCTTCTATGCGGCGGATGCTGACGAGCGGATATCCCACTTTGGTCGGTAGGTTAACATCACAAATCCCGCACGACTTTTTTTTTCTCCTCTTTCACGATCTGCGGGCTTCGCAGCGTTATACGGCAAGCAGAAAGGAACCAAGCAAACCACACCTCAAGCACCTAACCGTAATTGACTCATCTCTACCTGTAATCTTGAATGATCCAACGAACACGCTCAAATTTAAATTGATCACGAAATACTCCACTGGGTGCCCCACTGCGGAACTAACGCTAAAACACGGAAAATTGTGTCAACCGCGGTCTCAGTGACCTTCCGTTTGACATTATCGCACTACCGATAACGTTCATTTCCCAAGTAATGGCTAAACCTTAACTACCAAACGACAACCAACTTATTTGCATAATAACAACTGCAACGGTAGACGTTCATTTGAAAACTACAAACGTGGAGTGTACCAAAATGGTTTGGACAGACGTGTTTGATCTCATCGTACTCTTCAAGGGACGAAGTGGGGTTTTGAAGGGGTTTGGCTTTAAAGTAATTTCGAGCATCGGTTTAGGGGGTCTCATACAAGTCCCACAAGGTTTTATTTGGGCTTGGCAGGGCATTTCAAGGGTTGGAGTTCGTAAGGGAGTGTCCACTGTTACAGCCTATGGGGCTTTCTCCACTCTTTTTCCACCACTAAGGCTTGACTACCACCTGGCTCCGCCCCCTCCTGTCCACAAAGTGAGTCTATCCAGTAAAGGGCCACCTGTCCCACAAAAGCATGAAGCAGCGGTAGAATGTGATCTGACAGTATCATAAGGAGAGCGTTGACGAGACCGGTGAGTGCCTTTCCAGCAATTTCTCGGCCTGTTCCGGGTCGTGGTTGCTTATTGACTGGAGCCAGACGAGTAGCCACTGTGAAGGCAGTGAACGCCACATCTAGATGGGCTGGAGACGTAGCTGCTGAAGGCCTCATTGCAAATTCCAGACATCTCAAGGGCACATGCACCATATGCAGCCAGGATCTTCGACCAGCACCAGTTGGTACAAGTATGCCATGGCATTATGGGGACTTCGTGCAGGAAGTCCCCATAACTGCGCAGTAACTGAGGGCTTATCAGGGACCGCCCATGGCATCTCTAACCTCCGAGCCACTAGTGAGAAGAACTCAGAGAGCCTCCCCGTCGAATCAGCAGCCCACTCCTCATTCCACCACATCCCATCTCAGCCTGACGAGGCCCATCAAAGCTTCGCCCCTGCACCTGCACCTGAAAGCGGCTGGGTAAGACCTGGAGTGGGTCATCCAGACAAGGATCATTATTAAATAATGACGAATTTTGTGCTCAACTCAGCCTTCTGGCCAGGGGGATGAATGAGTTTTCATTTTTGATTCCAGAACTATCCATCAACTCTGCAAGTCTAATTCAAAAGAATGCTGAGTAACCCATAACAAGAAGCGTGTGATTGGATAGCTGACTGGACACCCACTCTGAGAAATTTGGTTTTTTCTTTCAGAATGACCGTCATTTGAAACGGTTGATTATTCAAACCATAATGACACAAAATCAATTTAGAAATGCATTGCTTACGGCGTCATTTAACGTCAAGCTGCGAAAATTATGACGACGTCTGTAATGGAAGTCGTCAATAATTACCGTTCCAATCAGGAAACGCTCAAACATTTACATAATAGTCCTTATTCTACGATTACGCGTGCCCGGTCGACTTGCATATTTTGCCCATCGACCGATTTAATCGCCTCTTTCCGCACCCCCAAGGTGGTTAGCTCAGTTTTATCGAACCGGCTCGCCAAAAGCCAGTTTCAAACCAGGTTCCTGTTCAGGCTATCTCGGCGGTTTTTGGCGTTATGTCATAGAATATTTTGATATGCACTTCCTCGCCAGAAAACCTGCATCCCGAGAAGTTGGCCAGTGAAAGTGGCGAATGTGTTTGAATCTGTGTCGATCGAAAGCGAAGCAAAAACGGTTGTTGCTGTTCAAAATGCGCGGTTGAATGATATCCTTGGTGAGGATCAGGGGCGGAACCGGAAGACGTCTTCAACTGTTTGGTGAGTCTGAGTTCGCTGCAGCTGTAAAGAACGGTTCATTAACTCAATTGAGTTTCATTAACTCAAAGGATTAATCCTTTAACTGCTGCAAACTTCTTCATCTCCCGTCCCCCTCTGGTAACTTTCTACGCTCGTCACAAATTACAACCGTAAACCTCCTCAGATCAGTGGTCGCCGTTTATTAGACTGAGGTTAGTTTCCGTTAAATGGCACCTCGACCTTCCCGATGAATCAACTCGTCTCCTCCGAACGCGATGACGCAACTTCCCGTTCCCCCGAAACTAATTACGTCCGACTCACCTCAAAAATCCTCTTACTGCCACCCTTTCTTAGTCTTCGGGTTATTCATAGGAAAAATACGATCGCCGTAGTGAAAGTTTGCGGTGAGACTTGATATGTCAACTTCCTTGTGAGAAAAGCTGCAGCCCTTGATAACGGACGTCACTATCAGAATGGGCATGCATCGAGTTTGTTTTTTTCCAGATTTTTTTCCTTTTCCCCCCCATAAAAACCTTCTACTTACGTAACAATGAACGCTATTTTTGGATATATCCAAAAACTCTGATTGCGTGCGCAAAAATTCGTAGAATACCTCAACACATTCATCAGTGATATCCTGGCAGACACAAGTTAAAATATTTAAATTTCGAAGGTTAAATTTAATCATTTTTAAGAAACTAAACCTTTCACAGTTGGTATTCACACCTAGGAGGAACCGACCTAAGAGATTTGTTCATGTCTGCCTTTCCAAAACTATTGCCATGCCCCGACAATCTTTAAGAAATTTAAATCTTGCGCTAAGAAGAATGCATTTAGATGCCTTCTATCGGTGAAAAAGTAGTTAATCTTAGCTACATGGCAGATGCATTCCTAATTATGGAGACTACCATGATTGATGTAGAAAGTACAATTCAATACTTGATAAATAATTTATCAATTAATTATTAATAAGAACAAAAAATGATTGATTATAAGAACATAATAATTATGTTCTTATATCAACAATATATAATAATATAATATATAATATATTCTTATATCAACAATTATTGTTGATAATAATGTGATATTATCACACATACGTTTGTATCTAGCTGATGCATACATTCATTACAAACTAGGAGACTAAGAGACTGGAAAACGAACTGAACAAAATTTGTTAATTATTTTTGTTAAAATTTGTTAAAATCATTTAATGATGCTATCCAAAGCTGACTACGGTTAGCTCATAATTATTCTTTTCATAGGTGACTACATAAACAAAACGAAAGATCTCATGAGATCTAATGATGCATCATTAGGTGAGCAAAAAGCCAGGTACTAACCTACTAACCCCTAGGGGGGAAGGCCCTGTACCTCTGGCCAGTTTTTGAAAAATTGACTTTTGATAACAGAATAGTCACAATTTTCGAATTTCTCATCATTCGTAACTATATGTAAAAGTAACTATATGACAACCAAACTGCAAAAAAAAAAAAAAAAAAAAAAAAATCAGTCAAAACACAGTAGAAATTTAGTGAAATTCAGTCAAAACACAGTAGTCAAAGTCAGTCAAAGTCAAAACACAGTAGTCAAATTCAGTCAAAACACAGTTTTAGTCAAATTCAGTCAAAACACAGTAGCAATTTAGAAAAAAGTTAATTTTGGCCAGAGGTACAACCATAGCATGTACCTCTGGCCAGACCTGTTTGTACTTCTGGGAAAACATTCTGGGAGGGTAAACAAGGAAACTCATGCTCATGGTGGTCGTTGTGATCATAACTCAAAAATGTGAAATTGCTTCATAGATCAATAAAATGAATTTTTCAGGTGACCAGAGGTACAAACAAGTGAAATACAGCCATACCATGTTCGTGCTTCCAGGGGTACATTCTGGGAGTGTAAATGAGGAAACGCATTGTTGATCGATGTTATCATAACCCAAAAGTGTGAAATGGCTTCATGGATCAATAAATGAATTGTTCAGGTGGCCAGACGTACACAAAATTGGCCAGAGGTACACACTTCGCACATTTGAAAAAAGTGGTTCTGTGATTATTTTTGGAAAAAACCTCCAGTACTTACACAAAAGTAGAAACAACTATACCTACTGATCGCATAACGTGAACAGTATTGAAGGAAATGTGGAGCCTCCGTCTTGTAACAGCGCACCACCAAAACTTTGAGAGCTTTGCAGCCTTATCAAGGAGAGAGAAATAATAGCAACATGGTGAGTGTGCCGGCTCCACACATGCGGGTGCTCGCCGAGCGAGCCGAGCACCGCGTAACTCCCCGAGCACCTAGGCGAATAGCTCGGTATTCGGGTACCTCCTCCACACATTCGGTGTTCGCCTTGCTCGGTGCTCGTTCCGGGAGAGGCGAGCACCTGCCAGTTGCGCGCGATGGAGGAAGTTAAAAAGTAATTAAAAATATTCAATAATAACAATGACAAATAACATTGGCTGAAATACCCCATTTTACCTATTTCAAAAACAATAAAATTGACGTTTTCAAATTTGTTACTTTTTTCTCCCGAAGAGGAGGTTTTTATTCAAACCACAGTTTTTAATCAATGGAGAAAAAATAAATATATTGGGGATGATGATGTTGATCGCTTCAATGAATGTGGGTGGAAACGTAGGACCTACCTACTTATTTCATTATTATTATTATATATTTTTTTTTTAGAGTCGATCCAGATTAATTCTTCTTCTTCGTAGGTCTCAATAAATTGTAAAACAACTTAGACCAATCAAAAAAAAAAAAAAAAAAAAAAAAATTGTGAAATTAATCACAACGCGCAGAAAACATTAATAGGTAATCCACGTTAGAACAATGAATGTGAAAAACAAAACAAACTGAGGTGAAGAGAGAGCGAATGGGGGGAAATTCCGAGAAAAATGCCCCGACGCGCACACCCGAGCAAGCCGCATAATATATTATGTGGAGCGGGGCAGGTGCTAGGTACTAGGCGAATATTCGTCTCCTTTGAAGTGGGTAAAACACCGACACCAGTCGGAGCATCCCCGCGCACGAGCACCCGATGCACGAGCAACCCCGAGCACCCCTCCACACATGTAGGAAACAGGCGAGCATCGGCTAGGTGCGCGGCGAGCACCGCATGTGTGGAGCCGGCTGTACATTGTGTTGCCTGGGACTATGAATTAATGGCGGACACAATTCATTTGGGACACGGCTAGGGGTAGCAATAGCAATCGGCCGGAGGTACCCACGGGACCTTCCCCTACTTGAAGCACAATCAAGAATACTTTAGCTACTTGTACCAAAATAGCGATGATTTAGGTACCTACTTATCTGGTACCTAAAAAAAAAAAAAACAATTAATTCACAAGTAGACTCAAAACCCATCAACTTGTGTTGTGTACAGGTGTCAGTCACCGCAGATGCTTGACGTGTGTGGGTTACCCGACTATGTCAATTGTATCATCTTTTCACTTTCGTTCTGTTTCACTCTCGTTCCAACTAGCGTTTCACGGGTTGAATTTCACGGGGGATCGCCCCGTTACGAATGCCCACATGCTACACGCCAAAGATATGCGAGGGTCGAACTATTGTTTGTAACCATTGTCTGGTTCGTAGTTGGATTTCCCCTGAAATTCGACCTAATGACCGTTATAGAAGTGGAGGCTTGGCAACAATCGAGTTCGACGTAAGAAGCCGTAATCATACGAACTACCAATCAATTGCGTAAATTAGCATGAGTAGGTAGGTATGTACCTACCTAAAGCTTTATTCAAAATTTACTTTTTTTTACGAAGAACTTTACTTTTGGTTTATTATTCTTGGAATAATACACCTATGTTTTCGCGACGCGGGTCGACGACTCCGATCGGCCTCAAAATTTGACATTATCCGTTTCAAGAGGTCTACATTCAAAATCCGAAATGTCCGTCCGCCGTCCGCCGTCCGCCGTACGCCGTCCGCCGTCCGCCGTCCGCCGTACGCCGTCCGCCGTCCGCCGTCCGCCGTACGCCGTCCGCCGTCCAGGCCGTTTTGGGCAGTAGGAATTTTTTTAAAAATCTGAAATTTTGGCAAAATACTTGGTTTACCATCTAGTTGTGCCCGCAAGGTTTTCAGTCCGATCGCCCAAACCCGTGGGGCGCTATGGGGCTAAAATGGGGCTACATGAGGGGTGTTTTGAAGGCTTTTAGCTATGGGATCGAGTTAGGTGTCGTTTTCGAAGTATTTTTGGACGTAGAATCCATTTTTGGGGGTCCCGGAACGATCCGATTTCACTGTGGCGTTCTATAGGGCTCTCATGGGGCTAAAAATGGGATTTTTGAAGGATCCCAAGAAGTTAAATATTTTTCGAGTAAAAATTAAAGAATTTTTGAAAAAACACATTTTTAAAAAAAAAATCCCCCCAAAAAATTTTTTTTGAAATATAAAAATCCAAAAAAATTTTTTTTAATTTTTTTTAATTGACAGAATTAAATGTCTGTACAAGTAACCTATATCACAGAATAATAAACCCTTGTGTAAAATTTGCAGCGTTTTCTACTTTATTGACCCCCTCCATCCACTCAACTTAGAAAGCTACGCTGGACACGTTCCAAGCTCGTCCTCAGGTAACTGAATCCGAGATCGGCGTTACAAGATGAAAGGCCGAGCATGTGCACACCAGGGACTTCAGGTTGCTTAATGCCAAGGACGTCTCAACCTGAACCAACAGGTTTTCCCGACTGTCCGGAGTGCACAAAGAGGAGATAGCCGAAGAACAATTTGGCCGACCCAAATCTCTTTTTGCTAACTGGTGCACCTTGGCATTTTCTTGATGAGGGAGGAAAAAAAGTAGGACTATCAAAGTAAGACCTCTGGGGCGGCTCGGCGGACTTTTCTTTTTTCCAAGGTTAACACGTTAAGTGCCACGTGCAACCATGATTTACTCAACTATTTTCTATACTCAGGAAGCATTTCTTTGTTAGGCGTCCACGCGTATTTAGTTCTAAGCCTTAGAACTAAAGTAATTTCAGATATAATTTTTGAATTTTAAGCTTTTCGGGTGTCTTTTCGCCCCGCATGCACGTGAACGGGCGAACAATGGAAACCAATCACATGGGGCTTGGATTCTTTCAAACTATATGGCCTGTAAACTGCAGGGCCTCACGGGGTGAACAGGGGTGTGGTTGAGGGGGCGAGGAAACGTGAAGGAGGGAGGGCAGAGAGGGCTGAGAAGCAGGAATGCTTGGGCCAAGGACGGACGGACGCACTTTCAAACCCAAAAACCTCGGAAAAAACACATTCTGTGATTTAAAAAAAGCGATACATCCCCTCATCTTCTTGCAGCGACAACTTTTCTTCAAACAATGTGATGAGCGGTTTTATTTTTTTTTTCTTCATCATGTAAAAATGTAATGTCACTAGTTAGCAGCCAGTTGAAAAAAGCGCGTCGGGAGTGTGTCGTGCCGTCGTTGGGAAGATTGAAATGCTGAAAGGTAGTTAACTCGAAAGATGAGTTCGACTCCCTTCGTACCGCGTTATTACGCGTAATGGTTTCTACGGAAAATTCATAGTCCCCTGTGTCGGTGGAGTCGGCTGCTAATCGCTCCGCCTCTTTCTCCTCTGATTCTTCTTGGAAAACAGTCGCTGACTCGCTCGATGGAAAAACGGGGCAGGAATGTGTGAACGAGAGTTGGGAAGGTTTTCTGGTTTTCGCTTTTGCTCGTCCGATTGCTCCTGAACTTGTGGAGGTCTGGACGTTCGTTAGAAGTGCACTTAAATGCTGGTGGATTCAGAAACGAGAGGGAGTGTGTATACCCTGTAATTGACGTGAGTAGGAGCAGTCTGTCCCCCATACGGCAATTTTGAGTCTTTCGACTTGACGATACTACCCTTTTATTTCGGAATATATAGGGATGATACATGGATGTGTTTTGGCTAGTTTTGTGACAATTTGTGGACAAGGGCTTGTACATACACATTAAATGTTACTTTCAAAAGGGCATGTATCCATGGTTTTCCCAAATTGCTGAACTGCTCAAGTCTTCGTTTGAGTGATGAAAATATAGAAGTTAGGAATTTTCTAATATTTTCTATGGGATGATTTCAACATTTTAAATTTGGATAAGTGGGGAGAAACTTGAATAAGTGCCTTTTTAGAGAAAAAACGGCGTCCAACCGAAAACTCTCATTAAATTGGTGGGGTTAGTTGACTTTGTCTTAAGACTGAACTCACACAGGTGACAGAGAACAACTTTCTCAGGGTCAGCACTCTTTTGGTAACCCGATTCTATGAGAATGAATGTTTCAGGTCCGGTTTAAAATCGAATGAAAGAAACGATTTTATTATACTGGTAGGTAGGTACCCATCCCTATACTCAACAGCCAATAATCTTGAAACACGCTTCAGTTGTGCTTCCTGGTTGTCCTTCGGGCTTTACCCTATTAGCATTAAAATAGTGTTGAGAACAGTACCAGACCCACGATCATGGTGCACAACCAATAACACGCGTGCACAAGAGCCACCAGGTCCTGTTTAGCTCGGAAGTTATCCTCGTGAATCGTATTCTCGACAAGTGCTGCGCTCGAGTAG
The DNA here is from genome assembly GCA_955831195.1 of Pilophorus perplexus. Classification (NCBI taxonomy): domain Eukaryota; kingdom Metazoa; phylum Arthropoda; class Insecta; order Hemiptera; family Miridae; genus Pilophorus; species Pilophorus perplexus. The sequence goes on from OY037012.1 coordinate 15,907,309, forward strand.
TTACCTACCCCGTAAAATACAATCAAAAAAATCATCAGGAAAAAAACCTGGGGGGGGGGGGGGGGACCAATCCTTTCAACTTGCAGGATATACATATCCAAAGAGGTACATGTACCTCTTTGGTGGAAACGGATTCACAGTTTACTATGTGTGGGAAATAATATACCAACGGAAAATTCACTATACTAAATTAAAGTAACACTAATCAAAATTCCTACAACTAAAATAGAACAATAAATAGAAAACAAGTCTGTTTGTCTCCGCATCACGCCTAAACGATAGTGCCTAGAGGGACGACATTCTTTCCGCTCGATTCCTTAGAACCCGGGAATTTTGACAACGTTCCTGGGACTAATTCCGCCAGAAAACCCTGAATTCGTGTTTAGTTGCCCTGAAAACATACAATACAGTAGAAATTACGACTAACCCAAAACTTTCTTCCATTTTTCTTAATTTGAAATGGGTTACATTTATCGTTACGGCAAAATAGAACTTCGGAACGGTAGGCATTGTTCTAGGCAATTCAGCACATCAGAGAGGTACAAAAGAAAGAAAAACACGGTAAATTATTTTAGGTCCAATGTGCTTTCGTCACGGTGTTTATTTGTTATGTAAACGGCCGAATAGTCCATGATAACGGTGAGATTAGTGAGGTTGATTGATATCTTGGAACGATAGCGTTGTGTCACCTCATGCGGCAGAAGAAGCTGTACAAGCGGAGAAAATTTGGAGAAAATACTCAAGTAGTCACACACTTGAAGGTCATAAAGTTGAGTACCGCTGCGCAGCTACCTTCATACCATTTTCCTCGACCGCTTCGATTCCACTGCGAGAATGGACAAAAGCCTATCAGTGGGCTTGTGAGAACAACGGACGTGTTTTATACTTCCTCTGCAGCATCTGATGAAACCATTTCCATGAAAACGCTCAAGAATTTTGCATGACGCCTTTAAAAAATTTAATGGACGAACATTTAATGGAAAACAAGAAATAGAATTACGACGTCTGGATCATCGATATTGACAAAACTTGCTTGGCGAATTCAAAGTGCTCGTGTCCCAGTTTTTTCAAATTTTATTCCTGTAAACATGTTTTGGGCCTGCAAATTAGGAAAAAATTGGTGCCTGTCCCACCAGAGGCCAAGTCGGTGCCATTGGGGCAGAAACGCAAGCGAGGTCGCCCATCTATGTCACAAAAGCCCTCTTGATGAATTAATTCTGCAGTGCGGACAACCTATTTCGACTTGAACCGTCCTCCGGTTAAAAGTTTTTATTTGACGTGCTATGAATTCTTTAACTGTAATATGTATTTTTTGGGGGTTAAATATATTTATCAACCGCTTAATGTTTTGTTCACTGTGCCATGTTTTTTCCTACCGTGATTTCAAGAAAAGTTACCGTGCGTTCATTCTATTTTGCCGTAACATTATATATTCCCCATTTGAAATTACCTAGGTAATTTCACCAAACTAGCGAGATAGACCTAACCTCCTTCATAACCTGACATTTCGTTGTTGTTACTGTAACTACTTTCTTGCCCAGCAACAACTTTTGTAAAAAGAGACTGTAAGAAAAGATTTATAAGTGCTGGAACGTTCATCTGCTGGTGATCCTGCCGGTGACGCCCACTTCGCCCACAAGAGTGCTCTCGTTCCGGTCCCGTGCTCGCTCCCTATTTACTTGTTTACATCCAATCCTAATTCGCCCAACCGGTCGTTAGATGTAATGGCACTCTCAAGGCCCTGGGATGACTTTGATGGATTCAGACTGTCGAGATTGTATCGTTCACTTACAGTTCAATTTGCGTCCGCCGATTAAACGACCGCTCGACGTCAGATTTTAACGGCCGAGGAAAAGCCAGTTGAAATCCTACATTTGACAACCCACATGAGAGTTCACGGTTACGTTCTGTCTCGTTAAAACAACATAAAAACGATAACGGCATCAATCCGGTTATTAGATTACAATCAAGAACCCCCATAAAACACGCGCCTATAAAAAAAACCCACTAATTTGTCTCAATGATTCAATTAGTCTCCTCCAATGAAGTAATAAATTCAACTTCCCAGTTGGGCCCGGCGGAGGATGAACTTGATTTTCCAGTTGCGGGGATCGTGAAAACAGGCTTGATGGCCAAATGTGTCCAAAGTCGTTAGCGAGGTCCGGTTAGTGTGCCCGTTAGGTAAGTTAAATCTTGACGAGGAAACACATAGAAAGTGCATGCATGAGGTACATTTACAGAAAGGTACCTACAATATTTTACACGTTTTTGGGTTTTGTTCGATTTCGGTGTCGATCAGGCTGAACAACTTCGAAACGTGAAGCAGAACGCTCAAGAAAATCCTCTGCCGTCATCTCATCGGCGGCGTCACGGCTGATTTTCCTACCAAAGTATGACAGATGGATGCGGTATCGTTAGCACATCTGATCTCTGAACGCGTGACGCGAAATTGCATAAGTTTGGGGGAGTTCTTTGGGGGAGTAATCTGCTTTTCCCACGCAACCGATGCGAACCCTTCATTGTTATAAGTTCCTACATGTAACATGTTCCCTCGGGAGGGCAATTTTTTTTCGAATATTTAATTTCATTTCAGTGGGCCCGCTGACGCCTAAAAAAAAAAAAACAAAAAAAAAAAATCTGGCGATCTTCGGCTTTTTCACGTCGAGACCTCGTCCTGTTTCTAAGCTCTTTAACCATTTTGCGTCACTTCGCCGACTTAGGAGCCCAAATATGGCAATGAAGGTGATATAATGCCTGACTCTCTGCACTGCTACCTTCACATATTCGAGGTCGAAATCCGTATCTGTCTGGTCGGTTGCGTCAGACCTAACAGGACCGAACTTCACAACTAGGTAGACTGCATTCAGATTGTTGTGGAAACAGCAGAACATGTCGAAATATTTGTTCTTAAGGAATTTTGCTTGCTTACAACGTTGGCCGTTTTAACTTTTGAATCATAGCGGTTTTTTTGTTTGTTTGAAAAAAGCATCACCGCGTGGTCAGCTTTTGTCTTGTCACCCGAGCTTTGCCCTCTGGCACCATGTGAATTTCCAATGAAGACATTCCCACCACTATTATTTCGTCCTCGCACCCCAACACTTAATTCAATTATTGAGTAACGACATACATTTATTCAGGAGCGGACGAGGCCGCTAAGTAGCTCTTCGGTCTGCGGTGACCAACCAGAAACCCCAGAGGGAACAATAGGGCGAAGACGTCTCTCCGGCGGTGTCCCGACAGGAGAAGATTGACACTCGGGTTCAATTGAACCGCGGTGGTCTCGACCAACTAGATTCCGCTGTTGCCATTGCAGGCTGCCTCGAGGACTTACGTAGACCGCAGCCATAGATGACAATTTCTTGAAATATTTAATACTTGCACTCTGACAGGGACCATTTTATCAGCCTGGGCCGAACGGCTGAACCGATGTGACAGAAAATAAGGGGGGGGGGGGGAGGTAGCTTAGAACCGAGAGACGGACATACGATACTTTTTATGCCGAAAAATACAATACAATTCAAGCATTGTTACTTAGAAAAATTATAAGATGTAAGAGTTGAAGGGTTGCTATGGGTGTTCCGAGTGAAGCATGGGTTGCATTTCTGATTGGTGACGGACGGGATTTTGATATTTCGTGCGAAGCAGGTGTCCCAGCTAGTTTATAATAAAAAACGCTGCAAATTTTACACAAGGGTTTATTATTCTGGTGGCGGACGGCGGACGGACATTCGGATTTAGAATGTAGACCTCTTGAAACGGATAATGTCAAATTTTGAGCCCGATCGGAGTCGTCGACCCCCGTCGCGAAAACATAGGTGTATTATTCCAAGAATAATAAACCAAAATAAATAAAATACCTAAGAAAGAAATAAATAAAAAAGGTAAAATAAAACGTCGGCACATTCTCGTCTTATTTGACCGACCCTCAACAACTTTCCACCCACATTAATATTCAAACAATTTTTGTATGTGTTCAATTTCACGTTTTTAGGATTTTATAAACAGAAAGCATAGAGTAGGATCATAGCACCGGATTCAGTCACCGAAGAGAAATAAAGAATATTGCTTACAAAAACAGCCTCCGTAATTTTAGAAAATGTTTGAAAATTTTTCTTCTGAACATGTTGAATAAAATTATTGAAAGTGAGGTGGGTAATATTTATTTTTACTTCAACGAAAAGAAAACGGTACAAATGTTTGAAAAGTGCTTATTGTTTTTTTTTTTTTTTGTATAAATTGTACAAAAATCAATTGACAATACAAATTTTAGAAAAATCCGTACTTATACTATACTTTTTAGACAGATGTGGGACACCGAAAAATGGTTTGCGTCCAAAATGTCTCGGAAAACGACACCTTATTCGAACTCCTGATATCCTTCAAAAGCCTAATTTGTGGCCCCATGAAAGCCCCGTAGATCCCCAAGGTGAAATCGGATGGTTCTGAGTCCCCCAAAAACGGTTTATACGTTCAAAAATACTTCCAAGCCCCCTCTTGTAGCTACTTTTTAGCCCCACAGAGCCTCACGGGCTTGAGCGGTAGGGCTGAAACCCCGGTAGATGGCGATTTTAGTACCTATTTTTTTAAAAAGAATTTTTGACGAATTTTGGCCAATTTGAAAAATGTTGAGGCCAATCAAGTCTTTCGCCCCGGCCGCGAAAAACAGGTTGATTTTTGAAGTCGACACACTGCGATAAGCGAGGTTAAAGTATAAAGGTGTCACAAGTTGCGTTATTCCAGGTTGAGGAGTAAAAAGTATAAATATGTCACAAAAATGCCTAACAAAATATTACAAGTTCTACTGTACATAAAAAAGAAAATAATTAAAAAAAAAATTAAAAACCCCACAGGTTAATGTTTAGAGCCCTTTGGTTAAAATTCAAGAAACATGGAACATGATTTGCCTAGTAACGTTGCCAAGTAAAATTTCGTGGCACATCGCCGTCTCCCAACCGCGTTTTCCAAAAAACGTGACACTTTTTGCCAGTTAGCTCAAGCATGTTCCATGTTAAAATCGTAACAAGTACAAAAAATGATTAAATTTTGATTTGTCTGTCGACTTTCTACGTCTCTCGCGCGGACTTCGGATTTTTCTGAGAATAATAAACAAAAAAAAAAAAAAATAAATAAATAAATAAATAAAAACAAAAAAATAAAAAATAAAAAATAAACCAAACATTGTATACAAGATCATATAATATATTGCGCCTAAAGCCCGAACATATTATGTTCTGCTTTAGGCGCAGAGTTTTTTAAAATTTTCAATATTTAAAAAATAATTTTTTGTTAAGTTTTTTGTAAATGTTTACCCTATTTATACTAAATAATATTAAACGCTTGTGTAAAATTATCAGGACGTGACCTTCTTATAAGAATTTAGTGAGTTTCTGTACAATGTTCTGCTAATTCTTGAACCGTCAACTGGGGCATTTTGGAGGTTCTCGGAAGACGGTCAGATAAAAACCTTTTTGAGGTCAGGTTCCATCGAGGGGATCATCGAGTTGCAAGAACAAGAAGAAGGGGAGTATGCGTGGATTCCGTGAGCGCCCTGAACGCCTGACCTTTAAGGTTCAGCTACACATTTGCTCGTGACCCGAGAGACTTGGGCTTCCGAGAGTTCCCAGGAGGAAGAGAAGAAAAAAAATTGGCGTGCGACATTTTGCTGAGCCGTGCAAGCGGTTTTGTCGAGTCATCAAATTGCAGGCTGTTGGGAGAAAAACGCTGCAAATTGGATTAAAAAAAAAAAAAAATACGTACACGTTATTTTGGAGTGGTACGACCGCTATGCGACTCTCATAAATCGATTGGACGTTCAATTATTCAGCTGAATGCCTCAAAAACTCCACCAAAAGCTCATTTTTGACGTCACACATCATGAGGCTTTCAAATCGATTAAATTTTAATAGATTAGTCCTATAATTGGACTGAGGCGTTTTTGAAGTTGACTCGGGCTCCAAAATCTGCGGCGTTTTTTACCGAATTTGCTAATTTTAATGTGCCCCAACTTCAAGAACCCCTCCTGCACACTACCTTATAATTTGAAGCTCTCTGCCCAATGTGTCCAGGCATTTCAACGTTGATGAGTTTATCGCTGGTTCTCTTTTGTCCTGCTTTCTTTCAAACAACCCTTCAAGGTCTTCTCCCCACCTCCAACAAACTGGCCTTCTTCTTATTCTTGGACACTTTCTTTGCCTGAGATCATGGAGGAAAGAAATGGCCTGAGATCCTCCATGGCCTGAGATCTTGGATACTTCCTATCTGCTTTCTTTGCCTGAGGTACGCTCTTCCTCTAGGATGCTTTCTTCTTCCTCTCTTTGTTATCTTCATTCTTTCTTTTTCTTCGTGGAAGCATTCTTTCCAGTGTCTTCAGGTAGGTATTCTATAATAGACCTATAAATACCTATAATTGCCTTCTGCTTTGATGAGGTAATTATTGATTTGTCCATAGTCCTGTTTTCTTTCTCACGACTGCAGCTTGTGAGTCTCCAACTCTTTCACTTCTAAAAGGAAGGGAAGTTTTCACGTTTTCATCGCCTAGCTTTCATTCCTATTTTACAAGCTCATTACGAGCACAAATTAGTTAGGTAGACCAACCTAATAGATACCTGTATCTATTAAACAAACCTCAACATTATCCAGTCAGTAACTTAGTGTGATTCCGTTTTTCTATTTCCCCCTTCCACGACGATCCTCACGACAATATTTAATAACCAGCTCTAGAAAAGCTCCCAGGGTGGCCTTACGTATTTATTATCGATCAAGCCGGCCAAACACTGGAAGGCAACGGAAATTTCGTAACGACGCGCGACCGTTTAGCCCCGAGCTAAACCAGTCGCAATAAAATCCTTCAAGGGGAAAAAACTAGAAAAAAAAAAAAAACACTGTCTGCCTTCAAATAACAGACGATAAAGATCGGAATAAAAACTTGGCGAGCGGCAGAAAGAGGAGAAAAATAAAAATCGTCGATTGCATCTACAAAAAGGGAACCGACGAATTACAGGGTTATACCTACGAAGGATTTACGTTCTCATCCCGCACATGTCGCAGGCGGAGAATCTACGTCGGCATAGGTATTACGTTCGTTATTATGAAAAGTTCGTAATGATTAGAAACCTTTAAAAAATACACAGCTGACTGGGCTCCTAATCAAGTACTCAGCTGACTAGGCTCCTCATCATGTAGGTACCTACTCAGCTGACTAAGCTCCTCATCAAGTACTCAACTGACAAGGCTTCTCTTTCGGTACTCAGCTGACTAAGCTCACGTGCGTGGCTAGTTTAACGTTCTCAGCAAGCGAAGTCATGTTTTTACGGGTCCACCAGAAAATGTTTTATCCCCGTCGAAGGTCCCACAAGAGGTTGTTTACAGTGTAAACTGTGTTCCTCAGATCTTGTATGTTGAAGACAGATGCCTTGGCTGCCTTCATCACAGGAGCCTCAGCTCCACACATAAACTTTCAAAAGTTCATGGGTGCATTGTCACCCGACATGACAGGTATTCATTGACTTTAGGTCAAACATTGGTGTTCGTCCCTGGATTCGAACCAGGCTGATCAATGCCCCGACTGATTTGTAAACAGGTGTTTCACTGTCGCCTTAGTCCACGGGACCACCCTGACCCCTACTCAGCTGACTTGGCTCCTCACCAAATACTCAGTTGACCTGAGTGCCCCTCATACTGTACTCAGGTGATTTTGGCGCTCTATTTCTGCGTCAGATTCCACTACAGCACATAATTTTAAACTCCGCTTTGAGTTCAATATTTCACTCATGCTGTCGGTGGCAATATCTCACATGGTATTTACCTACCTAACGCTTTTCACAGGCAGAGCCTCAGCCCCTCAGCTTTAAAAAAATGAAAAAAAAAAACGCCTTGCAGACTCGGAAGCAATAGGAATTACGGTTAAAAACTGATTCTAAGAAAATACGTTTATTAAGGTCATTAACAGTTCCAATTTTCCCCAAATTAATTTGTTTTATCGACAATGTTGATAATTATCGTATTAATACGTCGTGATCACAACATTAACTTGATTAGGCTAATCTGTTGTAGACAAACACATCCATTCCAAGGAAATGTCTTTCACAAAATAGGAAAGTATTTAGTTCATAGACCTATTTTGGAAGTTTATGCGCGTTCAATAAAAAATATTTTGGAAGTGTCGGATCATCGTGTTTTGGGGCAGCTCAGAACAGTGGCTGGACTTGACGAAGGGCGCCCAAGACAAAGCTCGGCGGAGGCTTCCAGAGAAACCCTTTCCATGTTTGGTATCTAACGGAAAAGGCCCTATTTCCGTCGATCGATTTTTGACGAGGCGAAAAATTCCGTTTTTCCCACCGTGGGACGCGAAGAGAGAAAACCGCCGACGCTCCGGATCCCACAACAGTTTTGCCAGTCCTGCGGGTGAGCTTTGAACGTGTGTTACCGGTGAAAGTGCCCGGTAATTATTGCGTTCCCCCGAGTTAATCTGCATTGTAACAGTTTTTTATTTCCCTCCTTTTTTTCACTTTCTTATCCGAACTGCCGGCTCCGCCCTTTCTATTTCATTCCCAAGGGCGACTTTCCGTTTCATTATATTGTAATTTTTTCTAAATCATTCCCGTAAGTCGGGAAGGCGAAAAAAAAAAAAAAAATCTTACGTAGAGGCAGAAAGGAAAAGAAAAAGAAAAGTTTTTTTTAACTAATAAGAAAGCTCCTGGATATGATTTGATAACAGCAGATTTGATCAAGAACCTACACCGGAAGGGTAAGGCCTCCTGAACCTGTACAACGCGCTCCTGCGCCTTGGGTACCTACATGCCAGCAGTGTGGAAACATGCTGTGGTCATAGTTGTTCTGAAGCCCGGCAAACCTCAGCAGGACCCGGCCAGCTATCGCCCAATCAGCTTGCTACCTCTGCTGGGGACGAGACGTTGCCGACAGCCCATGAGTACAAGCAGCGCTTCATCTGCGGAGCGTAGAGGAACTTAGGTTATCACAGTTGTCAGCTGTGTCTCACTCTTGTGACAAGACAAGAGTCTTGTCTTCAATTTCGGTTCCTATTTCGTCAATAATACGTTTACGAACGTCAATAATAAGGTTTACGAACCTATGTGATCATCTAGTTGATATATATAATCTTAATTATAATTTCGCGACGGAGGTCGACGACTCCGATCGGCCTCGAAATTTGTCATTATCCGTTTCAAGTGGTCTAGATTCTAAATCCTAAATCCGAAACGTCCATCCGCCGTCCCGGCCGTTTTGAGTAGGTAGTAGGAATTTTTTTTAAAATCTGAAATTTTGACAAAATACTTGGTTTACCATCTAGTTGTGCCCGCGAGGTTTTCAGCCCGATCGCCCAAACCCGTGGGGCGCTATGGGGCTAAGAGATTGGTTTTTTGAAGGCTTTTAGCTATGCGATCGAGTTAGGTGTTGTTTTCGAAGTATTTTTGGACGTAGAATCCATTTTTGGGTTTCTTGGAGCTAAAAATGAGATTTTTTGAAGGATCCCAGGAGGTTAAATATTTTTCGAGTACAAAATGAAGAAATTTCGAAACAAAAAAATCCAAAAAAATTTTTTTTTTGAGATATAGGTAACAATCCCAAAAAAATTTTTTTTCAATTTTTTCATTGACAGAGTTAAATTTCTGCACAAGTAATGTACCTATATCAAAGAATAATAAACCCTTGTGTAACATTTGCAGCGTTTTTTCTATTATAATATAATATGTATATTATACATAATGTGATAATTAGATTTGAGTCTTAAAATTGAAAGCACGACATGAAATGTGACGACCACAACATCACATTGTGATCTCCAAGACTGCATACTCTTAAGAGTCAATTGACTGCATGATATTTTTGTACCTTTCTAAGGATAGCTTTTTTGAGCAATAAATATACTCATAATTAAATAATGATAAAATAGGTACAGCAATAAAATATCACACGTTTTTTCTCCCTTGCCTGTTGAGTCAGTAGGTATCCCCTGAAAAGTAATCACCGGGATACACTTAATTCAGAGGTTAATTATTAACCTCTGAATTAAGTGGATCCCGGTGATTATACGCCCTAGGAATATATTGACAGCCCGTTCAGCTGAAAGTAAAGGAGACAAAAAATATTTTTCCGAAAAAACTGTCGACTATAGCTGTCTATACGGAAAAAACTGTAGGCGATGCGAATCTGGCGTCTGTAACTAGTTCCTCTACGCTCCGCAGATGAAGCGCTGCTTGTACTCATGGGCTGTCGGCAACGTCTCGTCTGCTGGGGAAGCTGTACGAAAAAATTCTTCTCAAGAGGTTAGAGAGTGCTCTTCAGGTGTCATCAATCATCCCGGACCATCAATTTGGGTTATGAAGCGACCATTCCACGACTCAGCAACTACGCAGGGTTGTTGACTACATCCTGCATGTCTATGAAGTATACTGCAGCAGCCTTTCTGGATGTACAGTCGGCGTTTGATAGAGTTTGGAACGATGGACTCCTCCTAAAAATCCGACCATTCCTCCCGAATTCCCTGTTCCTCTTCCTCAAGTCATTCTTGAGTGGAAGAACGTTTAGGGTGAAAATCGGCGAGGAATATTCGTCGTTCAAGACAATCAGCGCGGGAGTTCCACAAGGATCCGCCTCTCAGCCCGCTCCTCTATGTAGAGAAGCGTTGTACAACGCCTACTGCCATGACCTCCCTGGTACGTGAGACACGCTTCCAGCCCAGTTTGCAGACGACACAGGAAGCTCGCTTCAGGAGACACCGTCATGGCGGCAAGATGGCACCTGAGACACTTGGCCAAAGCTGAAGAGCGGCTCAACAAATGGAAGGTGAAGGTCAACCCAACAAAGCCTTCGCTCATCACCTTCACGCTAAGGCCAAGAACGGTCGGCTAAGGCCAAGGAAAAGTCAAGTTCGGTATCTAGGTTTGACCCTAGACCGTAGACTAACTTGGAAGTACCACATCAAGAACGTCAGAGACGCTATGAAAAAGAGGACCTTCCTATGCTGGTCAATGCTGAATTGGAGATCCAAGCTGAGCTTGGAGAACAAGAAGCTCCTTTACACGGCTCTCATAAGACCTATATGGACTTATGGCTGCGAGATCTGGGATACAGCCTGCTACACTTCCACACAACAGATTCAGCGACAACAAAACAAGATCATCCGTTCCATAACAGGTGCCCCGTGGTACGTGAGAAACGACGTGCTCCTGGAAGACCTCCAACTATCCACAATTCAAGAGACCATCACTACACAATACCTACACAAAACTGGTGGAGAAGGCCGAAGGGAACGCGAATCCATGCGTCGCGGCAATAACAGATCTACCAGATTTTGCGACTAGACACAAAAGGAGGCTCTCAGACATAATCGTAGTGCTACTAACAGTCCTTACAACAACCAAGACATCCCATCCCAATCAAACTAACAGAACAACACATGGAAAGAGCTCATCAAAGTTAGCGGAGATAATTAAAAAAATTTTGACTTTGTCTATTTTTTTTTCAACAGATTTGTTCTTATTCTTATGCTCTTGGGGTTTCCTGCTCTTTAGGGTATTGCGAAATTTTCCCCAATCTCAACCAGCTGAAAATCACTCAGCTACTTACTGAGTTCGCCTGATTTCAATTTTTTGTAAATTGATTAAACCAAAGATTTTAAATTTTGCTCCCAGCTGTATAGTATAGTACCTCCTCTGTTCGCCCTAATGCTAATTCCTTGGCATTGTTCACCATTTGGGTCTTTTGTTTCTACTTCCCCGGCTCGTCCTGTTGCAAATTTCACGAAAAACGGGCTCTTTATCGCCTTTGAGGTTGAGCGCCTCGGGAAACAACCAACAAACCGGCTAACTGCAAACTTGAAGTAAATTAGGCGGGATGATAAGTAGAAAAGACAACGAGGGATTGTGCCAGCTCGAGGTTTGCGGGGAATTGATGTCAAGGACTTCGACTGCCGCAACGCGGGAGGGTTTGAAAATGACTGTTATTTCCTTAGAAAGCCTCCTGAGAGGAACCTGTCATTTTGTCTTGGAAAATGATTTGGGCGCACATGGTCGAAATTTGGAACTGATTGAATTTGTGTAAAAACGCTGAAAATTTTACACAATGGTTTATTATTCTTTGATATAGGTTACTTGTGCAGAAATTTAATTCTGTCAATGAAAAAATTATTTTGGGGATTTTTTTGTTTCAAAAATGTTTTTTTCAAAAATTCTTTATTTATAACTCGAAAAATATTTAAAATTCCTGGGATCCTTCAAAAATCCCATTTTTAGCCCCATGAAAGCCCTGTAGATCGCCACAGTGAAATCGGATCGTTCCGGGACCCCCAAAAATGGATTCTACGTCCAAAAATACTTCGAAAACGACACCTAACTCGATACCATAGCTAAAAGCCTTCAAAAAAAAACCCTCCCGTAGCCCCATGGGTTTGGGCGATCGGGCTGAAAACCTTGCGGGCACAACTAGATGGTAAACCAAGTATTTTGTCAAAATTTCAGATTTAAACAATAATTCCTACTGCCCAAAACGGCCTGGACGGCGGACGGATATTTCGGATTTAGAATGTAGACCTCTTGAAACGGATAATGTCAAATTTTGAGGCCGATCCGAGTCGTCGACCTCCGTCGCGAAAACATAGGTGTATTATTCCAAGAATAATAAACCAAAAGGGGATTTCGCACAATCATATTGAGCGATTTTTACTTTTCATAGATCGTAGAAGGCGTTGATGGTGATTTATAATACTTATACATCAAGTTTTATTTATTTCAATTTAGTTGTATATGTATTATACAAATAAATTAAAATCAAGACTCCTCATGAGCCTCTCGAAATGGACTGCGGGGTTGGCAGGTACTTATAGTACCAACCAATAGTACCGTACTACGTACACGCTCGGCGGGCATCCGGAAAATCCACTTGATTTACAACTTGAATTTACGCGGCGTTTACGGTCCGGAGAGCATCTCATTTCAAATCACAACATAAACACTGTAAGGGGGGGGGGGGAGAGAGAGAAATCATAAATATGGCACGTTCACCGTACTCAAGGGGGATAAATTTAACGGAAGGGGGTAGGGGGTGGGGGTCGGAACACAGCCTCTAGCGAGCTATCCAGAGCGCGGGTTTTGCGGTTGAGGAGACCCTTCGTCCCGTCGAGAGGACGGTAAATCAAAAACTTGGGCCTGCTCTTGATGCGGCCAGCGACCTCCACGGAGTCACTTAACCCTGAAGTCGCTTTCGCACCCCGCGATGTTCACCCCCCCCCCCCCCCCCCCCCGGCCCGCTAAACGTCACTTTCTGGGTTGGTCTCCGTCGGTTCTCACGGGGTTTAGCGCTAGTCTGAATCACCGCTCTGCTGGTCTTTTATTACCCTGTGGAGCAGTGAAATAGATTTGAAGCTCTCCTAGGAACACACGAACGCTTAAGTTCGTGACCCGGTTCCTGACACAGGTTTCCATTTCTCAACTGTCAACGCGATTATTGCATTGTAGGGTTTAAAGTTTTAGAACGGAGCCCCGCTGAAACGTACAAACCATACATTGCATCTTTTATAGATACAGATAGATAGTGAAGCGTAGAGAAGACGAGCCATGCAGGGCAGATAGTGAGAAATGATGAGTCATACAGGAAAAATAGTGAGATATGAGGAGTCATACTGTATGACTCATACAGGGCAGATATGAGGAGCCATATAGGATAGATATTGAGCAATGAAGGGTCCTACAAGACATAGTGAGAATTGGAATTAACAGGGCAGACAGTGATTTGAGGAGCATGAGTCAAACCTATGAGTTCTTGTAGAATCCTGGGTGCCTGTGCAGATCGCCCCTCAGGGTCATCAGGTTTTATAGATGTAATTTAAATACTTGATGTGAGCTCCAGCATCGTGTCATTTGAAGGGAAAGCTCGAGACGTGTGAAATGGAACGCAGTTAAACAGCTCACAACTACTCTCAATCGATCGTAAAACTCGTTGGGTGAAACTAATTGAAAAAAAAAAAAGCGTTTGTGAGACCCTTGGCGAGTTCAAGAGATCCCATTGGATTTCACTCTGATCTGTATGCCATCGCGTGAGGAACACGAAAAAGGTTTTTGTGTTTGTGTTCACCCTCTCTCCGTCATCCAAAACTAACAGGTGAACGCCTTTTTTTTTTCTTCTCGCCGCATGTGGGTGACCCAGCGATCTCTTCACGGTGGCATTCCCGAAAATGGGGGTTTACTCCAGATCCCGTGAGACCTCGTCAGGATGACGGAGCAGGAAGGTTGGCCGGATGCGTGTCGGGACGGGTTTGTGTTCGCCTTGGGGGTCTTGTGGATGTGTTTTTGGTAGGGGGGGGGGGGGGGGGGGGGGGGCAGGCGTAGAAATTGCAGGGTTGGATTCACAATAGGTTTATCGTCGGACTGATTTCATCAAAATCGGCTTGGCAGTGTGGGAGGGTTCACGTCCTTATGTGGTTGCGCGATGGTGAATTACTTGATACTTCGAAGAGGTTAGATTAGAGCAAGTAGAAAGGAGGAGTCAAACAGAACAAAATTTGTTCTAATCGTGATCAATAAGGAGTCATAGTATTACTTGCGCTAACTAGAACTTCGTGTTTTAACAATTTCGCCAACTATGGGCCTGAGGTTCAAAAACTTTCTACTCTAATTTGTGACAGAAAACCGACGAATTGTATTAGGAGAAAAGTTACTGTTCCGACCTGAGGAAAACCGAAGATGATTCAATCGTGGTCGTGCCGGTTTCGAGATAGCGGCCGATCGAAACAGCCAATCGGGCGACCCAGCTGGTTAGTTTGTTGGGGGAAGTGCTTTGTCTTAAGTTGTCTACAACGTCGTTAGGGCGCCCGATGAACCGCAGCGATGTTCGGCAGCTTCTTCTCAACGACCTCTTCGCATCGCTAAACCCGCCCCGGGAAACAGAGAAAACGGTGAATCTCCTCCCCCGCCCAGAAGGAAATCCTCCGGAGATCGTTTACTCCGGCAGTGATCCCAACGCTGGAAAATCCGCAGGCACTTTGGATGAGTTGAGGCAAATAGGGAGAACTTTTGGGTTCAGGTTGGAATTGGGAGAGAGGGAATCGGGAGCCATACAGGACAGATAGTGAGAAATGAAGAGGCAGAAAATACAGATAACACCCTGCTGGGAAAAGTTCCTCGTTTGACGTTAGAGGGAACTTGTACCAAAGTCAGTACTGGCGAACTAAAGCAGTCACGAACGGCCTGAAAAATGACGACAGCTGTTAAGCCGCCTATTAGAGGGAGAGGACTCTAAAGAAAAGATCCCCCTGGTTGAAAAAGAAGCCCTACACTATTGGCTCACAAGCGGGCTGGACATCCCGTGAAAGACGACACCGAGCTAGGTGCGAGCGAGGGGCGAGGAGGTGCTGCCACAAGGATACGACTATCTGTTGCAACGGGTGGCTTTTTAACCCGAAATAACGACCGTCCGGACTTTTCCCGGGACTTTAAAACACCGTCGAGGAAACCCCTGCGGTTCGGCTGTAACGCGATACCCGCATGTAAACTGTGCGAGGCTGTGCCCGAAGTGACGTATCCTCGTGAATTCCGTTGTTTTACTAGATATCAGACTTCGGTAAGGTATCTGGTGTCGGGAAGGCAAGTCACCGCATAAAGTTGTCAATTTACACCTACAAAGTTTTTACGGGGACCGATCGAGAAATTTGTTTAACTCGTTAAAACACTTGATGGAAGATGGGGAGAAAAGAGGAGCCTTATAGGGCAGGTAGTGAGAAATGAGGAGACTGAGGAATGAATGAATCGTTTATTTAACTATCAGGGACAGCTCGGGCCAAGTACCGCTTTTCTCCTCTCCCCGAAAAAAAGTTATGTTAACAAAAATCATTCAACATTAGTAACTTTCTTTTTCATTTGGTATCACTACTTAATACAAAAGGTTCAACCAATAATTATGGTCTTTTACGACACAAACACTTCACTACAAACAACACTATAAATATAGAGAGAATACACGTAATTCATATAGGTACATGCAAATATATATTTTTACGACATATTTAATATCTGATTTAAAATTTGACATAAAGGTGATTTCAATGTGATTTTTTTTCACGTGGTAAATTTTAATTTCCTGCATTAGAAAGGAACAATCATGGATTGTAGTTGTATGTTTGGGAACCTGAATCAATTTGTTGATTCCGGAAATTAAATCACATTGTTTGAAAGAGTAATAAATAAGGTTCTTTATATTTGAGTATTTTGAAAGTCATTACTGCAAGCGCTAATTTCATTTTTCATTAAATAACAGGACTGTTAATAAGAAATGATGAGCCGGGACAGATACTGAAAAATGAGTACCCTCATAGGGCAGATATTGGAACAAGCGTGTGATCTACGAGTCCGGACAGATTCTGGCAATACAGGAACATGAATAATCTAATTGTGCCTATTTTCTAACCTAATTCCGAGACTAGTAGTTACGGTCTTTTACTCTTTCGTGTTGAATTACATCACTGAAGCCTGTTATGGGATTTATCGATCTCTTAATTAATACTGAACAGGAAGGAACACGTAACAGGAACTAAATATTGACGTTCACTACGCGTGCACTTCATTAGTATCCTGTAACGAGAAACACAATGTTCCTGGAAATTGCTGCAAGAAAAATAATATTTGTAAACATATTATGTGCCAGATGTTAATTTGGAGCTTTTCACGCTCTTCCACGTCCAAATTTCACGATAGGGTTCAGTAAATTTTATGGAATCTCCCGTTTTTTTTTCTTTTCCTTTTTTAACTTTCAAATAAATAAGGTTCACTCGGTTTCCGACACCTTTTCGGGCCTCACTTTTTGACTTTGGCTTTGGCCTTGCTCACGTGCGTTGCGAGTCAAGGAGAACCTGCACGGACTCCGACTACAATACTCTCACGTCCTATTATTTTCTTCAGATGGAGGGTTTTCACCTTCTTCTAGGCTCACGTACCTTCCCCCATTCATGTGCCGACCACACATTCCACTTCACCAGTTTGAGTAAACATGTTGACGAGTCTCTTTAGGTCAGAAATTTAGTTTTTACCGAAAAAAGCATCTTTGGCGGAAGCCAAACATTTGTTATTGTTTCCTGAATACGCAACGCTAATTCAAGACGTCGTGCGAACGAGTGAATCACCCACATGATTCCATTCGGTTGATTTTGTACTATGGGAAAAGTTACAAAGTCAATTCAATTGTTGGTTTTTCCCGTATTTTGTGTGTATTCCTAATTTCAGTGATTCACTTCCTCCACGACGTAACTTAACAACGCTGACTCTAATTGGATAGGTAAACTGGTGAAGCTAATATTTAATCATCACATCACCACATCGTGAATATACTTAGCGAACTTCGCACGCATGTGTACGTGGCAAATGTGTAGGTTTTATTTCAATGGTGTATAACGAAGGTGGGATTTGAATATGTGGTGTGAATGAGTCGAGTGTGAAGTCCTTATTATACATGGAAAAAGTGTCTGTTGATATTTCTCACCATCTGTCATGCAGGGCGCCTCACATCTCACTTATTTGTCCTGTAGGGCTCCTCATATCACGCTGTTTGTCCCGAAGGGCTCGTCATATCTCACTATCTGTCCTGTAGGGTTCCTTGTTGCTCACTATCTGTCCTGTAGGGCTCCTCATATCTCACTATCTGTCCTGTAGGGCTCCTTGCTGCTCCTCATATCTCACTATCTATTCTGTAGGGCTCCTCATATATCACTATCTGTCCTGGAGGGCTTCTCGTATCTCACTGTTTGTCCTATAATATAGCTATATTATGGCTCCTTGTTGCACACTATCTGTCCTGTATATGTCTCCAGACTTCCCTCTATCTGTCCCTGAACCCTCTCTATTCCTCACCATCAAAAAATAACACAGAAACTAACTAAAGACTTTAATATCTAAACATGAAATTTCAAATTTTCCAAATTAGGTAAATTTAAAATTGTCTAAAAAGTTTTGGGGATTTTGCAATCATAAGCCCAAATCCCCAAATTGTGCCGAAGAACGAAAGATTTGTTCTTTTCTCCGTCAATAGATACATACCTAACGGATAACTCACGTAAAACTAGAATACATTTTATTAGAACTGCATTATAAATTCAAAATCACATTTCGACAGAAAATTACCATTCATCTTCGTATTTCACGGCTATATTGTTTTGGTTTCCATACCTGCAATCAGAAAAACAACATTTCAGCCACATAATAATATTATTATAATATCGCAATGATGATAATCGCAAAATTCCTATTCCTATTCTATTTTAGTGAAGTACAAAACTTTGTATTGAACCAGTCAACCGACTATAATCATTCTCAGAATACATCCGATTGCCTGGGATGGGCGGTTTGACCCCCAGTGGCTGTTTTGACCCTCGGAACTGATCCTCTGACCGGATACCCCTTCGCGGGCTGATGGCCCGACCTTGTACCACTTGAGGTTCCGAACGGGCGATCATGAAGCGATTACCGCCCTAAAAGTTGACGAGGAAACGAACTTGGGGTCATGGATATCCGGAGGCAGAAAATGACAGGACCCGAATTAGGATGGAAATAGCCATTTCGGAGCACAAATCAAAAATGACCGGTTTTGCTATTTAGTGTTCAGATAGGTCAGCGCCTACATGCGAAAGCTTTTAACCTATACGCTCGATTTATACGAACCGAGATATCAGATACGGGTCAGATTCGCTCCACGGTATGTAAATCAAGATTGAATTAGATCCCGGCCAGTTGAGAAACTCCGAATAGGTAATGCTTGTCCATTTGTAGAGAAAGGGTCCATTACGGAATAGAATAGAACCGTAGATCTTGTTTGGGCCCGCTAGTTTTGCCTGCTCTGGTTGTAGTACGACCGGCCACTTCTCCGACAACAGCCTCGGTGGATATGAGATGACCCCCGTACCGTATTATCATTCCTTCGGCTCGGGGAACACCGTTGTTACGTCTCACGAACTGTTTTGCGAACGACCGAGTCCGATCAGTTAGCGCCAGAGCGGGTCGGGTGATTGCTCGACTTTTTTTAAACTGACAAACGGATCTGTTGGTTTAAAGGCGGGCTCGGGACATTCCTCTGAGCTCATTTTTCAAGCTCCTTCAACCCGATGATTATCCGAGGTTTTCATTCAGGTGTTTTGGTTGACTTGGTCTTCGGTAACGTTCCTAACCTTTCTACCACCAACAAATATTGTAGTCGGATCTCTCACACCTGGCAGGTTCTGGTGTTTCCTGGACAGGAGCCCGGAATGCCGTAAAGGGCGTTCCAAGTATCAGTCCGGCATTGTTCCTCTGGCAATTTCACTCTGTGAATTATTCATCGTTCAAAGACGACGGCCAGCCTCCGTGAAATCCGAGTCGCAACCCGACTGTGAAGATTTCAACATAGAACCCTCTCTAGTCCGAGTCCGTTCTCAACGACGAAAACACGCTGAAGAAAGAGAAACCCGAATCGGAATTGCAGAAATACCCACACACACACAAAAAACAACAAAAAAAAAAAAAACAGAAGAAGGGAAAGTTGTTGCATATGATGAGACCCAAAATTTCGATAAAATTTTCAAGAAGTATGCATAGTATACTATGCATAGTATTCTTACTTAGCTACATCGATCATCGCTTCCTCAAGACCCGGATAACTTTCACGCTTCGGTTCTTGGCGTCGCACTACCGTTTTAGTTTGGCAGCTAATTAGCCAATTAGACGTTAACATCCTGCACGCATTTACTATTTCCTCGTTAACAGGATGATCGATGATTAGGGCAAGGTCGAGCCGTCAGCCCATGAGGGGCAAGGAACGTAGCAGCGCCAAAGATGGGAGAGCCAGTCGTGGAGTGCAGAAGGTATCTGACCCAGGCGTGGAAGGAACTAGAGGGAAACTAAACGAAGTTGTGAAGCAGCATGATGAGGCCAAACGGCAAAACCGAACCAGTGTGAACCCTCTCAACACCAGCCGAATCGTGCAGCGCGGTTCGTTGAAATCGGGAAACTTGGTTCGACACGACATTCACATTTATTCTTGGCACAATTCGGTTCACCTTTTGGCAAGGCAGAAAGGCTTTGCAACTTTGCCACTTAAGCGGACGTCATTTCACACCACATTTCTCGAATTCAACGTGTCTCCTCAGGCCGTCTGGCTGAAGAAGAAAAAGCCTTCCTGGGTCGACAGCCTCAGAGGAGTTTGAGGCAGAAGACTCTATGAGCGTGGCGTGACTGGAAACGTCTAGATATTTCAACTGCTAGAGGCTTCGGAACATACTAGTTCCCAAAGTGTTGTCCGTGAAAACGAGAGCTGCCATAGGATCCAGCGGCTTGAGCCCCAAGAATGAAAGCGACTTAGAGTCGGCTTGGCAATGAGCATCTCCAGAAAATTTGAGTGGGGAAGGAAGAAACCCCCGTGCCTCCAAACGGTCCACTTATGTAAGGGGTGCACAATACATAGCAATGCTGAACTAGGGCTATCGAGAGTAGCTGCTATTTGGTCCACTACAGGGCTCTTGTCCGAGAGCCCTGGAAGGGGAGGGATACTGAACATGCATGAACACAATCTAAGGCAGATTCTCCAAGAAACATCACAATGGACAGTGTGGCTTAGACGCGGGTGGCAGTAGCCTGACTAGGAGCCAAGCCATCCCAACCATCAGTACATAGATCCCAACTCGGTACATAAATCCTCGGCTATTCAAGATTACAGACCACCTTTCAGTTTGGCAAATTGGAAGAAAACTTAGATGTCTCTGCCAGACTGTGATCTAGATATATCTGTCCTTAGCATCGCTGGACCTGAGTGAGATCCTTTCACAAAAGTGGTAGGAGGGTTACATAACCTTTTCATCTCTAAAAGAAAGCGCTAGGGCCAGGTGGACGGAGAGCGCATCAGTCGAGACCAGGTGAACGCATCAGTCGGAGTACTACATCTTGGGATTCCTTCAGCAGGGAAAAAATATCTGGTGGACCCATCAAAACGAGAATTTGTTTCCGGAAACCGTTAAAAATTGTGGTCTGCACTCTGGTTGGTTACTATTCCTCCAAAATTCAAAGATATGGATGGCCAAGACATCAGTCATCGAATCCTTTAGTTAGGCCACTTTCACCAAACGCCAGACTGGGCGGTTTGCGAAACGGCACCCCTGTGGTTTACCGTCCATTGCCTGACCCGCTCTTGAAATTCCAGTTTGGAGTCGAGACCAGCTGCAAAGTGCCAGTGGGCGGGGGTGTTCTGAGGAACCCCATGAACGTCTCACTTATTAACTGCAACACGCTTGGCCGATTTAATAGTTTTCTGTATTTAAGCGCGCGGGCCTCACCCCAAACGACCACCTTTCAGTTTGGCAAACTGGATGTGTTTGCTGGAGTTCTCAAAGTGTTTATCGGCAAAGCGACTCGGCAATTACTCAGGCGAACCTGTCGTTGCCCGAGCGTTTATTTCGGACCTTGACGTCCCGGAAACTGGGACCTCTCATTTATACCTTCCCACGAAGCTGAGCCCCAAGTCTTTGACCACGTTTCACGATGTCGGGTAAAAAAACGCAGCAAATTGGTTTATTCTTGGGTTAAATATTATTGTAGACTAGCACGGGGTCAGGGAGGCCTCGCTTCACTCGGCCATTTCCGCGCACATGCCTTCTGGTGGTGAAAATACCTAAAATACCAGAATGTATCCGAAATCATTGGAAAATAAAATCGTCTCCCAAGTCTTCGAAATGCTTTAAAAACTGCAAGCGAGCACGGCTAGCTTGAACTGAAAAGATCCCTCATGTCTACAGTTTAATCAACATTTTCAAAGTTATCGTAAAACCTTCGAGATCATTAGGTGAGCATAATCCATCAACCATAATACCAAAACCGATAGAATTAGTTTGTCCATAAACAGCGATTTCATTTTTTCACATTTCAGCAATTTTCAAGCAAACTATTCAGCGTACACGGAGCTCGTTGTGCTCAAAATCAAAGCTTATTAGATTTTCTACAAACTTTACCCTCAACAGGAGTCGTGCAAAACGTTTTCTCGGAAATATTTGGCGCTGAACAAGGAAGGTATAATATACCTATATTATTACTTTTTTTTTTTTTTTTTTTTTGAATGGCCCAAATTTAGAGGGCTGTATCTCGGAAAGTAGTAGACCTACTGTAGGTCTACTACTTGGTAACATATCTGCGGTGACGCTCAAACCGCAGCAAATTTCATCTAGTTTAAAGAAGAAAATATTGTAGCTTTGCGCTAAAACGCACACTTCAGGAGCTAGGGGACAAAAACTGAAAAAACGTCCGACAAAATCGCGGTTTTTTGCGTACCCCAGAGTTAGCCTTGAGCTTTTGAAGTTGCAAAATTGACGAAAATTAAATACTACTGGGACCGACACTAACAACATGAAACCTCTTTATTGCAATTTTACAATGGTTGGCCTTTTAGCATGGAAAATGCTTCAGCCATGACCTTAGTTAGTCCGTCCAAAAACGATAGTCCGGGAGGCGTATTTACAATCTATACACCGGAGGGAGACGCGGGAGTGTCACGTTTATATATTACGTAATAATATAATAATGTAAATATACGTAAGGCCACTAGTTCGGCATTCTCACTTGCTTTGCCACTGACGCGGCGTCGAACTTTTCCAACACGCAAGATGGGTTTCAATCCCACGGGTAATAAAGCATGTTCCATGTTTCTTGAATTTCAGCCGTAGGCTCTAATCATAAAGCATCCGGGGGTTCAGTTGCTAGGCCCAAAGGGCCAAATGTTTTTTTGTTTTTCGTTTTTTTTTTTTTTGCTTTTGGACTAAAGGAAAATTCGCTTTTACCCAGCAATAGACACGCTATGAATTAGCAGAAGGACAGTGGGATCCCGATAAATCGATTCTACGTCCAAAAAAGGCACCATGATCGAAACCCTCATCTCAGACTGAAGGAATAAGACGTGATTGAAGTATTCTAACACCACTGTGGGTTGTCCTTTCAGACCATGAAATTCAAGAATGTCGAGCAGTTGTTTGCTCAGTTTGAAGGAGTTCTTGAGCGCTCCTCGTAAATTTGCTCTGCTCGCAATGACTTCATATGTCAGGAATCCAACTGGGGTTTCAACACCAGTCCGTTTTAATAAACCTGCCCGGTGGAAACTGTCCACCCACATTATGGAAAGCACCGGGAGGGAGTAAAAACCTGGCGTGGGCCCTGAAGACCTTCAGAACCCGCTGAGACGTGTGGGCGATTCCCAAGGAGCCTCGATATGACCTCAGATCCGAACAGGAAATCTTGAACAAAAGCCGTTTTAATACCAATCCAACCGTTCGGTAGCCCAAGGCGATCCTCAACACAATGACCTGCAGAACCCCTCTAACGAGTATTCTCATTCAGTTCATCAAACATCAGGTGCAATACGGCAAACTCGGACACGAACCCCACACAACACCCACAGAACTCCACCAGCGCCCATTATCCTGTAACTTTCTCAAATCATTACGCTCATCAAAATTCTGCTCTGTTTTTCACGGAGACAAACCCGAGGCGGGGCACCTAATTGTCAGTCATAAATTCCAAACTATTGTCTCGAACTGACTCAGGACGCGTTCGAACAAGACACGAAATTACGAGGGAATTTTCGAGCCCGTTAGAACGAACACGCGATCCGAATTGAGATCAGACGAGGAATTCTCACGATGTCACCTTGGGAATTTCCATATGAAAACTAAAATTATTAGCAGTATGGGCAATACCGCAATCCTATGTGCTCCATTTGCGCGTGATTTGAGAGGAAAACATAAATCCACTGGGTCTGACTTCAAACAACAAGGATAGAAACAGGTGCGCCAATTTGCGCGCATGTGCGCCCGTTAGTGCATACCTACTTGTGGGATCTGGGCAGACTTGTCTACATGGACTTCCACGTGCCTATGGAGACGTACGCTCATCTATGTGGACTTGCGCGCCTATTTGCACAGGTGCAAAGGTAGGTCTACTTTCTCACTTTATGCGCCCAATGCCACGCTGCCCTGTTGAAGGACGTGGCAAGGAAATTACGTTCGCGCATGCGCTGAGCGTACCGCTGATTCTATTGTGATGAAATTCGTATGGGACCTCAAGGAGCCTTATCCGCATAATCCCTCAAAATTTGAGCTAAATTCATTCAAAATTGTGGAAATTATGGCTATAACAAGGAAATGCGGACAGACCGACAGACCCACAGACCGACAGACACGGAACCAAATTTGTTCAGTAGGCTATGAAACGCACAATGCGAGTGGAAATTTTAAATTCGGACAACAAAAATTTTTTGGCTGCCGAAAGTGAACACAACAAGGCTTCCTTCCGCTGCTTCGCAGACTCGGAAGCAAAAACGACTAATTTAATTGCTCTGACAGCTTAACAGCTCTGACCCAAACATACAAAAACCGTCTAAATTAGACGTTCTGCAGAACATGGCGAATTCGACAATGATACAAATTGCTCTACACGTGTACATAGTTCTTTCACGAAGATTTCTTACATAGACAAAAAGGTTCTGAAGTGTGAAGTTCCTTGTCCTCCAAGAGGAAGTAAAGGGTGACAGGCAAGCACAAAAGATAACCATATCTTCTGGGACGCATACCCTCACGTACAAACCAAGCTTAAATTATTCCCTTAAGAGGATGTCATACAAATGCAACTCATGTGCCCGCACCGGCTCCTGTTCAGCTCTGTTCCCACCTCGCCGACAAGTCACGATACAATCCAACAGGTTCCATTCCAACCTTTTTCGAAAAGGAGAAGATCACAAAACACGAGGTTAAAAGATTGAGAAGAGGCGTTTTTAAAGGTGTGTAGGAAGCGATTTTGGTTTATTATTCTTGGAATAATACACCAGGTGTACATAGGTCCTATGTTTTCGCGACGGGGGTCGACGACTCCGATCGGGCTCAAAATTTGACATTATCCGTTTCAAGTGGTCTACATTCAAAATCCGAAATGTCCGTCCGCCGTACGCCGTCCGCCGTCCAGGCCGTTTTGGGCAGTAGGAATTTTTTTAAAAATCTGAAATTTTGGCAAAATACTTGGTTTACCATCTAGTTGTGCCCGCAAGGTTTTCAGTCCGATCGCCCAAACCCGTGGGGCGCTCGGGGGCTATAATGGGGCTACGGGAGGGGTTTTTTGAAGGCTTTTAGCTATGGGATCGAGTTAGGTGTCGTTTTCGAAGTATTTTTGGACGTAGAATCCATTTTTGGGGTCCCGGAACGATCCGATTTCACTGTGGCGATCTACAGGGCTTTCATGGGGCTAAAAATGGGATTTTTGAAGGATCCCAGGATGTTAAATATTTTTCGAGTAAAAAATACAGAATTTAAAAAATAAACACTTTTTTGAACAAAAAATCCAAAAAAAAAATTTTTTTTATTTTTTTCATTGACAGAATTAAATTTCTGCACAAGTAGGTAACGTATATCAAAGAATAATAAACCCTTGTGTAAAATTTGCAGCGTTTTTGGTTAATTCTACCACACCGTTGTCCGATTCAGTTAGAGAAAAAAAGGACGTCAGCAAACCAAACAAATATTTAGTTTTCTGGGTAACTACCCGATGTGGGGATTTTATTGGAAATTTCCTTCTCAATAAAATAGGATAAAACAAGTAAAACGTTCCTACGGCTCAAAAGCCAGCCTGTGACCACGTTTTAGGCATTTCCGAGTTCACGATCATCTAAACTAAAGAAAATCTCCTGAAAGGGGTGTACAAGTGACTCCGATGGCGATTTCCACACAAGAGCAGCTCATAACCGTGATTTCATTCTCCTACTTCTTTGAATTAGTTAAGTGCCATACCCGCAAACGGGCGTTGGCAACCTACCGCTACTAACTTCTGTTGAGCGTGTTGACCAGTTATTACAGACCTGGTAGGGACCTACTGTTTTACGCCGGCTCCGAACGGCAAATGTGAGAGGCTTTCCTGGGCAAGATACTCTCGGTGTTTTGCCATTTCCTTCCGAGAGCTGATTATCAGTAAAAGGAAGATGTCTTGGAAGATGATTATCAGTAAAAGGAAGATGGCTGCTGCGATCGAACCAGCAACACAGCAGTCCGACGCTCAAACCACTGAGCCACTGATAACCACCATTCATTCCCCAGGAAATTAACTACCATTTTAATATTACCATCTAATGTGCTAAAGTTTTTCAAATTACCTAAAGAATAATCCCCCCACCGGGATAGGAAGAAAATGGTGTAAAGACGAAAATATAGGAGTGATCTTTTTTCAGCAAATTAAGCATTCCATTGGGCAAGATTTTTTTTTTTTTAATTTAAATTAAACATTTGAAAAAGTTGAAATGAAAAAATTAAAAATTAAAAAAAGTATGAATTTGAGGGGTTAGGTATTCTCATCTGTTAGTTTTATCATATAAAACTTTAATATAAAGTTTTAAACTTTAATATACCTATAAAGTTTTATAATATAAACTAGCAGAAGAGAATACCTAACTCCTCAAATTTTTTTCAGTTTTTTGTTTTGTTTTTTAATTTTTTCACATGTTTAATTAAATAAACATATACACATGTTTAATTAAATATTAAATATAACTTTTAACCTATTTGACAGGCCTTCAATCTGGCTCTACAGCTCTGCGACAGTTTCTTTCAGACTTTAAAATTTAAAGTCTCATTAATTAAGTTTGTAGCCACGAATGATTTTATAGCCCTTCAGACTGGGTCTGCAGCTCTTCAACCTGCCGTGTAGCACTTCTAACCAATGTTATAGCATTTCAACACGACTTTAATCGTTTCCAATCAATCAGAATTTCCAATCCAATCAACATGGAACTTGTTTAAGCCCTGACCATCGAACAAAATATGATAGCATTGCTAAATTCCTTGATAAAGCTAATCATTTCAAATTGGTGGGTAACTCAAAGCTCAACTTTCCAATTTTGTTGAGGTTGGTTGCTGGAGCTGAATGAAAAATCAGGACGATTTCAGTCTTGTAAAATCAGGGCGTACGGCAACTTTACCCACATCTCTGCCAGCATCTATTTTATCTTTCCGGTCGACATGCACAACTTCACTAAGGGAGGTTTTCGTGAGACACCCCAGATTTCTCCAGTTATCGATTCAAAGCAAACAGTCGGCATTGTCAGGTGATCCGTTTCGAAAACATCGCCGAATCCCAACGGCCGATACCGTTGTGAACGGTAAACGTTTTCGGATGGTTGGCCCCTATTGAGCAAATCCCATCTGAATACCCAAAAGTGGTTATCTATAGGCGATTTATGAAAACGCGGGATTTTACGTTTAATGCGGCGTGGTACCCCCCTTTTTCACTGTCCGCCGCCGAGAGAATTTCCCCGATTCCCTTCCATTGTCTACCCTCAAGAAAGCGTAACGGAGGGGAAGGGCTTGTTTTGTCACTACCGATTCGAATTATTTTAATTGCTTCGTCGGGACTGTTGTGGACCGGTAGACGCAGCATTCTAAGGTGGTAGTCACTGTAGCTAACCAGAAGGCAGTGAGGCGGCAGGAATAAAACTGTTCTGTGATGAAATCTCAAAATACAAAACCCTCTACAACTTCGACTAATATTGTCGATAATCGAACATCGTTGTAGAGTGGTTGGACTGGTCCAACTCGATCATAAATCGACTAAGCGTCCAAAATTACTTGGAAACGACCCCTCACTCGACTTCCTAGCACTGTTTCATTCAAATAAGAGGAGACGGTTTTCAGAAATCTGAATTCAAATTTGGATGAAATCTAAATAATATAACACAGAAAAATATAAGAAATGTGTTCATGTGTAACGATGGAATAATAACAAACTTTTCGAAATCAGATGAAAGATAATTCCTCATGAAAAAACCTAAGTTTGTTGCAAACCTAATTCGCCAAAAGTATCCCTCAACGTTTTCGTTGATTTTGACAAACCTTTTTTTTTTTTTAAATTTTGGTACACCGTCTTGATTCTCAGGAAAATATCTAAAAGGTGATTTGTTCCACTTAATAGACTGAACTATAAGCCAGTATTCAGGTGAGGAACTCAACTAATTGGGGACAAGGTAGGCAGTGAAGGGGAACGATTACTTGAAATAATTACGTCTTGTCCCTTGAAATTGGAATCAAAACTGAATAGCAGACGTCAAGGCATGTTTACAAATCACTTAGCGTGAAAATGCAATCATTTTCGTACAGCAGGAAATCCTCCATCCATTATTCAAGTATGAGATCATGCAGCCTCCATTCATAACTTACGTATGAGATCATACTATGTGTACAGGGAGCTTCAGCAAGCTTGAGGCGTCAAAGCGCCATACAATTTATGAAAAAAATCAGTCATCTTCAATTTGAGGGACTTCCGCTCGTTGGAAAAATTTGGACGAATTTCGTTGAATTCTGCTCTGCGAGTTACGTCACTATCAAAGTGTGGGAAAGACAAAAGGTTGCTCCATGTGGCGTACCCGAAGGCTCGAAGTTTCTCAACTACTGATGACAAGAATTGAAAAAACTCTGACTAGCATAAATCACTGAAGAAATACTCCACAAGAGCTCTCTTGCTCAATAAAAATGAACAGGTGTTTGATCTAGGTGGTTTCTCATTACCATCCCACTTTCCTAAGCCCACTGCAACTCCATATCGGCCTACGATTTAGACCCACGCTTTTCAATCGACGTTTTTAAAATAATACCAACATAACTTGCCCTTCCGTACCAACATCAGGATTTTTGTCGCTTTTGACTGAGCCGAACTACATGATATTATTATGATCACATCCTGGTAGGTGATAAAAAAACAAAAACAACCTATTTGAAGACGTTTTAACGATTAGACAGCGTAAAGCGGCCGAGACCTAATGAGGGAGGGAGCCGTTGGCCCGGATTATTTTTGTGGCTGGTTCACTGGATTTTCCACTGACACTGTTTTGATTTGCTTTCACCCCATCTCTAGTTTGTGCTAATGATCTTTTTTTGACGGCTGACGAGGCGACGATCCAATTTTTTTTTTTTTTTTTTTTTTTTGTTCGGGTCCCCAGAAATTACCACATCATGTCGAGTGATTCGCGGCAAAATGATGAAGGTACTTTACTGGGTTTCAGAAAGCGAAGGAGGCACAAAAGTTTCACTACGACGAAGAGGGAAAAGATGGTACCAGAAGTCTGTTTTGTGGGGGAATTTCGAAGGGTTAACAGGGGGTGGTTATCAGAGGCTCAGTGGTTTGAGCGTTGGACGGCTGAGTCAAAGGTTGCCAGTTCGATCCCAGCAGCAGCTAGACAACTTCCTGACTGATAGTCACCTCGTGGAAGGCAATGGCAAACAACCGAGAGTATCTTGCCCAGGAGATCGTCTCACATTTGCCATTTGAATCCGTCGTTCCCTTAGTAGGTCCCTTCCACTTCTGTAATAACTGGTCAACAAGCTCTACAGAAGTTAGTAGTGAGAGGTCGCCAACGACTTAAAAGGGCAATAACCGGTTTTGAGGGTCATTGCAGGTTTTGAATGGTTAAAACCAGTTTGTACATTTTGGGAACTGCTTTGAAAGAGGCGATAACTAGCTTTGAAGAACGATAACCGGTTAGGAGAGTTACTGGGCCGCTTTGAAAGGGAGAGAACGGGTTCGAAGAAGAAAACAACACATTCTAAGGGAGCAGTAAGTAACAGGTTTTGAAGGGTTAAAAACTGATTTGGTTAGTATACGAAAACCGCATTGCAAGGGTGAAGACTTGATTTGGGAATGATAACCACTTCGGAGAGCTCGGCAACACATTTGAAGAGGACAATAGCCAGTTCTGTTATTCTGACGATAACCAGCTTTAAAGGGTTAAAAACTGGTATAGAGAGTTCACAAACCTCATTAAAAGGGCACACCCGTTTTGAAGGTGTGATCATTGATTTGAAGAGGTTGACAAACCCTTTGAAGGGAGAGATAGCCAGGTTGGCACGTTTATGACCCCCTGAATAGAGCTATAACCGGTTTGAAGGTGCGATAATTGATTTAAAGAGGTTGACAAACCTTTGAAGGGAGCGATAACCAGTTTGGCACGTTTATGAACCCCTTGAAAAGAGCTATAACCAGTTCGGACAGTTTATGAACGGCTTGGAAAGGGCGAAAACCAGTTGTGAAGGGTTAAAACCCAGTTTGGAGGGTTTGAACCAGTTTCAAAGGGTGATTAATGGTTTTGAGGAGCCATAATTAGGAATGGACGTGCACCCGAATTTCGGGTAAGCGATAACTGGTTTCGAGGGGCAGTAACTAGTTTTGAAGGGTTCGAATCCGGTTAGAAAGTTCAGGGGGGCGATGAATTTTTGGACCTCTGGATCTGTCCTGGATTTCGCGGACTTCTTGAGCTGTGGATCTGTTGATTTCTGGATCTCAGGATCTATGAATTTTCTGATCTCCAGATCTCTGAATTTCTGGATCTCTAGAACTTGTGGGTAATGGGTTCCAGCAATTATGGATTTTGTGATTTCTGTGCCCAAGGCCCAATGAAGCTAATCACCTATTTGTGAAAACTGAGAACTGAGCTGGAGTATTCCCCACATTGACCAGGTAACGCATCGCTGGCGGAGTTGGGCTGTTTTCACTCGCAATTAGGTAAACTTTGGAGGAGCTGCTTTGAACAGGCGTTAACTGGTTTGGAGTTAAACTCCCGTTTGAGCTGTCCAATGATTGCGGAGAGATTTTTTCTAATGTTAGAAGGTGTGGCTGTCGAGCTAATCGCATTATAGCTAATTAATCATCCTCTTTTATGGCCTCGCAATAAATTGTACACCTCTGCCATGTGTAAACACTTGAATCAATTCATAGTGGATTTTTTTCGGGTCCGTCTTTTGCAGAGAATTTAAACTGTCGGTCGTGAACTCCGCCCAAGTGGGATTTCGTGTATGTTGCAGGAAGGTCTCTCGTGTTGTGTGTGCATGTGGGGCTGGAGGATGAAAGATGAGAGCCGGGCAAACCGACGTTCTGCAACGGGCCGCCTGACTTACGTCACTCAAGAAACTCACCAACCCGTGTAGGAATTGCGACTTTCTAGAACGGGTCTTTATGGTTCGCAAATGCCATTAAAAAAACCTAGGAATACCGGAGGTAAGACATGCCCGATATTGCACTCCCAATCAGGATTCTTATCGCAGAAGGAAAGGAAAAAGTATTTCATAACGGAATTATTCCTGTAGAACGGCGTTTTGGAGAACAGACCTCGCCAAAACGTCCATCTGTTTCAAACATTAATGAGCCGATTTCGATAGCATTCACCCAACGGTAAAGCAGGACATTTAGTCAGGAGGGTGCCAGAGATAATGCGACACCTCCTGGAGGTACCGTTTCCGTAAAAATGAGCAGACTCCGGAAAGGGCCCTAATGTTTTTTTTCCCCAACCAAAAGCAAACCCCTCCATCACCAGTGATGATTATATAACTGTATATCGGGGCGGAGATAGCGCTGTCACGGAGTCTGGGAGCCCTAATGACGACTTCATCCCTCCAGACAGTTCGGGAACCCAGAAATGTTGGGACCCCTGTCATCCTCTAGAATAATTTCCCACGTTGCTGAAGGCGTCGAAGAATGTTGCAATCCACGTTTTCAACTACCCACTTTGAGAGGACCGACCGAGGAATCATTAAATGAAATTTTGTCAGGCGCCACGTCGTTTGAGGCATTTAAAATGGTGATGTCCTAAAGCTACACCTCGGAGGACAGATCCCTATAATCAAAAAAGGAACACCCTAAATTACACATCGCGATGATTTAAGATTGAAACGAACTGTCAGCTTGGTTCAATGATCATCCATCTATTCGTAGATTCGTTTTTCTCTAATGATAAACTTTACTTTCCACCGAATTTTGAAGAGATCGATGCTTTTTCAACGTCAAGAATTCCCATGATAACACCTCGTCCTTTCACTAGTTTTACGTAGCCTTCCTTACTTCACCTCTGAATTCGGACAATCCCCGTTTCCATTTACCTCAACCTCAGATGTTGTATAACCGAACAGAACGACTCCCAAAGGTGGTGGACAGTCTGGGTAGTTGAAGAAATTAGAGGCGATTGGGAGAATTGGGCACAAGTGCTTCAAACAGTAACGGCAAATGGACGACAATCGTGGATTCTTCACCTGACTGTTTCAAACGGGGAACCCCCAGTTTTAGCGTGGAACATGCTTTAGCCGTGACCTAACTGCAGTTGGGCATGCCCAAAAACGTTAGTCCGGGAGGGAGACGTGGGAGTGTCATGTTTATATGTTAAGTGATCTAGAAATATACATTAGGCCACTAGTTCGGCATCCTCACTTGTCTTTTTTCTTATTTGGATTCCACACCTGATTGTAAGCTCGAAGCGTTTTAAGGGCGAGCACAGCGAGTGACTCTCTGGCGAAATCCCTTCAAAACCCCCACCGGTAACCGGTCAGTGTGATCAGACAACTGTGAGAACCCCAAAAGGCAAAAGCACGTCTGCAATTACTTCGAAAATGATGCCACACTCAACCCTCACGGCAAAGGCCTTCAAAAATTCGGGCGATAAGGCCACAGATTAGTTTCAGGGCCTCAAACGGAACCCCAAAAACAGATTCTACGTAAAAAAATTACTACGAAAACGATACCTCACTCTACCGCCGTAAATCCTTCAAAAGCCATAATTTCCAGAGCCCTAAAGTGTCCAATGGATAAACATTGCACGGCGTCTACCTAAAGATAACCGTGGAAGTGCTAAAACCAGTTTCAAAAGAGAGTTTGAAAAACCCATAACCATTTCGGAAAAGTTTTAACCCCGTTTGAAGGGGCGAAAACTGGATTTGAATGATGCTGTCGAGACCACCAAAAATGAATTATACCACCCACATTACATCGAAAACGACACCCTATTCGACCTGCTTTCCCAAAATCCCCCCTTTAAAAAAAACTGCAAGTTTTGAAAAAATAACTAAAAATTAATTTAGTCAACAAAAAATGATTTCAAAAAAATCAAAACAAATTAAATATTTTAATTAAAAAATATTGACTTTTGACTGAGTAGTGTTTCGGCAGATTCTACGTCCTAAATTACTGGTCAAGCGACACCTCATTCAACCTCCTGCCATCCTTCTAAAGCCTCATTTGTAGCCCCTTATTTCCCCATGGTGGAATCGAATGGTTCTGGGACCCCCAAAAATGAATTCTACGTCATAAAATACATCGAAAACTTCACCAAACTCGACCCCATAACCCCAAACCTTCAAAAAGCCCTCCCACAGCCCATTTTTAGCCCCATCAGAGCCCCACTGGTTGGAGGCCATCGGGCTGAAAACCTTCCGGATACAACTAGATGGCTCACCAAGTATTTCATAAAAATTTCACATTAAAAAAAAAAAAAAATCCTACTGCCCAAAACCGCCTGAATGACTAACAGACATTTCATTTTTGAAATCTACACACCATGAAACAGAACGACACATTTTGAGGCAGATAAAATTTCAACTCCCGTCGCGAATACATAGGCGTGTAATGCACGGATGTATTCCAAGAGTAATAAACCGAAATTTCACTCATTTCGTACCGCTATGTCACGATCGGAATGCAGCATCCTTCATGATAAGATCTAAACCTCTTAATACCGGTTTATAGGTTCATTCGGGACACAAACCCCTCGGTATCTATATAACGCTGGATCACGTAGATCATGCTAAAAGCTCTACAGTAACTCGAAACGTTGTGCCTTAGGAATATCAGATTAGCCGATACTGTAATGGAGAGTTCACTCCCGAAGGGTCAAAGGCTAAGAACCTTACCGCTATGCAAATTGAGAAGGCAGGAATTGGTGTAAAATAGACAATCTTACCAATGATAACTTGATATGGAAGAAATTCGTTTTCAGGATAATTGATCAGTGGGTCAGTCGTTGGTTCAAATAAACCTTTCTATTCGAATAGATGCCAATGGCCTGAGGGAGGCGGCGCAATCATAAACTCCAGAT
The DNA here is from genome assembly GCA_955831195.1 of Pilophorus perplexus. Classification (NCBI taxonomy): domain Eukaryota; kingdom Metazoa; phylum Arthropoda; class Insecta; order Hemiptera; family Miridae; genus Pilophorus; species Pilophorus perplexus. The sequence continues at coordinate 15,941,203 of OY037012.1, forward strand.
ACGAAGATCGGAACAAAAAGCTCAAAAAGAAGAGAAAACAGATGAGGGCGGCCGAGCGATAACTAACCTGTAATGATACTTGAAAAATATTTCGGTCGTGACTTTGGTCAACTCATAATGAGTCGTGATGTTGGCAACCGTTTTTCACTGTAGTACACGTCTGGCAAATACCCCATCAGAACTAGATAGTGAAGAATAAAACACGAATGACATCATAGTAAAATCTAAATGTACGAAATCACCCGTCTTTTCGGTTGCAACATCCTCCGAGCACGCCCCAGGAACACCACAAGCCTTGAAGTAAGACATTTGCGTCAATATCACCCATGCATTTGCATCCCATTTTGCTACCATCTGGCGAACAGGTTCCCGACAGACCCAACCGGACATTTCTAGGGAAGAAACATCCGTAGGGAAGGTTTGAAACGAGAAACGAAGATCGCGGCGGACAAGGACACAATTAACATAATATGACTATTAGGCTGCAATAACATCGTGATAAAGACAGTGTCATTGTAAAAGATATTATTCCAGGATTTTTACGTTGGAGGAGAAAAGGTAACTTCATGAAACCCACTCCACAAAACAAGCTATGAGTATAATACACACAACAACGTCCTAAGCGTCAACGAGAAGAAAAGAATCGTCAAGAAATTCCAGACAGCAGAAAAGGAGAACTTTCATGGGTCTCAAAAGACGAAAGTTAGGAATGAAAGAGAATGCTGAAAAACGCAACTTAACAGCCCAGCCAGACATTTCTACCAAGAGGGAAACATTGCCAGGGAAGGTCAAGGACTACAACAAAAGATTGCAGCAGACAAGGGGACATAAACATAATATGAATAGGCTACAAATTGTACTGGTAACCCATCTGGGAACTCATCTCAAGTGTCACTGTAGACCATTCCATTTCCAGGAGTGAAGTTACGTTAAAAGCTACAAATTTTGTAACTACACCAAACCTGCTCCACAAAACAAGCATGACTATGCTAAACACACCAGCATCAGTTACAACGACTATCAAACGAAAGAGACATCAAGAAAAATGCTGCAAATTTTACTTTAAGGTTTATTACTCATTGATAGGACCTATCAATGAGTATATATCTGGTATAAACAGTGCAAAAATTATTGTCAATAAAAAAATTACCTATAAAAAACTGCAATTCTGTAAAGTGTTTTGACACATGAAAAATTGATTCTCCTTCTAAAATGACTCGGAAAACGAAACCACTTAAGACCTCCAGAGATGAATCCCCAACGGTGAAATCGGATCGTTCTTGGATCCCAAAAACTGGATTCTACGTCCATAATTCATCAAAAACGAGAGCTAATTCGGTCTGAAAACCTTACAGTCACAACTAGATGGTGAACCGAGAATTTTGTCAAAACTTCAGAATTTAAAGGAAATTCCTACAGCCCAAGCAGCCTGGATGGCGGACATTTCATTTTTGAAATCTACGCGTCATGAGGACAATCAAAATTGTTGACCCCCGTCGGGAAAGCATAGGTTGGTTATTAAGAATAAAAAACCAAAAGGACCGCCAAGAAATGAATTTCCACCAGTACAACAGAAGAGGATTAATTTCATATGTTTCAAATGGAGATGAGAAGAAAGGGAAGGCAAATCCAAAAAATGTGGAAACTTAATAGTCAGTAGAAGAGCCAGGAAACATCGACTGATGCGAAAAATGAGGAAGTACTCCGATATGATCATCATCAGGTGAAGCTATAATTTCAAGCGCTATGTTTGCCCGGTGGCACATCTACATTTCTATCTTGAAGTACCTATCACGGAAATCCATACTCTTGGAGCTGATTGAAAAGACCCGCACGTCTCTGTGTCCTCGAAGACTCATCAGGGGACAAGAACTAACAGAATTTCCCTGTTAAGGCGCAAGGAAGGCTCCAAGTATCAACGGGGTGCTTATGGCTGACAGCTGTTAATGGTAGGCGTGCGCGGTGTGCCAACCCACCTTGATGTGTCGAGTTTTACAGTAAACCCCGTGCATTATCATTTTCCCCTTTCCATCTTTTACGATCTTTGTCCTCCGCACACCTGAAAGGAAGCTTATCTCTTGTGGTTGGCACCTGTTTAAGAGTGCATGTTATAGCGCACCGCTATAAGTACCTTCTCAAAACTAATTGCTTCATCAAACAATGTTTCCTTACTGAGGCACTGAACGAGAGACATAATTTTAATTAAAAAGATATTTCTTCACTGCACAACTGCAGACTATCATTTTTACAGCATTAAGGTTTTATGAACCATTTAAATGGAATTGTACAATTTATATTTCCCAGTTAAGGCACAGTATTTACGTCAGAGATCAGGTGTAAGTAGGGATTTCAATCACTGTTGTCCTGAAGACCATCGTACCTATTAATGACATTATTTGAACAGTGAAGCAGTCGTAAATCCACGGCCTAAATTCCACAACCACCCAGAAGCAGCTAGAAATCCACAGCTAGATATAATATTGGGTCACAGAACGCCAGAACGCCTGAGTGATCACCTTCAGGGGTCACAGGTTGCCAAGCTGGGGGCAGGGGTTACAGCCCTATGAGCAACGGTTACAGAAACAACCGAAGAAAAGGCGGCAGAGGAAACACTCACACTAAGTTAAAAGATGAAATTACTAAGTAGATTCATGACACAAAATTTGTGTCATGCATACATTTAATGTATTGACATGCATACATTTAATGTATGTAGTGTGCGTCATGCATACATTTAATGTATTGACGGTTTTCAGGAAATCAAACAGTTGATTATAATGAAATCACTGATTCTGGTGGAGCATGATCGAAGATGTGTAGGAAGCTGCTGACCAAAACAAACTTAAATGTCCGTGAATTTTCGACCCCTACCTTAGTTTGTTTTGTAGCCTGCCGTAGGACTCGAAGCTTAGAACACCATAATAGGCGCAGTGCTGAACGGAGCTGCTGATTTCAGAAGTCACAATAAAACCTGACGCGGGAGGGCCGATCGTGCGGGATTAGGGAAAAACAGAAACGCGACAGAGCAACACGCGGGCTACGGAGCACCAGCTGACTGGATTCTGCAGACCCCCACACAGCCCCTCCCAGCCGTTCAGGTCTCCCACTAAACACCCTCAGGATGTTCCCCCACTAAGACCGACCAGGGAGAGCATCTTCCCAGGATCTTTCACCACCGTCCGATTGCACAGAATCGCCACATCAGGGTGGACGGTGTCCAGTATGGCGATGATCACTCCTGCCACCCGCAGGCGATTTTAAAAATTCCAAGACAACTGAAGGGCTCGGAGTTAAAGACCCGTCAAAATCGAAGCAAATCAGGAAAAAACAACTCAACAAACGTCTAACATTTACCAAGAATTGAAAATGAGTCATCCTTCACAAAAAGAAAGAGGGCAAAGCGGAAAAGGTGCGGCCCAACGAAGGAACCTTATCATCAACCAGTCCTGCAGCAAAATGCACAACAGAGACAGTCTTGAGTGACAATAGCTGGAACAGTGGAGTTTATTATAATCAAATCCGCACCACATCCCGCGAACAAAACAGACTGCTAGTAGGACAGCGTAGGGACAGCAATTTGCGCAGGATTGAAAGTTCGAATCCCAGTTTTAACTTTTCAAAAGCAGTTCTGCCGGAAAAGGGAGGTTCTGATCACGAGAAAGTTTCAAATGTTGACGTAGATCTTGTCGCTGAAGCTCAATTTTTTGGTTGTATAGTGGCAATTCAGCAATTCAGATCAAAGTTAGCAAGTTAGATAAAAACGTCATTTCTGAGAGGGCAGAGGCAAACCTTCTTAACCATCCATTAACCAACCCAAGGTTGGAACAGGGGACGACGAAGGCTCATACTATTATGGATGGATTTGGTGGTGAATATTAACTTATTTCACTTCTTGAGCGATTTTAATACGGAGGTTTTCCTTCAGAAGCGAGTGAATTGGAAATTTGTTAAATGTGGCTTAATACGTATTTAAGTGAACATAGACGGCCAAATCCCTCAAGACTGAGTCTTTGTTGGCAACCTTCCGTTATTTACTTGCAGATGTCACATGGGGTTGTGGACATAAACTGCCATAAAATGCCACACCAAAGGCGGCAAAAATGTGAACCATCGGTAGGGTCGTTCCTACAGAATATGAATGACGTCATTTTTTCAATACTTGATAGTCGAAGTTTATCTATGAATTTCACTAAGACAGCAAATTTTATACAACATGGTGACGGAAAAGTGCTGAAAACTTTAAACAAGAGTTGTACCATTCAACGAAGATCACGTTAAGTAGGCCGATGTATTGGCAAATTATCAGGCGGGTGTAAGTGTTGTTATCGTACGGAGGTCCCCAGGGCTATCTGTGGATGTGGTCCGGATAGCAGCAGGGCCTTCCCCGCAGGGACCACTTCTGGTAAGAGTTGCGACATTATAGAACCAGTCGGGTCCTTGCGCAATGGCCTCAATTCTAACTGACTCACGAGGAGGCGAACCTTACGTGAGCCCGAGTTATATATGAGGCTCCTAACTACAGATAGGTGCTGCAGGAGTGGTAATGATGCATTAAACACGGGCCGACACACCTTTTGTGTTGTACGAGTGTCACTGAGTTGTAACAAACAAATCACGTTCAATGCACAGAGTATTTAAAAAAAAAATCCATAATATTTTTACAACCTCAGCAGGATCTAAACAATGTACTCTGATATCATCAAAGACAGCTCTGCTGAACTCAGCCAACTTGGCAGACCCAACCAGTTCTGTCCCATTCCTCCTTTCAGATATGCTGTTCCGCTCCTTACTATAGAACACCTACTATTATAGTAATAATAGCTGCTATTTGAAAAATGAACGCGAAGCCGGCGACCTTCTGACATAACTCCTTTTTTTTTCGTCTCGCCAGCCTAAAAATATAACTGGTGACTGTCTCGGCCTAGACCTGGAATTTCACCAGCACTTTTCACCTTGTAGGAATTTCAATGCCACTCAGCCTACCAAGAATGTTTTGCTGTAGGGATATTCCAGGATGTATTCGATAATTACGGTTATTACGGAGAAAAGCGAGTGGGTTATTCAAGTCTTATAACACTAACGGTTCCTTATACTATTCTTTTTCAACATAATATGTTTCATGTTCAAGTGTTACGAAATTCGCATTTAATGAACCTTTTTTAGGGAAAGTCAACATCCAGCGTCAACGTGAATTCCAAGATGATATATCTAACGGCTGCGATTCTACTTTCTGATTATGAAATGAATGAAAATAAATAAGGGATTTTTCCCCGACTGGCTTCCGTTCTCTCAGGGAGGTTCGAAACTCGTTCTAACGATTGCGCTCATGGCTCCCCATTGCCCCGTCACACTGGGTGGGAGGGGTTAGCCGTCCGATTGAACGCAGAACATAATTGAGGGAATTTCCCCCCACGTCTGTGGCAATATCGCCAGCCCGCCAGAGTTAGTACCGGTGGAAGGAGCGAGTCGCGCTACGGTCGTGACACGAGCGTATGAACCCCTCTTCTCCTCTGGCAGCTCAGCCGTTTGAAGACAGGAGGCTTTTTCTAATTAAAATTGCCATTTACTGTTCTTTTTATTATGTTCATTTTATATAATGTCACATCGCAGTAAATTTAATGGGATCAGCTGCACCAGTGAAAACGATCACGACGCACGGGTATGTTGTCCAGGACTTCATTGTCGACATCTCGACTGCGGAAGCCGGAATCGCGGTCCCGTGTAAGACTGAATCAACTGGCCAGGCCGCCTTTAGTGACAATGCACTTGGGGCAGCTGCAACAGTTAATCTCAGTTCTGCTGCGAGCCCAGGGCGAACTGATACTGGCCACGACATAATATTGTCATGCTGGTTATCAGCATCCCCTCAGTTCCCTACCGAAGATCCAGCACCGTCACAGTATCCCGACATATCGTTTAAGCCTGGCGAGTGCGGCTCTTCCTTATTTGTGGCAGCATCTTCTGCTAAGCCTGCAGACTACGACGGGTCGTACGATGCCTTGGTAAGAAATGCTCCCACACTCCCTTCCTCTTCCTCTACAACAAAAAGTGGCGAAAGAGTGGATTTACACCACCACAAAATTCAACTTTAGGAGCTCAAATTCATGTTAGTCGCAGCATGGGATGTCCCATAATAACAATTACTGAATTATTGTCAATTCATTGAATCGGGGCCTTCCCTCCAAACAGGGTCACCAATCCTACTACTAACCACGCCCGATGTTGCTTAACTTCGCTGATTGAGGGAAACATAGATTGGCTAATCTATACCAAGCTAATCTATGCCACGCCAGACGACTTACGTTTTGATTATATCGTTGATAGATTTGAAATCTTCATCCCCTCCCCTCTATTTTCCATCGTACGATGTACATTTGTATGGTGTCCGTAACTAGCATGGAATTTGTCCGTATAAGTGTCCCTATATCACCCGATCTTAATAACCAAAATTGCCTAATTAATAAGACCTTAATACCTAAAATATTACCTTAATTAATCTTAATGGAAAGAGCCACCTGACCACACTTGGAGCTAAACAAACCATTGATGACAGCTTGAGCGGTTAGTCTCGCCAGATGCCGCGATGAGCGCTATGTGCACTTGAAATTTTGACATTCTGACATTGAAAAAACATACAGAACTCTCACCCTTTCGAATTCGGCAATACACTAGCATGACCATGAAGTTGCTACTCTTTCCCAAATAATTCACTAATGTATCAACATTCAGCAATAGCAGTTTCCAGCGTAGACCGTGCACTGGCTACCCCGCAACCAACTGAGAGGGTTGTAAATTCTCGGGCTGATAAAAATTCAAAATAAATATTTTAGCGGAGAATGGATCTCATGCCCGCAATCGGGCACCGACTAAATCGATGTCCATATAATCCATCTAATTGTCGGGTTGTATAAAAATTTAAACTTGGTCGTTGACCTTGATGCGTAGGATTTACGTGATCCCTAACGGGCAACAGACGGGCAAGTGGGTGTCGCCGTAGGAGAACGACCTTGCATATAAGGGAACAGGCCAGAACTAGTCTCTTGCAAGGACACTCCTACACGTATTTGACTCCAACTCTCTTCGCCAATTCTTTTTAAAATTCGCCCGTAAGAACTTCAAGCAGGATCAGCATGACATGCTGACATCTGACATTGTCAGATGCTTTGATTGTACTCAGCCCCTGACCATCATCGTCCATCCATTTCAAAAAGATGGGCCAACATTAGTAAAAAATTAACCTCAGGTCGAGTCTCGAAAAACCAACCAACACTGTCAACAGACTCCGAGAACCCACGTGCGAAACAATTCAAATAACCAGCAACGGTCTCAAGAGGATGAGCTCTTTAATGATAAGTAATTACAAACGACCCAGCCGGTCTGTACAAAGAAGTAGAAACAATCGGGCGTCTCGTTAATTAAATCTATTGAAACTGGAACAATCTGGCGGATCATTAGGACGTACTAAGGAGAGGACGTCAACCTCGATCCGAACAAAGCTGGCATCACGTCATATAAGACAATAAAGTTCACCTATCCGGATAAGACGATTGGAGGTATTGTCAAAGACGGATTCCAACGATAGATTGCCAATTTAGGCCGTTGAAAAGGAAAGACGGTTCACGCAGAACACTCGCTAGCATATTGCTGCAAATACAGTAGATGCGAGCCAGCCAACCCCCACCCCTCCCACCTGGCCACAGACCATCTACTTGCTTTTCAATAATGAATAGTTTTTAAAAGAAATACAGGATGAAAGTGAAATGTATTTTTTTACCGTTTTTGACCAACCCTGAATATCTTCACACCTTCCCAACTTTGGTAACTTGGTCTTGAACCTATTTTTGAACACTTCTGAGTTCAAATGGACCACATTGAGCCAACGTTTTGGTGTTTTCAGACTCTTCTAGTTATCTACTCACCCAGCTGGATTTTTCAAATTTTTCCGAATTGTAGAAGTCCCCCAGAATAAAGATGGTTCTCGACCTCCTCGGGCTGGAGCTACAATATAATAGACGAGGGGGCCACCTCCTGCTGGCTAAAACTGTACTACTTTCTGACGCTTCTAGATGAACGAAGCCCTGGCGCAAATGAATGAATTTTGGAAGGGTGCAAACGTAGTTTAAAAAAAATGTATTGCCGCAAAAGTAGGGTTTACGACTGGCGTGGCGCAAACGTAGGGATTACGACTGGCGCAAATGTAGTCCTAGGACTGGCGGAAACGCAGAGGAATGTTTCAACTAATTTTCACTCTTCTGGCGCTAACGTAATCTACCACTAGATTGGATAATCGTTTCAATTTGGACTTGAGGTGAAACAGCTAGTTTGATCTGGTAGATAACATGATAACACAGTTGTTTTTTTTTTAATTTACCAACCTTGGCCCACGTTTAGGTTATTACAGAAACTGATAAGTAATACAGCACCATCTCATAGTTTGAGAACAAGCTTTTAACCGATTTTCTCGACTCTAGCACACAGGACGTTTGCAGTCGAGAATGGGGCGACCCTGAATACCCCTATTATTTTCGCAGAGCTCAGGATAATTCTACAGTGGTTGGACAGCTTTCAGATTCAAATTCCTTTATGGACCCACGCAAAAAACCATAGCACTAATCTATAAACGTTCATTTAGGGAGCTTTTATTTTTTTCAGGATCCCCGGTTTAAATAACCACACCATAATGTTGTTACCATGGAAGAAGGTGCAAAAGATTGCTTGGAGTAAGCGTCACTGTGTTAACGCTGCCAACATTAAATCTAGACTGACTTCATGGAATGTCTGTTTAGCAACAGTGGGATCACTAACCTCGAAGGATGGATGCGGTCATTGGACGTCCGGTACGGGTTAGTGCTCCTGGCGTTCTCTGGAGAGGCGGCAGATCTAACGTTCTGACTGCTGTTTGGCCGTGGTCTTGACGACGGCACAGGATCCACCGGCGTGCTGTTCCGCTTGGCAAAAGAATTCGGTACATCAGTCATGCAAGTGCGCACCGAATTCAGCGTCTCGTTGCTGCCTTTGAAACTATTGGCTTCACTCTGTGGCAATAGTTTTTGGATTTTCGATCTCAAAAACAAGTTCTCCATGTCCATGTACTCTTCATTCTTGATGCCTACGGTGGACTGATGATGAACCTGCTCAATGTGGTATTTCATGTAACAAGCAGCGATTTTACTTTCGGCAGTGATAATGAAATCACACTGCAAACAACGGCACAATACATTGTTGAGATGTTTTGTGCGCATTTTACCTACATGGTCATTTGTGCCTTCATGACGGTTCCAAGCTGGGCCACTTTCGCATATAACCTCACAAGGACGGCAATAGGCAACCAGGAAAGGCTTGTGATTTTCAACATATTCTGCTACCATCTCGGTAACATTTACAAAGTCACGGTATATTTCAGTGTTTTGAAATATGACTTTGGCGGGAGATTGTTTTGGCGGGATTTTAGTTGACGATGCAGACTGTACGGGTTTCACGTTTGACGCAGGCGGGGATGTGGAAGTTGATTTCTTCTGCCCAGTGATGGGTCTTTTATCCTGGTCAGGGTTGACAAAACGTTTGGAGGAATCACTCAGGTCCTCTACAGGGCTGTGGGAAACAGAACCACGGAGTGAATCAATAGTCTCGGTGCTGCTTTTAATGCTGTTGGCCGTACTGGGCATCATTTTATTGCTTTTCACGGTCAAATCTTTGATCAACATGTGCTCTTCAACGTTGATATCCTTCGTGCTAACACTATGAACGTGTTCAGCGTGATACATCATGTATTTAGCAGCCATCTTATGCCCGGCGGTTATCAAAAAGTCACAATGCAAACACCTGCACAACACATTGCGGTACGCTCTGACGTTCATTTTACTCTCGTGCTTGTGAGTACTCTTATGTTGGTTCCATGCTGGTTCATCAGGGCAGACAACTTGACAAGGACGGCAATACGCGATTTTAAACTTCTTGAAGTTATCAACATAATCTGCAATCTTCTTCGTAATATCAACAAAATCTGAGTGAATTTCAGCACCCTGAAATAACACTCTGGCTTCGTTATTAGTGGATTTTGGTTTTTTACCAATAGAGTCACTTTTCATTGAAGCTGATATGGGTTTAGGTGAAGGGTCTTTAGGTATACCTTGTTTTGAGGCTACACCGAAACACCCAGGCACTGTAGAATGAGCGGAATTAACTGTTTGGCGTTCCTTAATTTCCATGTCGAACGCAGCATGCTCGCTGGAATCGATAATATCGTGTATGAAGTCGAAATCACCATAAACATGGAGATTACAGACATCACATATGGACATCATTGCGCTCACGCCTTTCATGAGCTTTGTGTGGGACTTCCCATCCATGTGTTTCTTCCAAATGCTTTGGGCTTTGGCGTGTTTTTCGCAGACTCCGCAATAGTACAGCGTAGGTATCTTTCGTTTGCCGTGGGACACAAACCAGTTACAAGCTTCCGTTAGCATCTCCCGACATAAGCTTTTTTCGACTTGGCCCGTAACAGGATCTTCCAGCGGTTCTTCGACTGTTAAATCCGAGAAATTCGATATGACTGACTTGACGCTACCGGCCGAAGAACTGCGATGGATACGATTCTCGGGAATGTGTTCGCCTTCTAAGGTTTCCTCCGGGACTTCTGGGGTGGCGGTGAAAGACTCGTCCTTTTGAGCCATGGCAGCACACACCTTCATGAACATGTGGAGGCTGTTGTCAATTTGCTGAGCGCCGTCTATCAAGCGCAGGATAGTTTGTTGGTCCATACTATGAAGTAAATCAGGGATTATGAAGTCCATCATGGTCCTCGTCATTGATAGCAGTTGAGCAAAAAAAGTCAGAGTTTCATCCATTTCTGAAAAGACGGAAAAATGTTAATTAGTGTACCCATGTCACGAATCAGTAAGAATAATCTCCCCCTATCAACCCCGCATACTCCTCATTTCATTGTACTCGCCCCAGTTAGTTAGAATAAGGAATGGATGTACGTCTGAATTTCGGGGTTGAGATGCAACAAAGAGAGTTGAGGCCACCACTGCAGTCCCTTCGGGGCCTGACTATCACGGCACTAGCACTTCATCGTATTATGAAGGTTGACGGAGGGCTGAGCAGAACTTGGGATTAAGTGGGGGTAGCAAGATGGACGCCAGGCACGAGTTCACTGCAGCATGTTTCAAATGCGTTCTGTGGTGTGACCTTCGAGATATTAGTAGTGGTTTCACGTGGAATACAATTTTTTATATCATGCATATTAATTAGGTTCCAGGGGGTGGAAGTGGGGGTTTTCGACCTTTTCGCCGACGAGCCGAAAACCCGCTGTTTTTCAAAACGCAGTATCTCCATGACCACTGGACTCAATCATCAATCACTGCTTTTGGAAGGAAATTGTGTGTAGGTACTTTAATTTTGAATAGGGTGGTCATCTTCGAAAAACGCATAGTTTCAGGTATATAAGTGAAAAACTGAAAAAAAGTGCCAAAATGTTCATGTTTTTGCATTTTACGATGAGAAGCCGGCCTCGGAGGAGACGGCAAACTTCATTTGCGGATTCAGCACCCAAAAAAACAAAGATCCGTTTAGAAACAAGCCATCAATTGAATTGAATAGATGAGCGCAACCTTTCTGTTATTACGATAGGTATATTTAATGAGCGAGAGAAACTAAGAAACAGTAGGTATCTAGCGACCAAACTATGCCACACAACACATCAAAAATATCCACGTGATGCTCATTCCGTAAACAACTGCACCCTAACGACCGATGCGTAAGAAAACCTTATGCCGATCAGAGGTAACGAACGGCTCAGGCTGCAAAAATCGTTTTGGAGTCGTTGGAATCAGCCTAAAAAGCTCATTCCATAGACCCTTGTACCAACGAAATCGGACAAAAACTTTCGTCCCCCCTTTTGAGGCCTCCTTAGTTACACATTAGTGTTCAACTTTCGTCGTGAAGGACCTCCCGAAAACCGATTAAGGGGATGTGGGAGGAAAAATCAAGGTAGCCTATAACCACCCCCCGAACTTGCTGATCACAATGAGACCATCCTCATGAAAATCTGTTGAGCCGCTCGGGCGTGATGCTGTGATACACAAAAAAAAAAAAAAAAAAAAAAAAACGTCGAAGAGATGAGCACACCTTTCCATTTTTTGAGGGAAAGGTTGCGCTAAAAACTTGCCTAGTATTGTTACGAAAACGGCACTTATGAACCTCGACTGACTGGACTACTATACTAAACCTCAAATATACCCAGTGAGTAGGACAAAACCCTTCCCAGAGACCGCCGATCGAAGGGCACAAAGTTTCAGGTGACCGTTTTTACTTGAAGGATTCTCAGAGGTTTGGCTAAGATCAATTCATCTGCATGCCATTGATATCGCAGAGTTGGATTAATACAATGCATACGAGATGGTCTACTGGGAAAATTTGAAAATAAATAATCCATACAATTATTGTAGGGATAGAAACTGATTTTTTTTTTTTTTTTTTTTTTTTGCACGAGCACAATAGAGTTTTCCTCGTGATCACCGTGATCACCGGAACGGTCGATACATTTCCGGTAGCATTATTCCAATTTTCTCATTCCGCTGGTGTTCGACTTCATGTTGAAATAATTTCTTCATTTCTTATTAATCATTACCGACAGCTGCCTCCAGTTTGGCGCTCCGTTTTTCATTATGCACATTTCGCCATCCTTTCCCGAAACCTCTCCTCCATTTCCGAACGATTTCCATACTCGTCTTCACCATGCACTTTAATAATGTGAATTTCAGGCACCACAACACCTTCCCCGACCGCGGATCAATCGGACGGAATTTGTGTTGTGGGTCTCCATGTTTACAACTGCTGGGAGACTTCAAAACAACTGATAACGGGCTGGTACAAAATCAGTGATGTCCTGAGATTTATAAAATACCACCAAAATAAGAAAAAGTCCCAACATCCTTTTAAAGACACATCTTAAAAAAATATCGCAATTCACTTTGAAACGACTCTCGTAAATATAGCCCTAACCTCTCATGCAATGCAAATGAGATCCCTAATAGCCTTCATGTTTTGGTCCTGTCACTCTATTACTGAAACCCTCATGAACATCAAGCAGTTCCCAGTGGCCAACTTCACGAGCTGATCTGTATTTCTATCCTAACCAGTGCCTACCACAAACCTCCTTCAGAGGTGCCATCAAGATGGATGTTTTCACAAACCGCCAAAAGATGGCGACTCCTTGAAGGTCAATTTTGAGGCCGATCGGAGTCGTCGACCTCCGTCGCGATTACCAAGTGTATTATTCCAAGAATAATAAACCAAAATGATCGTAACTTTGCGTGTATTTAATAAATTTTAAAAAAAAGTGTGGTAGGTGGTACCCAATATTGTAAATAATATTACACAGCTTTAAATGTAATAATAATAATAATACAAAACATTTTTACAAAATCAAGTGTTGTAGTTCATCTTTTTTCTCTCTAAATTTACAACAGTAACACAAAATGTACTCAACATAAGCATGTACCTACCCAACAATATCATGTTGAATTTTTCCCCTTTAAATTTACATGAGCCGCCGCAGTTTCTCTGCCACTGACTGGTTCAACCACTACTTCCTTTATTTCTTTCTTTTGATCTGAAAGTGTATATATATTTTTCCTATCCCCCCCCCCCCCGCCGTGCGTACGTATATGCAAAGGTCTCTACGTTAAATTATCAGAAACCTGGCGAAGCTAGGCGTTCATTCTTTCCGTCGGCAGACAATACCTACTAAGTGAAGTAGGTCTTACAACATGTAAATGTTTTTACTTCACCACTTTACGCCATTATTTGAAGGCTTTTAGCGATATAAAAATCTCGACACCCATTCCTTATTCCACTTCCTAAACCACAGGTTGCAGCTAAGCCACTCGGAACCTCTTAAAAAAGGTTGCAAAGGATTGAATGATAGAAAACTGTTAGTATCTTCATACGCACCTGTATATTATAGGACTGCTATTCCTCAATAAGTTATAAGTGCTCCAAATTGAAATTTTATCACAGCAATAAGCTGTTTCCTGATAAGCCTTCTAAAACCTAGCAGCTGAGAACTCGGCCGATCACAATACGTCTACTATTTCCTGCAAAATAAAGAGTCAACGTCAAATCCACAAGCAAGAAAAAGAAAGTCGATCAAATAAAACCGAATCAGGAGGAATCCTTGTTGCCTTCGTAAGCGAATGTGATCAAATAGCAAAAATACTGCGATTATCTTACTGAGATAGAACGAAAAAAAAAAAAAAAAAAACATTACCATGATGATATTTGGCGTAGAGCAAAATTCAACTACAATATTGGATGGAACCTGAGCTGGCTCACAAGTTGAAATCAGATCAGTTTCTTCTTCCATAAGTGAATAATGACGATTTTCTTCCTAGACACCTGAAAAAAAAAAGGTCTATAGGTAACAATGGCTTTTCTGCTATCAACATGTAGTTACACCGCTGCTAGTATGTAGATAAAATATGGCGAACAAATAAGTGTTGGGAATACAGAAAATGAGGAAAACGATTTGGTGCATTGAGGAAGAATGTAGAAGGGGAGGTCAGTCATGAGTCAGAAATGACTCAATGTTGATAAACTAACGAGGGATTACGTCACGTAATTTACGTGATGAGTTTGAACAATATAACATAACATTATGTTAGCGGTACTCCATTCCAGGAGCAATGATCTTTTAATTTCCAAATGAAGGACAAACTATATCGTTTACAAAATTGGACTGAACATTCCCGAATGAAACATAAGGACGAGGCAAAACAACGAACAACGGACTGAAGTCGACTATCCATCTATCCTCTGCTACTTATCCCAGAGCAACCTGTATTAAATATACATTTTATGGTGCCATACACATTTTGTGCCATGGAAGAGCGAGGATCACGATTTTTCCACAGCCTTCCTCGCTCAAGATCTCGTCTAGTCGCTGTAGAAGAGTATCACAACTTTTCAGAATGTTATCCCAGTCGAACTTCATGCGGCCAATTTGCTTCCAGCCGACGACAGCTTGAAGGGTTGGCTCCCCGTTCGCCGTCCACACCGTTTTGGGAGGATTTTTTTTTTTTCCAAATCAGAATGTTGACAAAATACTCATTTCTCCATCTAGTAGTGTCCGCAGGGTTTTCAGCACGATCGCTTAAACGTGCGTGAAGAGCCTATACATAGGTTACTTGTACGAAAATTAATATAGATATAATATATCTATATTAATTTTCGTACAAGTTGAAAAACGCTGCAAATTTGACACGAGGGTTTATTATTCTTAGATATTATCTAAGAATAATAAACCCTTGTGTCAAATTTGCAGCGTTTTTCAAGGGTTTCGGCTATGGTGGTCGAGTTAGGTGTCATTTTTGAAGTATTTTTGGACGTATTATCCATTTCCTGGGGCCCCAGAACGATCCGATTTCACTGTGGGGATCTATAGTTCTTTCATGGGGCTACAAATGAGATCTTTGAAGGATCCCTGGATGTCAAATGTTTTCGTAATTTTGGACGTAGGTATAATCCATTTTTGGATTCGTTCTACGTCCAAAATTACTTCAAAAATGAAGCCCCATGTCATTTATTCAGAATTTTGGCAATTTACGTCATTTATTCGAAAAAAATGGCCATTTCATGTCCTTTAACATTTGACTCCCGAAATGGGCCGCAATCGAGTCATCCAACATAGGACCACGCACAACTCGATATATCGTTATAACGCATGTTATTATGGACAGTTCCTCTTCCCCAAACAAGTTACGGCCGCAATCGGGCGATCGTAATTTTCCTTCCGCGTATACTGCGGCCGCAACCGGGCGATTTTTATTCCTTTCGGCCTCAATCGGGCGTTCCCCCCATTTTTTGAGGTCCCTCATCTGTCCGAACAAAGTAGGTAATTTTTTAAATTTTTTTTCGCACTTGTTGCTGAATCAAAAAACCAGGGCGTGAATCAGGACGCTAAATTTCAGTTGATCAGGTCAGCGCGGCCAGGACATCCTAAAATGAAAGGACTATGAACCTACTAAGGACGTCTGGCAACCCAAGTGGCAAAATTTAGCCATCAGCCTGCTGTTGACTCCTATCCTGCAAACGCTCGTCAAGAGAGCCTCACCACTTTCATCTTCTACAAGTCAGATTCTCTGAGAAGTAGGTAAGGGTAGGTAAGGGATGTCATTAAATTACCCAATAATTATTGCCGCCGGCGCCACTTCACCGAAACCAATCTACTGGTCAAGCAACGAAACTCGAGCCACCTACCGCAATGTTTGTTGAATTCTTCTCCTGGTTATTGTACCACGTTGAAATATTGAGGGGATGGGGTGTACCAGTTACGAGGATTTCTGAAGAGTAACAACTGATGATTTTGATTTCAAGTGACCAAAATACTACAAAATTGATAGGTATCCACGTTCGTAGCTATGGACCGGTAACAAGGAGAGTTTGTTGTCAATGAAACTCGTCACTAGAGATGCCAAAAATCGAATCGATGTACCTATCGCGTGTTTTCGGGGTTTCAGATACCTTTCCTGAAACTTGAAAATCAAAGAACTTCGTTCCCGAGTTTAATTTTTTTTTTTTTTTTTTTTTCTTGTCCAAACATAAACCGGTATAATATAAACAATAT
This sequence comes from Pilophorus perplexus, assembly GCA_955831195.1. Lineage (NCBI taxonomy): Eukaryota > Metazoa > Arthropoda > Insecta > Hemiptera > Miridae > Pilophorus > Pilophorus perplexus. The sequence goes on from OY037012.1 coordinate 15,957,830, forward strand.
ACATATTATTTGGGTAAAATGTTGGTCAAAGATACGGTTATTATAACTGAAGTGAGTCCTTAGCATCATTCCCCCTCTTGAAGCCTCCTGCATCAAAAATCCGAAGAATCCATCCAGCTCGACTTAATCATTTTGGTTTATTATTCTTGGAATATTAAATCTATGTAATCGCGACGGAGGTCAAGAATTTTGATCGGCCTCAAAATTTGACATTAAACGTTTCTAGATGTAAAGATTCTAAAACGAAATGTCCGTCCGCCGTACGCCGTCCGAGCCGTTTTCGGCCGTAGGTTGTTTTTTTTTTTTTTTTTTTTTTTTTTTTTTAATCTGAAATTTTGAAAAAATACTCGGGTTAACATCTAGTTGTGCCGGGAAGGTTTTCAGCCCGATCGTCCTAACCCGAGGGGCTCTGTCGGGATAAAACGGGGCTACGGGAGGGTTTTTTGAAGGGTTTTGGCTATGGGGTCGAGTTAGGTGTCGTTTTCAAAGTATTTTTGGTCATATAATCCATGTTTTGGAGTGCCAGAACGATCCGATCTCACCGAGGGGATCTATGGGGCTTTCATGGGGCTACAAATGGAATTTTTTAAGGATCCCAAAGGGTAAATATTTTCCTCTTCAAAAAGGTTTAACCGCTAAACGCCACAATGTGTTTAAAAATAATTGAACAAATATTGAAATAAATGCATTGAAGGGAGTAAGATGGAGCCATTCTCTGCAGCTGGGAAACAGCCAACAAGCTGAAAGAAGAATAAATCAGTATAGTATCAGTCAGTGAGTTACTAAGTATAGTATGTAACAATTTGGTGAGAGAAACTAATCAAATATGGACAATATTTGATTGGCACTGGGTGACACCAATATTTGATCTAAGCCCTTTTTCCTCTCTGTTACTCTGTGATCTAAGCTGATTGCAGAAATAGGTACCCAGCTGTAGAGAATGCGCTCTCAGACTCCACACTACAGCAAACTGGAGACAGCGCCCCCTCTTTGCCCTCAGATAGGTTAGAGGTAGTTATCGTAGGTATCTGGATCTTAGACAGGATCGTGGATACCTACCACAAGAATAGCAAAAATGAACGAGTGAACTACAGCACAACAGGCATGAGGAGGACTTATAATATAAGGACTATAATGTGAAGGAATAATATTCCATATTATATTATAAGGAATAATATTATAAGGAATAATATTATAAGTCCTCATACTGTATTATAGTATGAGGACTTATAATATAAGCCATTGTGAATATTATGAGAATGTGATGTGTGTGCAGGCTGATTCACACCACAGAAAACGCTGCTTTTTTCAAACAAGAGGAATCCCGCATTTGCAAGATTGGTAAAATCCCGCGGGATCCCGCGTTGGAAATCCCGCATTTGCAAGATTGGGAAAACACCGCGGGATCCCGCATTGCGGGATTGCGACCCCTAATTATAACACAAGCAACGGCAGCAAGGCAGGTTATCACTCCTGGACACCAGGAACTCCAACTCCATCGGCCAGCCACAAGCTTCTTCCCTTCTAACGAACTCCTCTCAGCCTAAGAATTTCATTTAGTTCTCTTCAATGTTTAAAAGCACGGTTCCCAATCTTTTGAACCCTCAGCTTCGCTATCAGTTCTCCCAACAAAGAGAGATGGCTTCCATCAAGGCAGAAGATAATAATACTAGTATTATGGTCGTACCACCCCTGGACTTACAATGAAAAGCACGGCATAGATTCAAGCATGACAGAACGAGAGTAAAAATATTAGCGAATGCCTCAACAATACCCCAAATTGCCATCAACAGGGGTGTGGGTGTGAATGGGGGGTCGCCGGCCGACGAAAACCACCGAGTTGCCTTACCTGATGATCAACAATCAAACTAAAAAATAAACTATCAGATTCTCATCACATGAATTACTTACGGAAAGCTTTCCCTGAAACATTGGTCCACCTTTCCACGGACAATACGGAGGAGTGAATTTTGTGCTTCACAAAAAATAGCGAGAATAGACGCAAGCCATGTTGAATATTTGTAACCTTCGCAACAACTGTAACCTTTCCCCATGGCGCATGTTCATCACCGAAGTTGCACAATTTGCTTATCCTTACTCGAAAGGTGTTTCCAAAAAGTCGTTGGTTAAGCACTAGGTACCTATTTACTTTTTAAATGTTGCCGCCTGTGGGGTGTGTTCATCATGATACAAAATATTATTTTGCATTATGATGGCTGACGCTCTCCCTCAGACCCCCGGATGCTGTCACCTGCCGTTGTTTTGGTCCTTGGATTATTATAATAATATTATGTAAGTATAATTTGACCCTGCTCACTGTTTCTAAGTTTATAAAAACGAGCAGCAGAAGAAGGAAGGGACTCGTCTCGCTCGGACATTGAGAGGGGTAGGTGTGAAATAAAATTCACAAATATAGGTAACCAAAGTTTCTCGACCCCCTTCGGCCTCCTCAGCGGTTGGGCGTAATAAAATAATGTACCAAATGATAAAATAAAATATAATAATGACATTAAGAAAAAAAACAAAAAAAAAAACATGCTTTGGCTCTTCATCCTCCTCATCACCTCTATTATCATAATGGGCAGTCGTTCAGTGAGGGTTCTCTTTCTTGAAGCTGGCAATTTTTTCTACTCATGATCTACTTACTTGAATTTTAAAATCGTTGTAAATCCTTCCTAATCATTCGTTTGTACAAAATAAAACTGAATTCCGTAAACAGGGGTGACTAAGTGCCAATTTTTGAAGTTTTCTAGCATTTCTCCTCCATTTTTGATATTTCAGGCTGGAACCCAGCTATATATTTCAGCTTTCGGCTCATACTTGGGGGGGGGGGGGGGCATTTTTGGCAACCTCTTACCCCGTGGTTGGGGGTGACTTGGTGCCACTGTTGTTTTTGGGCTAAAACTGCGTTGAAACCCTTCGTGGACAGTTCGCGGCGCCTGAATGTGGATCCCTAGGAATATTAATATACCGATATTTTCAACACCTGACATATCGATTTGTAGAAAAAATCGACAAATCGCGTGACGAATCGACACCTGACAGATCGGCCATTTTGAAGCAATGACCCGATTAGGGGTAATGACCTAAATCACTGCGGGCCAATCACTAACTAGTGATCATAGCGAAATTTTTCCAACTCTGTACCTAGTTCTATTACAATCTAGAATGCGTTTGATTTTCAAAACCATGAGTGGCCACTCCTCACCCCAATTTACGGTTTCGATTAGAGGAGAGGGCGCGAGGCCCTATTGATGAGCGTGTCAGACGCGCTAAAAATTAGGGGTAATCATTTGAAATGAGGAAGGGGCACCCTGATGTAGGAGGGAACAGGATTCGACAAGGAAAAAAACACATAAGGGTGAATATCACAAAAAGGGACATTTTCAGACCTCCTACTTTTGGAAAAATTGACCTTGCAGGAGAGTGCCCAGGATTTTTTAATTTCCTCTTTAGGTTAAATAAATTTGTTTTATGTGGTCTACATAGATCAAAATCAGTTAAAATTTATATTTTTTTAAAACATTGTACCACGTCAATGAGATACTTCCACGCTCTTGAGGTTAATTTTCTTAGAAGATTTAAATAATCTAGGTTTTATGATTTTGCAAACTAGTTGCAGGGAGGGCAAAATGAAGGTGAAAGTACCATGAAATAAATTAATTTGGGTCTCAAACCTACCTATTTGAACCCATTTCAGCATCTAGAACGTTAAAAAAATTGACTCCTCATTGTCATGGAAGTATCCTCATATGACGTGGATTGATGAATCGTCCACGCCATTGAGGTCCATTCTTCCACGACATTGAGGATTCCCTCTTTGAAAGTTCACTGTCAACTGTAGAGGCTTTATTGAGTGAAAAGTGAAACATGGGGTGATCAGGCACAATTACCTCTACACAAATAAACAACTTATAAAAAATAATTGTGACAGAAAGCTTAGTTTTCATTCGTCCACGTCATTGAGAACAATAAACATACCTACCTGACTAGGACCGCTGCAAAGCCCTTGCTCCGCCATACTGTGGAGTCAGTTGAAAAACCGCGGTTTCTTTTGAGTCTCCAGTGTTGCCACTTCACGTTCCATTTTTTCCCATTCCGAAATTCCTCCATGGAGGCCGTGGAGAAATGTTCATGATTGTTCCACGACATTGAGGTTGTACTTCAGGTACCGGAGTTTTGTTGTAATTATTGATAAATTTACAACAGGAAAAATTGAGTTTCATTGTTTCTCAACCAGGTCAACTGCCAGGCATCGGAAAATCGGAATTATTAGGAGGTGTGTGAGTTAACAGAGGATGAACCAGCATCAACACCTCAAAATATGCATTTGGATACAACCACGTCATTGAGAAACTTCATCTAAAAACGCAGTTAAAATGTTCTTCTGGGGTCTATCACCATCCCTAAACGTTGTTCCTCACACAGGGACAATTAATTCTAAGTATGACAAGTGTCCCCAGGACAAAATCTCATTACTTCCTGAGTGAAGCTACAGTGACTTGAAAATGTCCGTTTTTGTGATATTCACCCATAATTTTATCACTCACTTCTTCAACATGATAAGCATATTACTAACTTTCAGAGATCGTCTGAATTAATAGGAAGATTTTACCCTACAGGTTTAGACCTCAACTGATAATTCGTGATTGACAACATGACATGTGCCCAATGAATTCATGTCCTCCTTCACTCATCAAATTGTTGTAGGTAAATCGAAATTGGGAGTTCACTTTTTATCGTAGAAACGTCAAAAATCCAAAACACAATGTTCGCACAGTGCTCCGAGCAAAATCTTGCTAGTATAATCAAAGTTGACAGCCCGATTCATCTGATGAGAGGAACACAGGTTAACATCGAGATTAGTTTGTCCTAAGTAAACCACGGTTGCAGTAAATTTAATCACGTAAAATGGCAGAGCGCACCTTCGAAACAACCAGACCACACAGACCCCTTCATCACACCATCTTCGTTGTCTTTTGCTTCATCCCCTTCCCTCTAGATGGCACCACGACAAATGAACAACTCCATTAAAACAAGGTATTTATTGAAGGTAGGTACAATCGAGATACATTTGCAACAAAGGGAGTACCATCACAAAAATATTCTACGAGTACCGATATTTCGCAGTGAAAGGATTTTAAATCTACTCACATGAAACATTAAAAGCAGTAAGTGCTTAAAAATGTCCAATCCTGATAAATGGGGGACATCAATATAAATGACAAACCACAACTTGATCAGATCAGAGAATGTGTTGAGTGCTTAGTCTACTTGGTCAACAATATTGGACCGGATAAGTTAAATAGGTTTTCTCCGCCTGTTCGCGACCTACGTGCTATGTATCGTTTTGCAATCAATACAATTAGGTAATTATAAAAATCAACCAGAGAGCAGCTTACAGGACTGCGCGTACTGGCAGCACAACCACTCCGCAACGCAACTTCACCAATCGGAAAATGACACCTACCAACGTAGCACCAAAGTTTGAGTTTCAGGGTCGGTTCTGGGGTGGAAAATCCAAGAGCGATGACCGGGCAGACCTTGGTAGGGACCATTGAACATTCCGTTTTGCGAATTCACGAGCGTGGACCCAATTTTTGTCATTTAGGCTTCGGTTTGGACTTCAACTTCGCAAAAAAGTCCGTCTGAAAGAGCAACAAAAATAAGTACTTCGAATAAATGAGAGGCTTCGAGAGAAAATATACAACGAGAAGAAAATAATCCCAAACCTTCACCGAAACAAAGACCAGTGTTAAACCATCCTCACGAAAACATATGTTGATTATTCAGAATATAGTGGACATGAAGGAAGCCCGCAAAGGTCAAACTGCCATAAATCCAAAAATGTTTCCAAAACGGCCATGGAATAATAAAGTCGTATCGCTTGAAGCCTGCAATCCAAGCACTGCCAGCCCGGTACTTCATCTTCCCACCTGGATGGTGGTCGTCCCCTCTCGCCTAGCGGTCCCGCACCTCCTTATTGAAATTAATAATTCGTTTAAAAAAAACTCAAGAACTAATTAAATAACTAAGTTCAAATTTAAGTATTAAACTTCGATTTGGCAGCAAGGCGCGAGTCAAATCAATATGTAGGTTGGACTGTACTTGAACAACGAAGATACGAAATGTGTATTTTCGTTGGCATCTGTTTAATAGATGTTCCCACTTGTGCCCAGAGTTAATTGCGCTCTATAGGACTCAGGCATGAAATTAGGCGCAGAATCCTAAACCTGCACACAAACTGGGGATGGCCATTGGAAATAAAGAAGTACGATACTAGTGCGCCCATGCGTGAAAAAAGATAAACGGATAAACGTTTTCAAATTTTTTTTTGGATAAACATTTTTGGTTTTTGGATACACGTTTTCGGTTTGTTGTGGTTTCCAGAAAAAATGTCAAGAGATCCAATTCTTTGCTCTCGTTGCCGATAGATTGGGGACTTGAGCACTTCTCCTGTGAATTTTGTTCAATTAGTATCAAAATTGAAGGAGTGACGATTAGCATACAATCAGAGGTGAGGACTTCTGACTGACGAGAAATAGTGTAATAAATTATTTTTTCACGAAGCCCTTTAAAACTGGATGAAGATAATAATTTATAGATAATAAATTTAATAAAGATAATATAAAGATAGATAATTTATAGATAATAAATTTTAAAACTTTTCTTTCTCTCAAGCATTTATAAAGGTATAAAAGCAACAGGTTTTATTAACGTAGTTTGTCAACTGTTTTCCGTAGAATGGAATAGAGATGGCTAAAATCGGGTTCCAAATTCGCATTCAGCACCTCAAAAAACATGGGAAGAGCTGATGAAAGTTTAAAATTAATAGGGATTTTTTGAAATGCCACTTTCATTGCTGAAACGGAGTTAGAAATCGGAAGATTTGAGCTGTATCTCAATAAGACGTGACGGCAAAAAAGCGGGTAGGCCTATCGAATTCGGACTCAGCACTCAATTCCCCTGCGCCAGACAAACCCCTCTTTTTTGTTGTCCAGGGTACCTAGCGAAGACGTTCCAATTCGACATTTTTTCCTACTTACGTCTTTCATCACTTCATCGTCGTCGTCAGACAAACTGTCATCGTAATCGGCACCAACGTATCCTCGGTTGCCCACAGTCTGATCACCATCATCGTCATCGTCGTCGTCGTCGTCGTCATCTTCGAGTTCCCTCTTTGGAACATCATCGTCACCTGAAATGAATCAACGAACAAATTATTGATCTAAGGAATCTTCCTGAGCTGGATGACATTCACATCCATTCGCTTGAATGCAATGGGATGACTTGCGAGGCGTGCTGCCCTAAGCAAATACCTCGGAATTTATATCGAGACACAAATGAAATTTATGGCCCACATCCATACAACTAACTCAAAACTGAGGAAATTGTAATAGAATCTATTACAATTTCCTCATAAATCTGATCTTTCATAAATTGTCCCGAATCCTAAATAAGAAACTATGTATTAAAGCAAGTATATTTTCCCCTTGTAGAATCAGTGCTATCATATTGTTTACCTGTTTGGAGTAGCACGTACTTTGCACACCTGGAGCCTATTATGAAAACTCAAAAGGCCATTATCCGAATAATTAGAAAGAGTGGGCGATATGAACACACCTATCCTCTCTTCCTAGAACTAGGGAGTCTCCCATTTCTGAGGATTGATCGGATGAACGGTATTAAGCAAATAATAAGAATTCACAGATTCAAAAATGATTGTCGGATTGAATAACCAAACTGCTTTTGCTCAGAACTCATACAAATATCAAGGAATAAAATGCTTTACTACACCACGCAAAATTAAAATGCTTTAATGCACTTCCCTCAAAACTGCGGAAAGAACAATTGAATGAGAAATTCAAGTGTTTAATAAATGACATTGTCAGATTCCTATTAACAAATGATTACTTTCGAAAGTTATTTCCATTGTCTTGTTGTTTCATATCCATAATCTTTGTTGTTCAATTCCATAATCTTAATTCTTAGAATTAATTATTAATACTGTGGTGGGATCTTGAGGTTCAGTCAAAAAAGGTTGAATTCTCTTACTGGGCCAACGTTTCGAAAAATTTATTTGTCTTAATCTGGGCTGCTGTTTTGCAGCCCAGATGATGACAAATAAATTTGTTGAAACGTTGGCCCAGTAAGAGAATTCAACCTTTTTTGACTGAACCTCAAGATCCCACCACAGTGTTAAACAACCCAGTCGAGAATCGAAAAAACCTTAATTATTAATATCACTTCTATATTCTGTGTCTCGCTTGGGTCGCTTGAGACCAATACTCATCCTCCAAAACGAGTCTTGGCTCATAAGGGGTATTAATTTTTCCAATAACATAAAGGTACAAGGGGGTTCCTTGGATGTGCGGCCCGGGAAATGGGTACCTATCTCCCTGGGCCGTGCTAGTGAGGTGACCTAACAAAACTTGTGCTTGTTTGTGGATAAGTGTTAAATATTTACCCACAACTAGGATTTATAGAATGGAATTTTATCGTTTTTTCTGTTTGTATTTGTAATGGAAATGAATAAATAAATAAAAAATGAATTAAATTGGCGAGTTTTGTCAGCCGCCATTACAGAACCGTCTTCTCACCTTCCTCGTCATCGTCGTCATCCTCGAACTCTTCTTCGCCGTCGTCCTCATCATCGTCTACGTCATCGTCTACATCGTTGGTCACTTCGTCGGAGTCAGGGTCGTCGTCTTCCAAAGACACTTTGCCATCGTCTGAATCATCACCATCCTGTAACGTTTGTGATTAGTACAACTGAGCTCATATTAACTAAATCGTTCTGTTCTGAAAAATTACTTACCTCTGAATCGTATCGTCCTTCTTGGCGAGCCCGTTGAGCCTGAAAATAGAACTGAAGTATCAAGCAAGGCAGTATAAAACAGTATAACCAGAATAATGTTACCTGACAGTAATATAACGTAAAAATACCGGAGTTCCTAATGTTAAAAAATAAATCGTACTTTTTCCAACTTCTCCTTCTCCCTCTTAGCCTTTAGTTTGGCACCAACGGTCAACTTCACGCCAGGCTGCAACATTCAAAGTTTCATAGAGCAAATTCACTGGCAAATCTTTCACAATAATGTAAAACTTACGTTTGTTTCGACAATGCAGCTGGCAGCAGGTTTCTCTCCAGGGGGGCCAACTTGAGCGTTGTTCCTCCTAAACCTGAGAACTATCGACCTCGAAGAGATGATAGTGTTGATGCACTTCTTATAAGCCTCTAGAGCAGCTTCTGTCGTCGAATACCGGGCGAATGCATACCTGAATGCAAAACCATTATTAACGACAGAACTAGTGAGTGCATTAACGGAAATAACAAAGCAACGTACCTCGTGTACTTCATTTTTTGAGCGTAACCAACGTCGATTCTCATCGCAGTGGGGAATTTTTCTTTCACTTGAATTGTGCTGATGTTGGCCGGAAGGTTCCCAATGAACAACCTGAATGACAAACATAAATCCTGACATTGCTACAAAAGCACTCTGACACCTACTGAGCACACACACCAGTGCCATAGCGTGGAATTGTATTAACATGGACAATTGAGATTAGTTTGAACAGAAAAAAGGCGAATGCAGGCAAAGAAACTAAAGAGCATCAAAGTGACGAGTTACTGAAACATGGAAGAACAAATTTTGAAGGCGACAAAAAGTATTGAGCCACGCTAAGAAAGCAGGTTTGTGTAGAGGATAATGAACCAAAAATAGGATCAAGTGTAAAAGATTTGTGGGTCCGCCAGTAAGTGATTTCTTAACTACATAACTGTTCTTTGAGTCCATCATCACAGGCTGTTTTACGAGCGCTGGAGATGAGAAAACATCATCGTTCATAGGGATAGTATCACTCAAACAGGGGGGCAGGGTGGCCCTGTGGACTACGGCGTCAGTGAAACGTCTGTTTACAATGAGTTGGGGCACTGATCAGCCTGGTTCAAATCCGGGGCCGAAGACCAATGTTTGACCAAAAGTCAATCAAGTAATGTCTTACATGTCTTGTCGGTAGACTATTCACCTCTGAACGCAAGTTCATGTGAATCCTTTCTCTGGAGCAAGAATTTCTAAAGCTTTTCTAAGTACATACAGTGCGGGGTCAGCCCCTGTCGCATTTGTGAAAACCAAGTTGGTAAACCCATGAAAGCCCAATAGATCCCCACGGTGAAATCGGATCGTTCTGGGACCCCCAAAAAATGGATTCTACGTCAAAAAATACTTCGAAAACGTCCCCTAACTCTACCCTATAGCCAAAAACCTCCGAAAACCCCTCCCGGAGCCCTATAGCGCCCCACGGGTTTGGGCGATCGGGCTGAAAACCTTGCGGGGACAACTAGATGGTAAACCGAGTATTTTGTCAAAATTTCAAATTACTTTTTTTTTTTTAATACCAACTGCCCAAAACGGCTTGGACGGCGGACTGAAATTTCATTTTTGGAATGTAAGACAACGTCTTTTAAGAAGATGTAATCTTAAAACGTATAATGTCAAATTTTGAGGCCGATCAGAATTTTCGACCTCCGTTGCGATTATTTAGGTGTATTATTCCAAGAATAATAAACCAAAACGCCCTACTAACTGCATCAACGTTGGTTGGGAGGAGTTTGGAAAAATTAATCAAATACTTTAAGTTATCCAGCCGCATCGTCCTGCCGCTCGGCCCTCACACGACACCCCCTGCGATTATCGGGCCTCAAACTCAGTGAATGTTTTTCAGTATCACAGGATTTATTTCTATTGTAATCATTGAACCTTCGGATAACAACAAATAAGATAACGGCGGAGAGAGTGCAAAACTAGCGCACGAAACCTCTCGAGAAATACTGCCAGCGGCACGCGGAAGGAATTACTATGAATACAATAATTCATGAATTCATAAGAATTATTCATAATAGGAATTAAACCTACATGCAGTAGGAATCGCATGAAACTTTCACGCAACAGGCATAATAAAAGCAGAACCGACAAGCAAAAGGAATATTGAAAGGATGCGTCGTGTTAGGGCATAGAGGGACGATGTGGCAGGATAACCGAAAAGTTGCAGTATTAGGCACAATTTTAAACTTGATGAGAAGGTACGAAGCTACTCTCAATTTTTACCAAACTAAGAAGCCGAATTATGAAACGGATCCTTATTGCGGCTGCTGGGTAATAACAACACAGAGCACAGAACCGCCCAGATCAGTTGCGTTTAGCCAAAGGCTAATAATTGGACCAAGTTATTCTTGTCCCTAGACAGCGTATACATACGCTGTATACGCTCCATTACCGTATACGATTCATTAGCAAAAACCGCAGCAAATTTTACACAAAGGTTAGTTATAATTATTCTTTGATATAGGTTAGTTAATCGTGCCAAAATTAATTCTGTCCCATTAAAAAATAGTTTAAAAATCAATATGATGTTAGGATAGATGTGGGACCCGAAAACCCCTCCCGTAGCCTCATTTTTGCGGTATAGAACCACCCCATGGGTTTGGGCGATCGGCCTGAAAACCTTGCGGGCACAACTAGATGGTAAACCGAATATTTTGTAAAATTTTCAGATTAAAAAAATCCTACGGCCCAAAACGGCTCGGACGGCGGACAGACATTTCATTTTTGGAATCTAAACATCTTGAAACATATACTAATGTCAAACTTTGAGGCCGATCAGAATTTTTGACCTCCGTCGCGATTACATAGGTGTATTATTTCCAGAATAATAACCTAAATCCATTATCATCGTCATTGTTATGTATACTTCTGAACATAACGTTCATTCGTTAGCTTGTACGTATTCTTATAGCTGAGCGTCCGTAATTTGACAGCACGAGGGCGTTTTGAAAAATTTTCAAAGCAAAAACACATATTTTTCATTAATTTGGCTTGTTCATCGAACAAAAATAAGTCTTTGAAGGAAACTGACGGTATTTACCTATACGATTATATAATAAAGGTTCCAAGAAGACACTGTTGAGGTAAATAAGAAATACAAACATTCCTATAATTGATTAGGGTTGCCACCTACTCAAGGGCATCTTTCGAGGGTATTTAATAATTTAATACCCTCGAAAGATGCCCTTGAGTAGGTGGCAGCCCTAATCAATTAGGAATGTTTGTATTTCTTATTTACCTCAACAGTGTCTTCTTGGAACCTTTATTATATAATCGTATAGGTAAATACCGTCAGTTTCCTTCAAAGACTTATTTTTGTTCGATGAACAAGCCAAATTAATGAAAAATATGTGTTTTTGCTTCCGAGTCTGCAGGGCAGAGGAAGCATTGTTTTCACTTGCGAAATGAAAAAAAAAAAAATTGTTCTTCAAAATCAAAATTTCCACTCACGTTTTATGTTTCAGAGCCTCCTGAACAAATTTGGTTCCGTGTCTGTCTGTCTGTCCGCATTTCCTTGCCACACCCATAACTCCCACAATTTTGAACGGATTTCAATCAAATTTTCAAGAATTGTGTGGGTATAGCTCTAGATGGTCCCCTATCAGTTTCATCACGATTGCATCAGTGTTACTCCCTGCGCATGCGCGAACGTAATTTTCTTGTTACAGTGACAACTACGTTCATTTTGAACCTGGCACGAGGAAGCTCATGTGCCATTGCCTTGGCAGTGTATTTTTTTTAGTAGGTAAATACTGGGGGAAAGCCCCCCTCGAGGGATGATAAGAGCATGGGGGTGAAAACCCAATAGTATAACTAAACATACTATAATATAGTATGTTTACTATAATATATTATATTTTCGTCTTCACGTCGTGGTTAGGTCATTCCTCCTTTTACTTCTCTAGTCCCGTCTCGTATTTTAACTTCTGTTTTTGTAATATAGGTACGTAGTTTTAACGTTAACAGAAATCGCCGGAGACATGCGCAGTTTAGAAACTGCTGTTCCAGGTCGATCGTAAGTTGGACGGAAACCGATAGCTCGAGTATGTGCGGCCAGGTTCTGTCGACAGCAGTCCAACTTCTGTCGACAGACGCAGTCAGACCTGGAACAAACCTCACGATTGTCTTGCAGAAAAGCACCCCGGTAATTACGGTGGTATTAATACCACAGTAGGGTTCTGTCCCCCTTGTCTAGCCTGGGCGTCTTCTATTCATTCCCTGGTATTTGGTTTGATTCGCCCTCAGAGAGGTCCTAATGAATGTTTTATATGGCTCACTGAATACGAGTAAAATAATGATCAGCTCTTTATGATAAAAGCCGAACTCCTGGTGATGCAATTATTCTAAATATAGGCATGGCCTCATTCGTTCATTGTTGTGAACAGCAACGAATTGCACTCCACATGAGAGGTACGATCACGACTGACTCTGAGCCTGGTGCTATCCAAGCAATTCTGCACGGCACGTAGGAGAATTCTGTCGATAAGCTAATGGAAATCAACCCTCAGTATGCCCTCATTCGACGACGTATGGATGAATCCGAATCTACCGTTTCACAGTGGCGACTGGTACCCAGAGAACCGCTGTCACCCTTTCGGCGACAGTAACAGAAAATGAAACAGGACTGTCTTCGGCAGTCTGTCTAACGCGAATCAAATCAAAATCTAACGCCTCATTGCTAGGAGAGGCTCTCTGTTACTCTGTGGGAGAAATGAAGGCAATGAAGAGTTTACGTCGACGAAAAATTTGAAGCAAATTGTGTCTCCAAGAGTGGTACTAAAAAAACGCTGCAAATTTTACACGAGGGTTTATTATTCTTTGATATATGTTACTCGTGAAAAAAATTCAATTCTGGGTCAATAAAAAAACTTTTGGAAAAAATCTTTTTTTTGGTTAAAAAAAAAAAATTTTTAAATTCTTTGTTTTCACTCGAAAAATATTTAATCTCCTGGGATCCTTCAAAAATCCCATTTTTAGCCCCATGAAAACCCTATAGATCGCCACAGTGAAATTATTGTGCCTTTATGAACACAAAATTCACTACTTAGCCGTTACCCATGTACAAACGCTGTAACGCCAAATTTGTTCGGTTGTGGGCTAAAGCAAGGAAATAACAATACCTATTCAGGGATTAGCATAATATCTTATTATGATCCGTTTAACGCATCATCCCCGTTGGTGTCGTTTTTAGATTCATGCGTCATAGCTTAGGCAATAAAATGTCAATAACGCAGAAGGAAATGGGTTTATTTCATTTAAATTATTTGATTTTACGGTCGCCGTTAGCTTTGCTGTAACATAAAACGCAGCAGTAAGAACTCTCCAATGGTTATGAACCTTGCTGCTCAACGTAACAACTCAACAGAGCGAACTAACCTTCCCCAATGCGTCGCAGTCATGTTTATTCATCGAATACAATGTCCACTACCTACTCCAATGTGTCCTACTCTAATTCTCACTTGAGTAGAAGATTAGCATCCGGAAGAATGGGGTACAGTTGGATTTTCTTGATGGGGACAACACTTTTGAGTCGCCTCCAAATTTGTCCTCTCCTGTTTCGTGTTGAGTAGTCGCAATGTTCACCCACCACGTTGTTTTCGAAGAAGGGAAAGGGTGCCTACCTTGGTCAGGTGGGGGTTTTCTGTACAATACTGAATCCCTCGAGCTTGGCAAAATTATGGAGCCAACCTCATTGAGAGCCACCTCATATAATGTACCTACATTTTATGTTTGCAGGAGTAGCTTTCTTCAAGTTGTGAAGGTATTTTTTTATTGGGAGTGGTCCCATGCCAATTTTTAAGGGGTCTTTCAACGTCTCCTACAGATGAACGAAGTGATCTTAATTCAATAATAATTATTATTTTCACTTCCTAGCACTTATAGGTCGCTATTGGCTCCATGTGTTATTTTCTTCGTCAATGTGGATGGGAATATTATTAAATTTTACAACATTTTTATCAAACAATTGCGCCTCCAACTTGGCGGGGTGAACATTCCCTACTCTGATCACCTTCTTGGTTTGGCGAATTCGTAAATTATGTAATTCTGATTGGCCTTCTCATGTACCTAAAAGTACCTACAGCTGGCATTAGAAGAAGTCCATTAGACGTTGAGGCATTGAAGATAGCAAATAAGAAAGTCCGCGAGAAAGGTTATCTAAAGGAAAACTAAGCAATGCAATTTATTGTGTGGGTGATAATAAACGAAATCTCTTGTTATTGTATCCTATTAAAGTTTATTAAAATAATAAAAATAATATAGTGACTTATTGTTCTTTCCCTACAACCTAATTAAGAGGGAAGGCACCCCCGTCCAAGGCTGAGCAACAGGGACCTTGGACGAAATTACAAAACATTATTTTACTGTGGTTGAAGGAAAAATCTGTAATTGTGTTAACATGTATTGATACCTATAGGTTTACCGAGCACAATTAAGAATTTTGATAATTTTTTGGATTGAAAAACATTGAACTCTCAATTCAGTTTGGAAAACCTTCAACTCATTTTGGGAAATTCTCAATAATTGAGAATGGCTCAAAAGATGAGGATTCACGAATCATAATAATATTGAATCCACTCCAATAGTAAACCATAGTTCCAAAAAAGTGCACAAGGTAGGCATCCTTCCCCTACCAACAATTTTACAACAATTCACGTTATGGGGGTCCGACCATTGTACAACCTTGTAGAGATCTAAACATTTTAGATCACTTTATTGTATTTAATACAATAAACCTATTTTCTCTTGCTTTTTGTTTCCTTCCAAGGGGAAAAGTGGGGTAGAGAAGGGTTACGCCGAATTGAACCGAATAAGGCTAGGTTGTAAACGTAAGTGAATTTAGTACACATGCAGGCACAATTTTTGATTTTTCCACGTGAGGCTCTTTAAATACTTTAATATTGTAAAGAAGTGTGAAGGGGTTTCGAACCTTTTTATTAAATCACAAATTTTGTGTCCAAATTCGTTCTTAGGTTCTTTGCGATGTGTAGATTCGAAAAGCGCATACGATTCCATCCGCTGCACGTCCATGTTGCTTTTGAAGTACAAACATTTCCCGTACAATCTTCTAATCGGTGTATGGTCCAACCATTATACCACTATACGCAGATATAAAATAACATAACCCATGTCTAATATCTGATTTTCGTTTACGTTCATTCGCAAGTAGAGAAGGGTAGCCAGAAGTTGGTCAATACAAGATTTTCAGGCTAAAAATGTTAGTAAATTTTGGATATGTACGAAAAGGCACAATTTTAGAGCTTTTGGCATGCATTTGAACGGTGTTTACAAGAGAGATTCCCGCCAGTTGCTGTAGTTTATGCAAACGATGGAACGAAAATTCGTGACACTTCCAATTTAGCGTGACTTTTGACATGGTGGCAAATCTTGATGACGTATGTAACATTTTCATGACCGAAATTTCCCCAACATCCATGAGGAATTAGACTTTCTTAAGATTTGCCCTACACGTTCCTGTGACTTTCACTCGTCGCCTATAGAGTGAAGTCGTCTAGGAACTCTAATAACTGATTAAATCTAATAACTCTAATTGCTTATCGATTCTTTGGTAAAGAAACTGTCACGCGAATTTTCTTCTGACCCCCCAGCCAAAAAATATAATATATTATCCGTGTCAAGCCTTAGTTTCATTAAGTGTTAAGACTTCATTTAACTAGCACCAAAGATGATGATTATCATTTAATAATTATTCTACCAATGTTGAAAATATTCGCCTTCTGCGGCAGAAACCATCAACTTCCAGCTCTGCATGTATCGCCAAAATTCTTCTTATAATTAACAAACGAAATAATCCACTTTATATCACAAAGTGAACCATTTATATAAACTTGGTCCCATAATTCGTATCCAAGTTTGCAATGGAACTCACGTGAACGGATCGATATCTTCGGGTTTAACGTTTTCTTCAGCCTTTTCTACCTTTCTTTCAGCCACCAGGGTCTTCTTGCCGAATTCGACCTGGTTCAGCTCTTTCATGACTTTTTCAACGTCTGCTCCTTCCTTGAGAGTCACGAAGCAGTATCTGGAGGGGGAAAGAGGCAACTTAGAAATGAGCTGATGATTATGATAAAGGGCTAGGGAACCGCATCTCGACTGAAATTGTTTTCAGAAACAAAGTCATAATTTGTAGCATTAGTAGTGAGTTTTGGGCTACAATCTAATTCAAAATTCCTGGACACTTTCGAAATTTTCAATTTTGAATTAGAGTGAGGAATGGGTATCTCGGCAGAGGGTGGAGGACGGGTTCTCTCTCATTGGTTTTTCGTTGGCGGGGAATGGCTGTATTCGTAGCCACCATCATAACAAAACCGAAAAAATAATAAATTTTTGTTTAGCACACTTTCTATTTTTTGTGCGTGTGCACTCTGGCGTATTAGCTTCAAAAAGGAACTGGCTGAATTCAAAATGCCAAATTTACTAAGTCCTTTTATTTTTTGTTCCTTTTTGCCATGAATGCCACCTGTCCCCACCTCCAATGAGAGAGCCCGTCCTCCCCCCTCTGCCAAGATACTCATTCCCCAACCTAACTCAAAATTGACAATTTCGTTTGTGTCCTGGAAATTTGAATTAGATTGTAGGAGCCCAAAAGTCACTTTATGAAGTTCTTTCTACATTACTTTCTACTCCGTTATGAAGTTCATTCAGATAAAAATGTTAGTCGAGAAGCGGTTCCCTAGCCCAGTGAGCCTTCTTACCTGCCGCTGCAGGGGCCTTGAAAATGGACGTTGTCGATTGCAGAATTGTACCCTTGTACGATTTCCTTGGAGATTTCCGGGTCTGGGAATTTTATGACTAAAGCGTTCGCGCCGGCGTTTTTCTTATATTCCATTTCAGTCTTTAGAGCCAATTCGGCGGCTTCACGATCCCAGGGTCTGGCTACACCGTTGGCCGTACGCTTTTTCTTTTTTGGCGGATGAGGCGACTCTCCTTGCTGAAAAGGGAATGTAGATAGGTCTACGTATCTATACGTATCAATGAATGTTAAACAGAGAGGAGTGATGTTCTTGTTGGGGTCATCACATTTACCTGACTGGTGTCGTCTTCAGTCTTGATTTCAGTGGTTGCGGCAGCAGGAGGCGGTTGGGTCGCCCAATTTCCAGGCGGTGGAAAGTTGATGAAGCTCGGGTCTGCTGGGTTGCTTGGGAAATGCGGGAGTCGAGCCAGCCGGGGCATCCAATTCGGACGAGGTTTTCGCTAAAACAGAAAAGTTGAGTCATTTTGTCGTACTGTAAACTGTGTAGGGTGAAAATTGAGAGTATAAACACAAACCTGATTGAAGTACGGTTGTTGCTGCGGAGGACCTGGTGGACCTCTGGGGCCGGGAAAAAACCCCGGTCGCATGTACGGACGCCTGGGACAGAACCCGCCGGGTGGAGGTCGCATGCCGCCGGCTCTAGCTCGGTTCCAACCCCACTGGTTCGGATCCAAACCGGGAGGGAACGGAAGCTGGGGAGGCACCGGCGGGATAGGGACGCCTCCAGGAGCACCTCCGTTGGCTGGTCCCACCATTCTATTCCTCAAACCACCACTCGACAGTCAGAAACAAGTGAATTCTAGAACAAACAAAAGGCACCGGGAAATGAGGTGGTTAGAAATGGAGGGAGAGAGAACGACTACTCTGCCGGGAAAGACTGGATTTCCACACGGGTAAGTAAATGTGGATGATCCATCCACCGGGCGCAGCAACTCTCTCTACTTCTCAACGAAGAGATGAAGAACCTGACGTAAACCCCTACAACTCAAATCATTTTGAGGCGTAAAAGATGGTTAGGTACCTACCTAACGAAAGTAATACCAACTGAGTCACACAACAACAATAACACGTTAAAAGTAAACATACACCAACCTTCTAACAATATCCAGCAAATGGAGCACACCTGCCACAATTTTCGACGAATTGTCAAATTATGAAAAGCTATTAGCTTAGCTAATTATGAAAACGAGCAGACTGGCTTACAGTTTGTTTTTTCCTTCCGTTAGAGATGGACCGTTCGGGCTGAAGCAGTTACTTAGAACAGACCGGAGTCTGAAGAACAGGGAATTTAACTCCGGAAACCACTCTGCTCCCGGAGCAATGCTCCGAGTAACTGGTTCAGTGGATACTTCGAGTGGATAATTCGAACGAAAGCACCTGGGCAGTGGGTTCAGATGCTTTTCGTAGATGTCATGAGGAAACGTAGATATGCTCCTGATCTCCGGGTTCAGAGGATACGAAGCAATGCAGGCTTCTGGTCAGCGCGCTCATTAGCTACCTAGGAAACAGCCTACCTACATTAAATTTTTTAAACTAAAATTTTTAGTTCATACCTACTATCTCTTCATAAGCCTACTGGTAAGTGATCCCACTGGGAGACCATGGGGGAATGGAAGCTCCTGGACCTGGAGCAATCTCCTTGGCTATTTAGGAGGAAAGGGCGCTCCTAGTCTATGAGCCCACTGGGGAATCGGGAATGTAAGCTCCAGGTGATCGGATCTCAAGATGCCAGGAGGGAATTATCTTGAATGAAGGCTCCTCCTTCAAGGTAAGGTTCTCACGAGGGCAGATAACGACAGCTGGACACGCTATCGAACTCAGTGAGTTCAACTCACTATGGTTGCCCATGCCATGTCGATTGGGGATGGACAAAGAATCCATGGAATGGACCGTTCACACGCTCACGATTCAGTTCATCCCTTGAAGTTTGGCTTGGCATGGAGGAGCTTTATTTTGAAAATAGTGCTGTTTTGAGTTCTGTTTTCATTTAGCTTAATGTAAGCAGAAAACAACGCTGCAAATTTCTCACAAGGGATTATTATTCTCATTATTATTCTTTGTTATAGGTTACTTGTGCAAAAATTAATTCTGTGTTAATAAAAAATAGGTATTTTTGAAAAAAATAGGTACCTAATAATAATCTGTACATTGTTTGAACAGATGAGGGACCTCGAAAAATGGGTAAGTACTTTTCCGTTATACCCCCCCCCCCCCCCACCACTCGATTTCGTGTTCATATACACCCCTCCCGATGGCTTTAAGGCACCCAAATTCGAGCCCTTTTCCGTTATAACACCCCCCACCCCCACCCCACACCACCCGAACACGATTTCGAGCCCCTCCCGATGGCTTTAAGGCACCCAAAGCCAACCAAAATCGATTGGGGGGGGGGGGGGGATAACGGAAAAGTACCGAAAAATTGATTATGCGTACAAAATTACCCGTTGGAAAATATTTGACTTCCTGGGATCCTTCAAAAATACCATTTAGCGCCCCATGAGAGTCCAATAGAGCCCCACGGTGAAATCTAATTGTTCTGGGACCCCCAAAAATGGATTCTACGTCTGAAAGTACTTCGAGAACGACACCTAAGTTGACCCCATAGCTGAAACCGTTCAATAAAGCCCTCCCGTCGCTCTTTTTTTAGCCCCACGGGTTCAGGCGATCGGGCTGAAAACCTTGCACAACTAAATGGTAAACCGAGTATTTTGTGTTTCAGATTTTAAAAAAATGCCTAGGTACTGTCCAAAACGGCTCAGACGGCGGACGGACGGTTTTTGGAATTTAGAACCACTTGAAACGTATAAATTATACGGTATAATGTCGAATTTTGAGACCAATCTGAATTTTCGACCTCCTTCGTGGGTACATAGGTGTATTATGCCAAGAATAATAACCCAAAAGTGAATCCTCCAAAAGTGATTATAAGTAGGTACGTCCGAAATCATTCCGAAAACGACACTTCATTCGAACTCCAGGCATCCTCCATAAACAACATTAAAATTTAATGTTGTTTAACAAACTAAATTTTAATTTGGCTACAAACGGTGCTATGAGAAGTCCTTAAATCTCCACGATGAAGACGAATGGGTTTCGCTCTCCCTTAAATGATGTAACGTCCGAAAGTACTTTAAGACCGACCCCCCCACTCGTACCAATGACCGGACACCAAAACCCCCTCCTTTAGGGACCTTAACTCAGCAGATTCTGAAAATATGCTGATAATGTGTAAAGATATGCTCGATTTCATGAGACCTCTCGAAGTCAAGACACAAGATCAACAACAGTGGAATTAACTATCTGTAGGTATTAATTATAATTAGTACAAATATAAAATAATATATAAATTGGCAAATTGTTAAAAAAAGGTATACCTAATACATAGGTAGATTTTGTAAATATTGTTGATGATAATTATTAACAATAATAATTAATTATTAGAATGCTAATTATTTGTAACCACAAGTATTGTGAACAAAGTAATTTAGTAAAAATAGTGACAGTTTAATCAATGAGTAGGTACTAATTTAGTACAAGAACTTAAATTAAAATTCGTTCAATTAGTTCAGGATGAAGTCAGAGACGAACTCAAGACCATTCGTCCAGATGGAGGCAATGCCATTTGAGGGCCACGCTAGCGTGAAACTCCTTCGGGAGGCGTAAAGTTTCATGAGGGAACCATTACCTACGTAGTAACCATTACTTACGTTCCTTGTCAGCGGGCTCAAGAGTTGTATCGGATGCAAGGAGCTTAGAAGAAGAAGAAGCTTCTTCTTCTAAGCTCCTTGATCGGATGCCACGAAGAAACGGTTTATTAAGTAGTGTCGCTGGTACCGTTGCAGCGAAGAAAAATTCTTGGAACTTCCATCTCTGCCTTCCAGTCAACTACAATATGAACCACTGCTGCCAACAGATCAGCGTTTATGCCCGTACTCATGAGCACCATTTCAGTTGAATTCCTCAACTGAAATCATCGAGACCATAAAGTACCTATATTCGAACTCCGTAGGGCTTCCTGGGAACTTTAGAATTAATTTCACTCATTTTAGGAATCTGCTCGTGAAATTATCCTGTTTCATGTCTACGGATAGTTTTGGTGTTGGCAAATTTAGTTGTTTTTCACTGTTGTTGTTGCTTTACAAAAATGCTTGTCTCAAAATAACCATGAAAATATCAGGTGGCCACCTTTCAAATAAAATAGCTTTTAATTTCGAAATTTTGTCCTTTTATGAAATACGATTAAGTTAAACTTTACTCCGATAAATCTCATTTAAATTTTTCGACCTATTTTAAAAGTTTTCATTGATAATTGGGTACGATGTGGTAAAATTCATTAGAATGTGACCTATTCTTTTTCTACTTTCTTCTGTCTTTGTCGCACACTCTCCCATTTTCTGTGCTGGCCCTTTCTTTTTGGGATCCTGGGTTTGTTTTATCTTAGTAGTCAATTTTCTGTAGTAAATTCAATTCTCACAAAATTTTAGTGCGTTGTTGAACCTCGGTAGTGTATGGGATTAGTGTATCGATTATCCGGTTTCTGAAAATCCAGTGAAATATGGCAGGGAACAAACCCGAAGAGGTGAGTTTCGACACGCTTCAATATGCTATCAGCTTACGTGATTTCCTGAGTTTGGATTTATCCATATCACTCAAAGAGAAATTGCTTTTGGGTTTGTAAGGTTTTTTCGGCGTTTAAACGTTTTTTCCGTAGATGCTGTTGGAGATAATATCTCCTATATTATAGGAGTTGCCTGATTTTACTCGATTGGCTTCCTTCGTATGGTAAAATGTTATGACTCATGGTAACCATGTTTGGGTCCTCAGATTTTATTGATACGGAAGCAGACGTTTTGATGGGTGTCGGGTATTTAGGATGAGGGGAATGGCCCAAGTAGCTGCGAATCGGGTGCACTAAGTGAAAGTCTTTCATTCATTTTTGTCGTTCCATGACAAGTCAAATTTGGACTGGTCATTACTTATAGTATTATGACTAGGACAAGTCTTATGTCATTATCTCAAAGCTAAATAAACAAACGAACTGGTGTGCGCCTGGCGTCAGCTCCGAAAAATGTCAGCTCATCGGGTGAGCTATGAATCATAGCCTATGTTAAAACTATAAGTTGATCTCCTTACCAATATTCAAAATTTGAATATTTCAAAGGTTTCAAAAGATTCTTACGCTATGCTTTAATTATATTTAATATAATTAAAGCATAGCGTAAGAATCTTTTGAAACCATGGAGCACCAACGCTATAATTTATATCATATTATAATAATAATTGTTATAACAGTTATAAATAGTTACTATTATAATGGAATTATTCCTGGTACCGTCGTCGTATGCGGTCCACCCCGGACAACGAGTGTTGTCGTATGCGGTCTACCGATGTTATGATATTCAAAACCTTCATGAGAGACGAATTAATAATTACCTACAAAGAATTCAGAGCTTACCTTTGAACATTTCATTTCGATATGAAGCTCGTCTCGTCGTGGTTGCATTATGTCATCAGCGACGTCGTCTTCATGTCCTCGAAGAAGACAGCAAAGTTATCCTCGACATGAACGGATCGCCACCACTCTTCCTTGAGCTTTCGTTGTAGTTAGGGTCCAGCTCCAATCAATTTTATCCTATACCTCAACTTTATGACCCCCAGAGGCATTCTATGGTTTGGGTGAATCTATGAAATGTTCGGAGTGGTTCACCGTTTTGTGCTGAAACCCTTCGGTGTTGAGGCAACTGTACGCTCGCCACTGATCAGATACTATTGTGGTAGCAGCTTCAACTTCGTTTTTTATTATCGGGAGTAATGTGGCTCGATCCCGTTTCTCAACATCGAACAACCGTCTGTCCACTATCTGTCTGTATATAT
Source organism: Pilophorus perplexus (assembly GCA_955831195.1). Taxonomy (NCBI): domain Eukaryota; kingdom Metazoa; phylum Arthropoda; class Insecta; order Hemiptera; family Miridae; genus Pilophorus; species Pilophorus perplexus. The sequence goes on from OY037012.1 coordinate 15,981,362, forward strand.
ATGTTTATATATAAACAACAAATTCCAACTCTCATGAGGTCGAGAAACCAATCCCCCGCTTGATTCTTCGTGTGGGTACATCAGAAGCCTACGGTAGACCGCACATTTAAGGTAGACAACAGTGGAAGGTCGGTAGACCGCATACGACAACGGTACCTAATAATTAGGAATTATTCCTAAGTTATTTCGTCGGACATGGCATGATATCTCCCAGAAGCCTTTATCGTACAACGGTCTATTCAGAACATTAAAATTTTACGTGACACCAAATTCTGTTGCAAGCTGGTTGTGGAATATTTCGGTTTGAAAACCTCCTCCCACTGTACAGGTGTAATTTAATGCTTCCAGGAGACCGAAAACGGGCCTAAAAACGACGTTGTTCAGGACATAGACCTGCTTATCAAGCATCCACTTCACAACACATGGTCTTTGTGGTACTACGACAATGACAGGAGAAAGGCCTGGAGTGAAAATCTCAAGGAAATTACGAGTTTTGCCACCGTCGAAGACTTCTGGAGGTAATTTGAGATGTTTTTTTTTTTTTAAAAACGTCAAACTACAATCTTTTACGTATTCTGTTTGTTCTCCCTTTTCAGTTTATACAATCACATCAAGTCAGCTAGTGAGCTGAAGGCGGGGTGTGATTACAGCCTTTTCAAAAAAGGCATCCAGCCTATGTGGGAAGACGCTGCCAACAGAGCTGGGGGAAGGTGGCTCATCAGCTTCGAAAAACGCCAACGTGAAACCGACCTGGACAATTGCTGGCTTGAAATTGTAAGCAGGCGTGGAACTCAGGAGTGGCCTTTCAAACTCGTGGGTTTCAACCAACTCCCTCATTTTCAGATCCTCTGCATGATCGGCGAGTCTTTCGGCGACAACGCTGACGAAGTCAACGGAGCTACAGTCAACGTCCGCCAGAAAATGGACAAAATCGGCCTTTGGACCGCTGATGCTGACAAGTCTAAGTCTGAAAGCATTTTGAGCATCGGGTGAGTTTTTAAACATCTAAATTTTAGGTGATTATGTAGAACATTCTCACATTATGTAGAACAGCTCACCTACTTTACTGTCATAAGACAAAAGCGCTCCACCTAGAGGTATGTAGAAAATGATCAGAGAAAGGGACGATGTGGCAATGTGGGACTTGTTGGTTGAAATGTGGCACTCCGGGGGACCTTGGCGAAGTAAAATCCCCCTCCCACACTAAAGTTATGTGAGTAGGTAGGTATAAGACGAAAAACTGCATAACATGCATATTATAGTTTCCTGTGAGTAATGTTCTTACATCAATTTGCATCGAACACCCAACGAAAAAATAAGAAGGATCGCGACTTTTATTATAATGTTTAGTCTTCTGTTGGACAACGGGTATAATAGTTAACTCTGGGTCATTTCGCAGAAAGTAGCACCTTTCTGTCCTAAGCGAATTATGAGACATCCGTAGTATTTTTTCGTGTTTTCTAAATTATCCCTTGTAGAGATGTTCTCAGGAGGCTGAATGAGGCAACTTGAATGCTGATAATATGGCCATAAAGTGTCATAAAAATCCATGAAACGTCATTTCCTACGTGTTTCTTGAAGTTTCCTACCTTCTTTGTAGTTTCACTACTGTTTCTCCTTTCTTGATCTGCGATTGAAACTGGGCGGGAATTCGCGAGTGCATCTTGTTCTAGATCTTTCAGCAATGCCATGATGTCGAGGAAGTGAAGTAATTAAACCAAATTGAGGGGGTGGGGGCTAGTTGTAGGCTTTTCTATCTGTTTGCACCTCACTTCCCTGGGAAGTTTTGAAGTTAGGCCCAATGCGGAAATATAGATGTTTTGGGTCATTTTTTTCAGTTGGCATACTTGCTCAGGTCTCTCCTAAACGAATTGTAACCTCCTTCTTTGTTTGTAAAGACTTTTGTTGTTTTGATGTTGTGAGTGGTAGAAAGTGTTGTTTAGTTGATCAAAAGCCCTCACTTCTATGTACCAGCGGAACAAACTCATGTAAATAACGGAATACCCAGAATGCTACGAATTAGTGCCTTCCTGGTAGTAAGTATTATCTGAAAAAAAAAAAAAAAAAAAAAAAAAAAAAAAAAAAAAAAAACTGGGCATTTGACTGACATTTTTTCGTGGAAGTAAATTTCATTTTTCCCCCATGCTAAAGGTGCCACTTCTTGCGAATTTATCCCTATACATAGGGTATGGGGGAATTTGGTGGCGAGAACGTATTTCTAGTCATCTCGCCAGGTGGCCTCTTCTCCACAGAGAGTGCAGGCTACAAACCAGATATCCTCGCTCCCGCTATAGCCGGACTACCTACCTCTATCTTGGGCTCGATTTGGAAGAGCCTGTTTAATACTAATTGAGGAATTTGAATTCAGGTTGTAGATGTACACCTTCAAGACAAGCGAATGCTATTGTAAAATGCCGGTTTTTGAAACATTCAAGAATTTAATTTATTTATTTTTAATGAAAAAAAAAAAAAGGATAAAGACATTTTGCATTTTGGCGTTTTACCGTAAAATCGGCCAAATGTGGGATATTCATGTGGCGTTTGCCTGTGTCTGGTCATCATCACTTACTGACGTGCTTTCCAACCGCCTAAAATTGAAATATCTGTCGTACCTAATACGACAAATGCGAGGTGTTTTTATTTTTTCCGAATTTTCGAAAAGTTCCTTTTGAAAATACCGTAGAAATCGTACAATCTTTAAAGTGATTTGGTATGTTTCTCAAACTAAGCGGGTAAATTTTTTTAATTCGAAGGATAGACGCTTGGGTCGAATTTGTCATCAGTAGAGGGTTAAATCTACTGATTTAAACCATGCACCCCACCATTTAAACCATGGTATAACTTACCAAAACCGTTACCCTAATCTGCCATTTAAAGAACTGCCAATAGATTTTCAAGAATTTATCCTTTTTCAAGTAAACTGCTGTGTTGCTCAAAATCCCAAGTACAGTGGAAACTCCATTAACCGGGAGTTCCATCGACCGGGGTTGTTTTGAACGAAAATCTCAGCTCCTTCAACCGAGGTTATCTTCCAACTTTGTCCTCCCTCGACCCGTCAACCGGTGTTTGATCTCCGCTTTTGTCCTGGAAGTTGAGTGAGGTGCCGTGCTCGATGCAATTTCGGACGTGGTATCAATTCAGGGGTGTTCCTGAGCTATCTCAGCACTCCATGAGGCTATTAAGGGGCTACAGGTGGGAATTATGAACCTTGTGCCCTTGGGCTTCAGCCAGGGAATTGAGTGAGGTATCGTTTTCATTGTAATTGTGTACCTAGTATCGATTTTTAGGAACTCCAGAGCCGTCTTACCACTCCACGAGGCTTATTAAGGGGCTGCAGGTGGGAGTTTTGAAGGACTTTCCTCCATGAAGTTGAGTGAAGTGTCGTTTTCATTGTAATTTTGGACCTAGTATCGATTCAGGGGTGTTCCGGAGCTACCTCAGCACTCCAGCAGTCTATTAAGGGGCTTCAGGTGGGACTTTTGAAGGGCTTTCCTCCAGGAAGTTGAGAGGTTTCGTTTTCGCTTCAAATTCTGCATTTCTCCTGTGTTTTCTGATAACTATTACATGTAAGTAAATGCGTTCCGGTTATCCGGGATTTCTGATTATCCGAGGTAACCCCCCCCCCCCCCCCCCGTTAATGGAGTTTCTACTGTACATCTTCTTTCTAAGAAACAAAAGAAACTGTTGGAAGTCGACAAAGTTTAGTGCTCACTGTCTCCTACCAGAGATTGGAGCAAGTTTAATATGAGGTGGCTTTGAGTTTGAATAGTCCCATATCGTAACTTGGCTAAATCGTAAATGACATAATATATTATATCTGTTCAGGCGCAAGATCAAAGATCGTCTTGGTTTGAGCAATAGGCAACAGATCCATTACCAGCTTCACAAGGACACCCAGACGAAAGCCGGTTCCATCGCTAAGAACACGTTCACCCTCTAACGTTGGTTCTTATCTAAATTCATCTATTATACTTTTGTTTTCTTTTGATTTGATTAGAATAATATTCTATAATTCGTGTAAAACAGTTGTCCTAGGAGGGAAACTGTTTGACGGTGTCTCCTTCGTGCTGAGTGTTGGCTAATAATGTCACGGGCACTACCGTTCCCTTTGTGTTCCAAAACGGTGGCAGAAATTGGTTGTTGCACGGAGCCGCTCGCCCAAGCGTTTGCTCCACATTCGGGATTTTATTCTGCACACCGTCATCAAGCGATAATCTGTGCTTTAAAACATGAAAATATCCCAGTGAAAAACTACTGTGGTAGAGCTGTCACGTGAGCTGTCATGGTACGAAAACCATCCGCTAGGGAGCTCCGATATCAGCTCACGTGACAACCTCTACTTGACCCGGCCCTCCTAGAACTGTTATTTACGTACTTTCTAGGATATCCCTTTATCTTAACACTTCCCAAGTTGCGTTTATGTAATGAAAACCCTTGTATAAGTTTTATAGATAATTTAAACTATTTATGTGGGGGTTGTTGATTTTTTTTTTGAAAAACATTACATGTTTTAATGTAACTTTTATATTATCTACGAGTGTCACTTCTTGAACTGTGAATGAAGTGTGCATACTTTTCGAGTGCTAGTTCTCGGCTCTTATTGTGTGGCTGATTGTCCAGAATAAATAATATTATTAAACTTGCGTTGATTCAATTTCTTCTTCTTCCTGGGGCTGTTCAAGAGCCAGATTGTTAGAGATGAAAAGTAGCCGCCATTTTCAAGATAATATTGTTTATATGGTGGAAATTTCATTTAATACCTAATAATATGTTTTATTGTACATAGATGTTGAGCAAAGCCGCAATTTCCCGCTACTGATCTCTGAATTTCATTTGTCAACAGGCCCTAGGTACTGAGCGTTTCTAAACCAACCACACTTTGGCGCACGGTGTTTCCTTCTCTTTTGAAACGTAAAAAGATAGTATTTTTCGATATTTTATTCAAAAACACAAGCTGACACCGACTGACAAAATTGGTAAAAATCATTTTTCACTTCTTATGATGTATGTACCTACATGGAATTGAAATAAATAGACGAATTTTTCTATTTTAACATAAAGCGCTCCATTATTCTACGTTTTCTTTTACATAAATTTTCGGAAAACGGGCGTTTTTCCATCTTTTCAAGCTTGTGAAACGCTGTAAAATCGTTGGTTTCACCAATAAAACCATGCAATGTACTAGTTACTCGTCTAAACATTAGGTAGTCATAAATTCAAATTGAATCTACAATTAAGTTGGAAAATGGTGGTTTTTGCCAGTATTGCAGAACAATCGCAAAGTTTTGGTAGGCTTGGAAGCAAACGATTAGGAGTGAATCAGAGAAGATGCGCTTGCCCTTCTATGTGAGCCAAAACTTGAGGGACTGAAGCGCTCTCAGCGGGAAAGAGTTCCATAACCTCACTCCCGCGGCCCGAAAGGAGGCCAGTGGGAGACGAACCGAAAGCAGACCAGCAGAAGGGCCTCGGTCGACGAAAACACGGAAATAATGGCATGGTGAGAGTCTCAGGGTGCAGGATGTTGAACAGGAATCCGAGGCAACGAGTCATCACGTATGGCATGAAGGTGCAGTCCAATAACTTGGTAGAATGGCAAGAGATATGCCTCCTTGGTATCAGGCTGTACGCGAATCAAGTGCAGTTATTAAAATTTAATGCCACCTGAAATTTCTGCTTACATGCAGCATCCGTCAAGGTCCGTCGTAGAGGTCAAACGTAAGAAGGGTGAAAAAGGGGAGCTTACGAGGGAGTGCAGGGTTCCGGGTTCACTTTTGACAAAGTGATTGAATTTGAGCGGTCCACGAGAGATTGAATTCAAGAAGGACCCCAGATTATTGACAGTGTGGGGAAGCTTTGAGTGTGTCAATTTAGTCCTTGAAAATGTTACAGCTTAGGCTATACACAGGAGACTAAAATGATATCCATCGAAGATCGCTATTGACACGAGAGAGTAGTATCTGTGCACGAGAGATACATACCTTGATGGAGGTTATAAATTGGTCATGTGAGGTAGATTTGAGAATCATCGCGTACTGGTGGTGCTTAGAAAATTGTAGTCGATGAGATGTTATAGAAGTACAGCCCCGAAAAGAATTTTAAAGAAGAAAACAAGTTCAGACACGCAGGGCAGTAGAAGCGTCCAATCAGGTAACACTTCAGCTCGCCGTGCTTCCTCAGCGCAGAGTTCAATGTCAAAAATCAAGGAAGTAGGAAGCATTTTACAGGTGGTACACTCAAATTGCTCCTAGTTAAGGAATCACTGTGTATACGAAGGGAACCCCTTCGTTCTGAAATGGGTATCAAATGCGAAATTCTTCTCAGCATAACAAATTTAATCTCATGAGTACAAAATAATTTTCCTTCAACTATTAATTAACTGCGGGTGAAGACTAATGATCAAGTATAAGTAGGATGAATAGAAAAATGACATTCACATTGTTTCTTTTTGTACTAGGGCCCATGAATTACACCACTCCCTTTCACCGGCTCAAGTATTTATACCTACTTATAAGTAGGATTGATCAATGTGTTTCTTATTGGAAGGCACATTTACACAGGGGCGAGGGACAGGCACAACAGTTGGCAACGCTTAGAGGGAGTTATATTACAACTAGCTTAGAATTAAATTGTCGAAAGTTCAGATCTCAAAAATCTACCGCCGACATGGAAGGCCTGCGGACAGGATTGGATCTAAACATGAATCACAAAATGCTGCAAAATTTACACAAGGGTAAATTTGCAAATAGGTAATAATTGTTATTATTCATCATAATTATTATGATGAAGATTATTATTATTCTTCTGTGAGAATAGCGCAAAAATCAATTCTATGTTAATTAAAAATCATTACATAAACAAAAATTAAAGTTTTATGCCATAAAAAATATTTTAAAACAAATTTCCCTACAATGTTTTGACAGTTGTGTGACCCCGAAAAACGGATTATGCGTCCAAAATTACTCGGGAAAACGACACCTCATTTGACCTTCTCACATTCTTCACAAGTCCCATCAACGCCACATGAAAGCCCTAACCCCCCCCCCCCCCCCCCCCCCGATGAGATCGGATCGATTTGGGACCCTTAAAGACGGATTCCACGTCCGAAAATACGCTTAACTCGACATCATGCCTGAAAACCTTAAAAAAAACCTTTTTAGCTCCACAGGGTAAAAACGTTGCGGCCACAACTAAAATTTAATAGAAATGAAGCAAATTTTACACAAAGGTTCATTGTTCTTTTATATAGGTTAGGTACTTGTGCAAAAATTAATTCTGTATTTATTCTATCAATAAAAAATATTTTTGAAAAAAAAAAAAAAAAAAATCTATCTACATTGTTTGGACAGATGTGGGACCTCGAAAAATGGGTTATGCGTCCAAAAGTACCGGAACATATTTGACCTCCTGGGATCCTTCAAAAATCCCATTTGTAGCCCATTGAGAGCCCAATAGATCCCGAAGGTGTAATGGAATCTTTCTGGGACCCCCAAAAATGGACTCTACGTCCAAAAAGCCTTCGAAAACGACACCTAACTCGACCACATAGCTGAAACCCTTAAAAAAAACCTCCCGTAGCCCCTTTTTAGCCCCACGGGTATGGGCGATCGGACTGAAAACCTTGCGGGCACAACTAGATGGTAAACCAAGTATTTTGTCAAAATTTCAGATTTAAAAAAAAAAATTCCAACTGCCCAAAACGGCCCGGACATTTCAGTTTTAGAATGTAGACCTCTTGAAACGGATAATGTCAAATTTTGAGGCCGATCGGAGTCGTCGACCCCCGTCGCGAAAACATAGGTGTATTATTCCAAGAATAATAAACCAAAATTGCCATTGAGAAAAGGTTGAGAGTAGGGTAGGTACGTACTACTATCTACGCCAGTTTACCCTCAATTTTCTCCTTTAATGCTAATTTGGCGGCGTTATATTGTCAGTTTCAGATTTAAAAGCAAAATCACCCTCCATGGGACGGAAGGACATTTCATTTTCAGAATCCACACAAGATTTCATACAAGGAAAAATTGGAGGCTGATCAAAATTTTCCATCCCGTCGTGGAAAGGTTGATTTTCTGAGCATAATAACCCGAACGTATTACGTATGAGGTGAATAATGAATCTTAGCGCCAGTTTTGAAGCACTTAAAACAAAATCCAATCGTTCATCGTAGGTTGAACATCACGGTAAATCCTACGTTAAGCACATTTTGTAGTGCTCTTCGTATTTCCTGCTCACTTCTCTGCCGAGTTTGTTGTTAACGAGACTTATCAGCTCACAAAGCTGGCTGATTTTATGTCTTTTATCTCCCTTGACGAACGAATCCAACAACTGGAAATGTAATTAATAGGAAAATTCGGTATAAAACAGGGATTGAATTTGATGGTGTTATCTCAATAAATACGACACAAAATAAATTTACCTCCTGAGTTTTCTGATCTATTGGTTTGTTGCTGTCAATCAACTTATCCAGCTGACCTTCACAGGCTAAACCTTTTTCTACAAGTTCTTTTCCAAACGCGATCCATTTCCCTTTCATCTCCTGACAGATGTATTCTGAAACTAGAGAGGAATTGGTTTTTAATAGAACCTTGACCACTCTAGCAATATAGAAAGATGTGAACTCCGTCAAAATTTCAAACCTATACCACTCATTAAGTACCTAAGCAAAATTATGCCGCAATTATGTACACTTCTCTTGCACAATAAGCGATAAAATTACGGAGTATTTCCTACTGCATACTGCTGGGTAGGGCGAGATCTGGTGCAAATGAGCGCACTTGCGCCCAACCTTTTTCCTTTTTTATTTCAATTTTTGGTTGGACGCATTACCCATTTAATGGTAACCCCCCATTTGTATGGAGAATTCGAGTTCCAGTCCACATTTAACGCATATTATGCCCCCTGAGAGCAATTTGATAAGTTTAGCAGTGGATTTACTAGGCGGACTTATTACAATTACAGAGTTTGAATTTAAGCCATGTATCGAAGTATCGATACTCATCCCTACTTACTTCCCATTTGCCCTAAGTCATCGAGCTGGGTACACATGGCGTAAAAAACACGTCCGTGAAGTGCGCTCGGCGATCTGAGGGGCTGATCAGATCCGATCCCCACCACCAGGACAATCACATCGCCGAACGCACTTTTTTTTAACGCTATGTGAACCCAGCTTTACTGCCAAAATTTTGATAACAATGAAGACAAACAATAGCGTCTGATTAGAAGCGACTTTTATACTTACTATGCCTAGGGATAACTTCACTGTTATTAGGGATTTCTCGCAATAAATCCCCGTCGTAGAGGTACGTAGAGAACGCCTTCTTGTTTCGAAACCCAACAGACTTCTCGAAAACTTCAACATAATTGAGGTACCTGAAACCACGTCGATTTTCAACTTTTCAAGCGTTTGAAACAGATCTCCCCCCCCCCCCCCCGGGGGGGGGGGACCTAATTTTTCACTAACCTTTCGAAGGTGTCGCCATCAATGTCGTACTCCCTTAGAATATTTTGGAAAGGGTCGACTCTAAACCATGCCAGTATTTGTCTCTTTTCGAGGAGACGGATGAGTTCTGCGACTGACTCAACGGCGTCCAATTGTCGAATGGATTTGACATCGTCGGAGAAGTCTAATTTCAATTTTTCCAAGTGGGGCTTCGACTGTTCGTGAGTAAAGGCGCCTTCTACGTGTTCGACGATGTCCTTTTTCAAGCTTTCGTATTTCTCTTCCAAATGCCATGATTCGAGTCTGGTTGATGCCATAACCTGAAAAGTATTCCAATTACAATGGATTTTGATTTTACAAGAAAGTGTTTCTTCTTGTAAGAGACTTCGAGTACCAACGAGCCCTTCTTGATATAGAATGTCGTCATGCCCCCCCCCCCCCCCCCCAATTGAAGATGGCATGTTGGAATGATAGTGGATAACCTCTTCTCACGACGTCGCGACGGAAGATAGTGGATAACCTCTTCTCAAAGGTGAGGACCTGCCCATGAGGACGTAGTTACCGAGTTTGTAAACCTTTCAGGAGAGATCCTGAAGGGTTTACAAACTCCTTCAAATTTACAGCTGGACATGTAAAACAAGATATGTGGAAAATGAAAAGGAACGGAGAGAAAGATTGGAGTAGATTGGTTATGTACCGGAGAGGTTTTGAAGGCTGGGTTCCAGGAGAGCTCCCGTCTCCAGCACCTTAGCCTGACGGCTTCGTTGCCAATGGTGTCACACTTCCTACTTCATACCGAGGTTTGGTGGCATGCACGTTCTCTCCTCTTGGCGTTGGCAGTCATAGAGCTGTTCACGAGCCAATCGATGGGTGTCTTCCAATAATTCCAACAAAAGCTCTTGGAGCGTTTACACATAGGTAACCCTATTATTCACTCGACTCCAGAGTCGAGGCCTGTTAAAATTGGAACTAGCAAAGCGAGCTCTCTCCCGAGTGTCAACAGCGCAGGAATAAATCCCATTGAGCAGTGTTCTGCAGCCCAAAACGCTAAACCCCCCTCACTACACACTGATTTTCACCTGAGATTTCTGAGAGCCCCCTCCTTTTTTTTTAAATTAACACGGCACTAGGTGCCACCTTGAGATCACAGTTCCCACTAACCCTTTGGTGAACTGGCTCTAATATCTGTGACAGGGACCAATTTCGGCCACTTAGTGAAGTCAATAATCATAACTAGTACCGCGGGTATACCCAACTAGTAGTATGCGGGTATACCCATTCACGGGTATACCTACCTGTTTTCCTTCTTAGTCGTTGGCAGAGGACCCACCCATGCATAGTCGCTCGAATGGTGAAAATCAAGACATTCAAGATGTACGATAGCACAAAAAGAACTATAACATAGTTAATATTATTTTTCATCGCCGCAACATGGAGACCATCTGACTGGGGGCACAGTCCCCCAACACCATCTACGTTAGTGCTGTTTCCACTGTCACTGCCACACCATTTCGCTGATACCCCCGTAACTTAAACTTCGGCAGTAGTTAAAAGAAACATCATACAAAAAATATAATAATATTATATATTATTATATTATATCTGAGTCAGGCTGAGAATACTGGGCAAAATTTAATATGATTTCTATGCAAATACCTGAAAAATAATGACTTCATATTATGTGTTTAACTGGAGGTGGCACTTGAAAAGTTTTGGTTTCATCCTCATTTTTGAAGCATTTGGTGTTGCTAAATCGATCTGAAATTTTTTGGGTAACTAAGTCTATTATCATGTCACTTAGGACGTTAATCAAGGAAAACCCCCATTTTCGGCAAACCTGGCTTTTAGAACGTTTGGATAGAATTTTGTGCCTTCCCTAATCATATATGATGTTATAACAAAAATTTTTTTTTAAAATTCAATTCTGATAAGAAATTATAATAAAAAAAGCATGGAAAACTCGGTGCTTAGCGGTTCCATACAAAATTTTTGTATCCTAATGATGACGGTTAAACGACTGAAACAAGTAGGTAGTTCCTACCGTCGAAAATTGTATTGTATGTATGTGTTGTACCTATGTATTGCGTTGTGTGTGTTATGTTGTATTGTATGTTGTGTTGTATTGAATGTTCAACGACTGAAACAAGTACCGTCGAAAATTGTATTGTATTGTACCTATTTGTTTATTCCAAGAGCAAAATGTACATAGTGAATGTATGACAATGTCATAATGATGTCATGTCATGATGAGTTGTATTGGAATTATCCTCCATATGGGCAAGCCCGTGTTGGAGGATGAGTCTCTACATGATTTGCAACTATTACTTCTTACTTATGTGCGCTAACTATTACTTCTTGCTTAAATGCGGCTCAAACAATATGTATACATACATAATGATTGATAATAATAAATGAATAATAACTTTATATCGGAAAATAATAGGTAATTAATGTTACTTATGTTATAAGGGGGATCAATACAATATACCTACATAAACTCTACTCTTGTTGCAATTTTTCAAATAAGAACTCAAAGTTACTGATATTAAAAATTTTCCATGAAATGCTTTTTAATTATGAGCTCAAAACATTATTTTCGGCAAAAATTCAACTTAGACGGTTTTACTCCTTCACTGTCGATTTATAGTTAACTTGGGGATGGCTATGAAGCTTCCCTGCCCAAATCTCGTTTCAAAAGAATGTCAGGGGAAAGAAATTTTAGACATTTAAAAATGTCTAAAATTTCTTTCCCCTGACATTCTTGTAGAGAAGTTGTAGAAGTGCACTTTTGGTTTATTATTCTTGGAATAATACACCTATGTTTTCGCGACGGAGGTCGACGACTCGGATCGGCCTCAAAACTTGACATTATCCGTTTCAAGAGGTCTACATTCAAAATCCGAAATGTCCGTCCGCCGTCCGGGCCGTTTTGGGCAGTAGGAATTTTTTTAAAAATCTGAAATTTTGGCAAAATACTTGGTTTACCATCTAGTTGTGCCCGCAAGGTTTTCAGTCCGATCGCCCTAACCCGTGGGGCGCTATGGGGCTAAAATGGGGCTACAGGAGGGGTGTTTTGAAGGCTTTTAGCTATGGGATCGAGTTAGGTGTCGTTTTCGAAGTATTTTTGGACGTAGAATCCATTTTTGGGGGTCCCGGAACGATCCGATTTCTTTGTGGCGATCTATAGGGCTTTCATGGGGCTAAAAATGAGATTTTTGAAGGATCCCAAGAAGTTAAATATTTTTCGAGTAAAAATTAAAGAATTTTTGAAAAACCACATTTTTGAAGAAAAAATCCCCCCAAAAAATTTTTTTTGAAATATAATAATCAAAAAAAAATTTTTTAAATTTTTTTATTGACAGAATTAAATGTCTGTACAAGTAACCTATATCAAAGAATAATAAACCCTTGTGTAAAATTTGCAGCGTTTTTTCATACAATTTTTGTAGGCCCATAAGTTTGAGCTATTTGAAGAGGGGTTGCGTGTGGGTCCGAAAATGGACCTTGGCGATTACACGGAGAAAGTAATTCTGTGTTACTATAATTTGTCTTAATGCACTTTGATATGCGATGCCCCAGAAGGGTAGCCCGTAAAGTAGCAGTGACTTTTACAGTACTAGGGCGCAGTAAACTTGCCACAAAAGGCTTGTCGGGAATATGCTGCGGATACTAGCGAAGACGTAGATAACTACACAATTTACCAGCCAGGAATGTGATATAGTTTTCCCACCTCAGGAGTGAATCTATCACCAGACCTAGATATCGTCTAGGTCTATAAAATCATCTACATTAGCGGACAGCCGAACATCATGCCGCCCAATCTTCAAAGAATTAAACATCCTCACTGTCTTCGCCTGTTTCGTTTTGGAACTCATCCTCCATATCCACAAAACTGTGGATGTTGTATCTCAATCAGACCCCACAAATGAGACAAGTCACAGATCTGTGACTTGTCTCATTTGGTAAATCATATCTATATGATTTACCAACGCAACGTTTAAGGACTTCGACTGCCCAAAAGCACAACCTCATATAATATATTATGTGGGATCGAAACTGCATCACCACCTACCAAAGGCTCTGAAAGAACAGTAACTGTTCTTAACTTGTGGAAGACAGTTACTGTCCTCCACAAGTTAAAAATTGAACTCAAGAAAAAACCTCATTAACCATCCCCTGTATTCAATAAATGAGTTTTTCGATATCAAATTTTGACTATTTTAGCTGATCGTATTCACTGTTATTTTGCCTGAATGCATTCATTATTGTTATTTATTCAAGTAAAATGAGGACCTAATGACGATGGTATCTCCTCAAAAGAGGTTTTATACCAATTAACGATTATTATTATCGTTATACCAAATTCTTGAAACCCCATCTTGTCTTCGAAAAATATGACTGCATAAAACTCGTCAGATACCAACACGATTTGAATGTGAAACTAATATTTGAACACCCAGGAAAAGGATATAAATTTAGGGAACGACTTCAAAAGTACTACTAGTGGTATATTTAAAAAGTTTTGAATGCTTACGTATACTTTTGTATACGAATGCTTTTATGGTTCTATATACACAATAACCGGGTCATTGAATATATATGAAGTAGAAAATAGCAACTTAAGACAATAAAGACAAAAAATCAGATCACAGAATGATTTTGAGTATCAAATTTATACATATGAATAAAATGGAAGTGATGAAGAGGCTATTCTAGTGGGGAGATGGTCACTTGGTTTTTGAAAGGGACTCGGTCCATATTTTAGATAAATTCGTGATGAATTCGCCAAATTGAGCGGGGGTGATCTTCTCGACGATGGACGCCAGCTCGTCGGTTGTTGGGAGCCGGTGAAGATCCGCTTGGGTCGCTGCGGTCGCGGAGGCGACTGCTGTGGCGGTTTCGACGGTCCGAGATTCGATAACGGTCGTTTGCGAACTCGTGTGTTTCGTTGGGAGCGGAGGCGTTTGTGAGTAAGTTTCACAGATTTGGAGTTCAGTTTGGGAGGAACTTTCCGTCAAATTGGGTTGTTGATTGAGCTGATTGAACGCATCTGTGATGACTTCGCCTTTGAGATTTTTTATTGAGGTCAGGAACGAAATGGGCATTTGATTAATAAGTAGGCAGTCTTCGAATTTCCAGGTGCCAACAGTTTTGGTTATATTAGAGCACTGGAAACATTGAATGAGGAGAGACTGAAGGCGAGTGTCAGTTTTTGAAAATTGTATAATGAATTCTTCGGATAGATTGAATTTTTCTCGAAGTTCACCGATGTTGGGTTCAGGGTTAGGAACATTTGCAATTTCCAACGGGTCTATGAGCTGTCGAACTTCATCCGACACGTCTGAAGGTGAAGGCTGCGGAATTTTCAAAAGTAAATCTTGGAAATCTTTGCTAGGTTCAGCCAGGGAATTCAACCTTTCGACGTCGCGCTTGGAAGGAGAAATTTCCATTTTGTTAGCGATCTCTTCGCTTTTCCACGTGGGATACGGCGATCCTTGCGGCACATCGGCGTGATGAATAGAGCCACCGGGGGAGTTCAAGTCGTACAGCAGACCCCGCGTGACAGGGGGATCGAGGAACACGACGCGTTTCCTTTTCGCTGAAGACAGAAGAGGTGACGACATGGAATCACTTCGCCCTCTCTGTGGCGTTGTGTTCTCCTCGGGTACAGGTGTTTTCTTCAATGCGCTCCTAAAAGGACTCTTGAAAGGGCTTGGAGTACAAGCAACCCATTCTTCCATAAGCCCCTTTGGCCAGTTCTCACCGTACTTTACCGGAGCGATACTTTCTCTGCGACGGCTTGGAGTAACGATAACTTCGTCGTCTTGGGTTGAGCTGGAGCTGGTTGCTAACCGCAACATTTTCGCCGACCGTCCTCCCAACGGTTGCAACCTCTTTTTCGACGTAGGAGACGAAATTTTGCATTTCGTTTTGAATTTCGATTCCTCTTCAGATTCTTCAGACGAGAAAAAGTCTTTCCCCAAATAAGTGTCACCTTCCCCTCTGAAAACCGACGTTGCGCGCCTTTGCCGCTTGGAAGGACTGATAGGCAAATACACTTCATCGTTGGGCGATTCGTGAGATAACCTTTCAAGCACAGATCCTTCGGGATTGTCCGGGGAACTGCAGTCTGCGTCGGCAGGAACGGGGTCTTCTTCTTCCATTTTGACGACCACCTCTTCGGCCTTTTCTAAAACTAACACAGGTTTGTGATTTTCTACGCAATCCTGAGTGCTGGGAACAATTTCTTCAGAACTGTTTAGATCGATCCCATTAGATTCATTGGTGTCTAATTCTGGTGCATTGCCGTTACTCTCAAGCTTCTCGGTTGTCACTTCCAATTCCACAGGAGCGACGACTCTTTCAGTTTTCACCAACCAACTTTCCAAATTCCCGCCTGCTCCTAATTTAAACGGTTTTTTCTTCTTCTTGGCAGAGTCGACCTTTTTGTCTTTGGAAGGTTCTTCCTCTGACGTTTTCAACTTTTTGGGAGTGTCGTTAGTTGTCTCAAGAATTTTACGTTTCCGGGACTTTTTCTTATCTTCAGACATTTCAAGTTTGGATGGATTTTGTGAGCTGGGCAGTAAGTCGAGTTGACTTGACACTTCTGGAGTTTTCTCACTTTGCACTTCATCGCCAGTATTGGCCGCGACGGAGTTGGTTTGTTCGGGAGTTTGAAGGTTGGCTTTTGAGATTTCTGTTTTGGGTTCGGGTGAATTTGGTTTGGCTGGCTCGGGATAAATGGCTTTAGGCGGTGCCTTTGAATCAGACTTGGCCAATTTAGCGTCAGGGGTGTTCTTGAGATTTTTCTTACTGCGTGTCAACTTAGGACTGAACTTGGAGGGATCTGACTTCCTCTTGCGTTTTGTTTTTTCTTCAGGCTGAACTGCATGTTTCACTTCCTCCTTAGGCTCACTTAGAGGTTCATTGGGGCTTGTCGGATCTTCAACGGGTTTATCAGATTTGGCATCACACAAAGGCGAAGCAACCCCATTACTGATTCTCTTACCATCCTCTTCCTTATTAGGTTCCAGTATAGGAGACAACTCACGGATGGACTCGTCCATTTTACTCGTTTTTGGCGGAGTGCACAAGTCGTTGAAATCCAACTTCTTAGCAGATGTGGCCGATTTCCCCACCGATTTCTTGAGCTCTGGCGTCGATCGCTCTTCGGGTGATGGCGTTCCAGGCACGATGTCTTGAGATTCTTGTTTGGGAGAAACGCCAGGCGTCACTTGAACGTCCACAACTTGTTGCGACTGCGTGTCTTGAGACAGGTCTTGGTACAAAGCGGGGATGTCGGACCTACACTTCGACATCATCTCCATCTGGTGTTCAGTGAGCGGAGTTGTTTTGGGCTTGGGAGGCACCATAACGCAGTCGTTGGCGTCGTCGTCGAAATATGACACTTTAGACGGCGTCAATTTCTTCGGAGTGGTTTTAAGCCCGGCGATGGGTTTGTGTTTTTTGGCTGATGCTGGACTCAATGTATCAACGGTTTTGACCTCCCTGGCATTAGTGATTTTGATTTTCGGTGAAGGTTTAGGAGAGTGAGCGTTCACTGGGGGCAAACTATTTTCTTTCATAGTGACAATCTCATCGCAGTGGCCGTTCACTACAGGGGACGCTTTAAGCATGGAAGGCAAAGTTACAGGCAAAATATCGGACTCATCCAACGTGTTGTCCCCATTCACACAAGGTGATTCCGTAACGCGCTCTTCCTGTTCGCCATTTTCTGTGCCGTTTTTCACCTTTTCACTAGTCATCATGGAAGACAAAAATGGGCTTTTGGTTTTGTTCTTTTCCTCCGCCTTCGCAAGTCTTTGCAGGAAATTACTTTGCGCTCTAAAACAAGTCCTTTGAGCTTTCACGGGTTTTTCTTTTTCCGTCGAATTGGATAGAATTTCCAATTTGCGCGTTATTTTAGTCACTTTGGTCCTTATTTTGTGAGCATTCAACTGGTCATAGTCGGAGCTTTTATCGATGGCGGTTTTGCAAATTTTACCAAGTACCGAAGACATTTCTGGATGCAAGACAGCCGTTTCTAACAAATTGAGCACATCCAGAAGGCTTTGGAATTCCATGGAAGAAATTGCAGGGGAGATTGAGTCCAAAACTTTGGTAGACTGTTTACAAAAATTTTGGTCAAGTTTGAAAAGACAATCTGTCACATCGATGGCTTTTTGTATGACGAAATGTTCGCAAACTGAGTCAAAAATGAGCTTGACGGAAGTGAGGAGGAAATTTTGTTTGTGACACGCCGCACAGAGGAGGGACCACGTCTTGCAAATGGTAGGATTCCACAGGTTGGATTGAACGGGTTGGAGGAGAAGGCATTGAGCTACCTGGTAATCGTTATCTTTCAGATACTGGTCGGTCTTGTCGTTCTCTTTGGGTGACGGAGGGGGTTGGTTGGACCACCACGATATGTACGCTTCACAGTAGTTGCTCCACACGTCTTCCCACGACCCTTTTCTAGATTTCTTCTTCGGCGTGTCAACTTGTTCGTCGAAAGTCAATTTTTTGATAGAGCGAAGCAGCACTTTATCTCTGAGCTCGGCATTCGACATGAGCACGATGATGTCTTTCCCTTCTAAGACGCTCGACTCAACCCACCGTGAAAAGTTGACGTCCGTAAAGATATTCTGACAAGCTTGAGTCAGAATCGGGCTCTCCGCGCAAGCGTCATACTGCTCCAAAAGCGCCTTCCAAAGTTTATACGACACCCCGTCATCTTTGGTGTTATTTATTAGCGATATTAAGATTCCTGCAAACTGTTCGATCAGGCCGGCGGAGGGCCTTGAATTGACGCAAGGCCCAAAAATGTCGATGACGTCCGGCAAACAGCACTGTGTGACATTTTCATGCCCCAAAATTTTGACGAACGCATCGATGCAATCATCGGGCAAATTTCGACTCAAAGACTTATCCCCCGATTTGTACGTCATTTTACACATGGATCCAACGATTGATTTGACGAGTTCTTCCGAACTAATCAACCCTTTTGACTCAATCAAACAAATCCAAGTAGATACTTGGCTTTTTGACGAGGACGACAAATTAAGGAGGGGCCTCAACAACAAATTGATTGTTTTGTGAATATTGATGCACTTGGGGTTGCGGTCAAAAGCTTTTATCAGGCCCTTCCAACAAATCCAAGCTTTCTCAATAACATCAGCTCTGTCTTTTGTCTTATTTTTGTATGCGATTTCAGTAACATGAAGCAACTTATTCAACGAAGCAGCTTGTAAGTTGTCACATGTTATCAAATTACACACAAAAACCCAAACGGACGGCCACAGATCATCGTTAGATTCGACTCGTGCCTTCAAAGATTCGACCAAGCCGAGCAGAGTGTTCTTCTCGAATTCCTTATAGGAAGGCTTTATTTTAGGCAGCGCGCTCCGGAAGATGTCCAAAATCAAATCGCTATGTTTGAGACAAGGCTGAGCGACGTTGGGATCCGGGTGGAAAATTGTTCGAATGAAAAAGGGCAGCACAGCCTCAACATGCCTGGCTTGATGCTTCAGTAGTCGCACTCCATCTTCCGCCGTCAGCAAACAGTCCAAATCCCTAGATACTTTCTTAGCATCTTCAACAGAGAAATCACTCGTCCAAACGACGTTGTTCAACGATGAAATCACCTACAAATACAACCATAAAATTAACGACGCGCCCAAAGACAAACTGACCAAAAAAAGTCGCTAACAAGTAACTGTACCTTTTCGAAGCCCGGAGGATGTTCCATAATCAAGCTGGTCTGCTACGTCCAAACAAACACTCAACACTTATCACTCAAACATTACTTAAATTACCCTTTTATACGAATCACAAAACGTGAACGTAGAAAGAGATAAAAACTGTGAATTGATCAACAAGAGCCAAGATTGAAAAATCAAACATGGATTTTGTGACGAAAACTATTAGTAACAGTTGAAGAAGGTTGCGCCAGATAGCAGGTTAGGCGGTTGACGCGGGAATGATGAAGGGGGGGTTAATCAGTATTTTTTTCTTGAATTTCAACGCAATTGGGGAGGTAAGTACTTCCACGAAATAGTCCCCATCAATAATCCGAGTTTTGGGAAGATTTGAAGATGAAGATGAGGTATGCTGGGGAAAAATCAATACTTCGAGGACGGGGATATGAGTAGCAGTGAAAGCAAAAAAAGGTGAAGTTTGATATGACTGGCACTGGGGCTAAAAGCAGCCGAACAGGGTTGCAAGTGCAGCGGATTCCGGCAAGAGAGGTGTTATATTTACCTAGAATGTTTCTGACGAGGATGAGAATAATTCACACCATATGAAACAGTTCGGAGTGCGATATGCGTTTGCGAACTTTAGAAAAAAAATATGAAGGTTGACCGGAAATTAGCTTGGAAATTTAGGCGATTTGACGGCTTACAGCTCTGGCCACACTGCGACAAGGAGGGGCAAAATCCCGCTCCCGCCACGCATACTTTTGGCGGGAACCAGAAGAGATGTCAGTGGAGAGGTAGGGTACCGCTGACCAGGAACCCCTCCACGAATTTGAAGCTTCGACTCAGAAACGAATTGTAAATTACGCAAAGCGAACGAATTTTAGATCGAGAAATAAGAGATTGAGCTTGATCCATCACAGTGAAGCCAAAGTACTTAACAATTTTAAAAACGTTTGCAGACGGGTCTACTATCACGGAAAATCATTGAACATTTTTCAAGTCTCAAAAGGGGCACCTAAACAGCGAATGAATTAACGTTGCTGGTCAGCAGGCTCACAATAATATTGTATATTATTTAATATTTTCACTTGTCTGCGGTCAAGCTTTTACATAACCCTCAAAAAGTTGCCCTTTTGGTTTAATTCTCGGAATAATACACCAATGTAATCGCGACGGAGGACGAAAATTCTGATCCGCCTTCAAAATTTGACATCATTCGTTCCAAGATTCCAAAAACAAAATGTCCTTCTACCGTCCGAGCAGTTTTAGGCAGTAGGAATCTCTTTAAAAATCTGAAATGTTGAGAAAATGCTCGGGTTACCGTCTAGTTATGCCCGCAAGGTTTTCAGCCCGATCGCCCAAACCCGTGGGGCTACGGGAGGGTTTTTGAAGGGTTTCGGCTATGGAGTCGAGTTAGGTGTCGTTTTCGAAGTATTTCTGGACGAATCCCAGAACAATCCGATTTTACCGTGGGGCCCAATGGGGCCCTTCATGAGGCTGCAAGGAGACTTTTGACTTTTGGTTTTCCGGGAAATTTTGGACGCATAGTACATTTTTCGAGGTCCCACATCTATTAAATAGACAAATTTTGTTCTTTTAAAGGTTTTTTCTAAAGACACAGAATAAATTTTTCCACGATTAACCTACGTATTAAAGAATAATAAACCCTTGTGTAAAATTTGCAGCGGTTTTTTAATTATTGCCGAAGATATAATACTAAAATGTCAAAATGAGGATAGTCCAGAAAAATCTGATCGCTAATTAGGTATTAATACCTACTATAAACTTTACCAATTTTATTGCCAATGCCATATTTGTTCTTGAAATAAAAGAAAATTCTAAGTTGAATATTTCTAACAAATTTGCCTCTTATCTCTTGTTTTTTTTTGAATTTTCAGACATTTTTAACAGATTTTAGATTTCAAGAAAAAAAAGGCAGCGTAATAATTATTTGATGTACGTAATGAGACCCTCGATGTTGATTGTAGTAGAAATTCTTCTCGATGGGGTTTCATTATTATTAGTTAGGTACCATCATTCAGAAAAGCGTAGGAACTTGGAAGCACGGTGTGTAAGCGGTAACTGTTCCGTATTAGAATTTGCTTTGGAAAATTAGATGAAATAGAAAAACGCTTAAGGGGTTTTCCACGAACTTAGCCATATTCTGAAACCCAAGGATCTTGGATTTTCAAAAATCAGCATTTTAGTTTCAATAAATATTCATATTTAAATTTAATATTATTATTTAATTTGATTATTGTTTAATTCATGAATTACAAATTCATTGAAACTAATCAGCAAATTTTGTTGAATGAAAACTTTTTTAATCAGGCACCATCAACTATTAATTGAACTACTACGTAGACAGGGGGGCTGGCTCGCTTTCACTGACTCACTCACCATTACTCGGCTCAAGGGAAGCAAACATTTTTCAAACCCCGAATGGGTATCGAACCCAGGTCCCACATATCACTTCTCGCTGGTCGCCAATAAATCGTTAAAAGGTTTGTTCCAGGTTTGACGGATTGTTAACAGAAATCGCCGGAGACATGCGCAGTTTAGAAACTGCTGTTCCAGGTCGTACGTTGACAACAGTTGGTCGGAAACCAACAGCTCGAGTATGTGCGGTCGGATTCTGTCGACAGCTGTTCGTCCAACTTCTGTCGACAGACGCAGTCAGACCTGGAACAAACCTAATATCGACGGAACACCCCCACCACCATTTGCACGCATTTTCAAGTGTTTTCACAACTCCAGACACAAGCATTCACATTTCAAGCGCACTTCTTTGAACACGAACTCGGTATCGCCTTTCCTTTTAAACGTAGACCGACAGTCCCTCGATCTCTTGTCAGCAGCATATTGTTTTATAATAATGGAAATGCTGACGGAATAAAGAGATAGGGGACACTTTTTGAAAAAAATTCAAGTAGCCACAACCAGCTATACTGACAAAATTGAGTAACAATAGTGACGTTTTCTTTAATATTGTTCTTAAATTTTATAGAAATGATAGTAAACGTGCATAATAAAAGAACGACTAAAGTTGAGTAAGAGAGAGAGGTCACCATGAAACTCTCCATCAGTGGCAATCTTGTAGGTAAAAAATGAATAACTAACAAGTGGGAGAGAGAGAATGGCCAAAATTATTGTTAATAATGAATAATTTAGTAAAATTTACTAAATTTACTAAATTTCTGAATGCATCTTCAACATGGGGCGAGTAATAAGAGACCATCAAACGTCGAAGTGACCAGACTGACCACTAACGGTCATATTCTCTGAAAACCGAAATTTCCACTTGAAGAAGACATGCATTATAAAATTGAAAGAAATGGGTTCTGGTACAATACAAAGGAACGTACACCCATGCAAAAACGATTAAGCTGAAATCACCCCCGAAGGGCGAATCAATGTTACAAAAACAGCCCCAAAAACTTCAAATCATCACTGTTCATCCACCCTGAGTCTTCCTCATCAGTTTTGAGCTAGAGATAAATCCAAACAATAGGTTTTTAGGCGATCTAGAGGTTAGGTACCTACAACGAAGAATGAACATGCTTTTAGATTTTTGTTTAAATCGATAGATGGCATCAATGTAACACTGAAAATGAGATCAAAACTCTTATCCCAAGTTCATATTAATATTATATATTATATTTTCCGTAAAAGTCAATTCAAATCGTTCAGAATATCTAATATATAGATATTATCCACATCATGAAACACTGTCTATGTCTCAATAATGATTTTTGCCCCCACTTATTGACTAGTAAGAATACGGCCCAGGATGAATTAACCCAAAATTCAGACGCACGTCCATTCCTTATTTTGTAGGTAAGTGTGTTTCGATAACAGCCAGGTCGGATAATAACCGATCATCGCAATAGCGTAGTTGTACAGTACAAAAATACGATTTCAGACGAAGTAGTCTACTTTATAAGATGGATTCCCACTATCTCGCCGCATCCTCCTTACATTATGTAGTTGTACAGGACAGAGACCCCCATAAATCGATTTTACGACCTAAAATAGTAGGACCTACTTCAAAATCGACCTCCAGACGAAAGCCCATCAAGCCCCTCGTGAAACCGCTTAAAAGCCTCACACAGGTTAAGTCCCCCAAGAATCGACTCTGCAATCAAAATTACTTCAAAAACGGTACCTCACTCGGCATCCAGGCCAAAGCCCTTGAAAAATTCCATCTATAGCTCAACGGTAAAGTGGGATCAGGCTTGCAGGTAAAACAGTTGTTACTACGCTGGGCACCTTGTATTCCCCATTCATTCATTCATCTATCCTTTGAACCTAATAATGACATTACAATAGGCACGCTCCCGGAGAGTGAACTCATCGAAGATGGAGACCGATAGCAATCCTCAAACCACTCTTAGATTAGATTAGATTGATACCAGAGAGGGTATGAAAGTGGGTTCCTGAAGGGCGCCCCACTTCCCGCACTTAGGCCTGTAGACCCATTGTGCTGCCTCTTGGAGTTCTGTGCCCTTGAAGAGGTTCAATAGTCCTCCTACCAGGTCCTTTTGCGCCAGTATCTGTCCCCGGTCCACAGAGCCCAGATGAGATACCCTCTGCGCTCCAGGGCCTCACAATCAAAGATGAGGTGGTCCAAACCTGATATAAAAAATAGAAAAATAAAAAACTCAACCAACAGATTTCGGTTCGCAAAGGTCAGAGAGGTCGATCTGTCGGAGCGTTTTGGTGTACTTTTATTATTAAAACAAAAGATTGCTGACAAACCTGTTACCAGCTTGGCAGGAGAAAACTTCTCGATTTTGACAGTGACACTGATGACACAAGGACCTGTCATAAGCTATTATGGACCTATTACCAGAAAGAACTTGGTACTACGATTCTCAGCGTGAGGAGGGCCCATCAGGAGGTAACCGCAGCAAACCGCGAACGCCAGTAGGCTTACATGTAACGCTATAATATTATGTAGGTAACTATTACCAATGACAAAGTTCCCATTACCTGTTTTATTTAAGCAAAATAGCGAAGACTATTGAATTGAGAAATTGGTCCACAACGGTAAGCCCGAACAACAAACTTGGCGACGTTATCAATATTATCAAAAGAAATGATAAGACTTATCAACTACATTAGCGTTGGGGCAGTGTTGGTAGAGGGTTGGGATGGCAAAAAAAACTGCTTTTATCTGAAAATTTACACATTTTACCTGAATTTAATCTTTTTTTTTTTAAACAGGTACCTACCAACCTAAAAGCTACCTACTGTTTCAAGATGAATGTTTTCTGTTGAAAAAGGGAAAGGGGAGGGGGGGGGGGGATCGGATGATACCTAGAGATCAGTAGTTTAATCTGTGCCTAGAGATGAGAATGTGTGTTGGTGGGGGGTAGGGTAGTTAAAATTTACAGCAACTACGGATTCAATGAAAGGAAAAACAACCGACTCCACGACATTGCACATTTTTTACACTGAAAGTTCCGTTAGGCTGAAGTTTTTGGTCATTCCAAAGACTTTTTGCGCATTTTTTTCTAAGCATGGAACATGCTTTTATCTGTGACCGAAAAATAACTAACTTCGAAAAATTTTCGTAGTATTAAATAATTTTATTAGGTATTATTAGTATTAAATAATTATCTATTATTTAATACACCCCCAAATGTGTCACGAAAGTAGCGGCAGAACGGTGACGGCCAACGGTCATCATGTTCCAATAAAATTCACTATATTATAATATTATAAATAGTGACGCTTGGTTCTGATTACCTATTAAAGGCAAATGAAGCGTGTTCCTTAAATCACCACGGTGAAATCGAATTCTTGTGGGACCCTTAAAAATAGATTCTATCTACGTTCAAAATTACTTTGTAAACGACACCTAACTCAATCCCACGTTTTTTACCAAAAAAAAAAAAAAAAAAAAAAAATCCTATAAGAAGGAGTCATTTTAAACCAATCATAATATGATATTATAATACGATATTATTGTGACTCCTTCTTACGATATTATCGTCGCTACACTGTCCAACTATCAAAATTTGATAGTTTCACATTTAATGTGAAAATGAGCATTTCTCAGGAGAGCATAGTTTGAATTTAATACTCTTCTTCCATGCATCCAAAAACTGATGTTCACATATATTATAATATTATTATTCGTGATCAGCGTTAAATTTCCTGATGGATAGATTGGCCTTTCTACGAGTTTTGTCCACCTGGGTACGAAAAATTGCCCAATGGGGCACATAGTGGGCCGATGGCAACTGGCCCGAAGTAGGGATGGAAGAACCTGGCTATGCATTCGACTGCGGGTTTCTATGAAATACCAAAATTAAATAGAAATTTTGGAATCTAGGTTCTTTTATTTCCAAATGTTGGCCCGTGAAACTTTCACGGTGAAAGATTCCTGAAACGACTACCTATCGCATGGACATTTCTCGGAATCAGGGAGTCCAGGTGTCTCCTTTTAGAACTATTTTTGTGGAGTATATCTGGCCACCCTGCTCGGATCCGCCCTTCTCAACGGGTTCTCCTTCTCCGTGCCGTTGCCGTGTCCCGATTTTACCCCTTCTCTCTTTATAATTCAACAGTCTTCGTGTCTTTCCTCGATAGCACGGTAATCCGCGTACAGTTCGAATTAAATTGCCCTCGGACGTTCAATCAATCGGGTTTCGTCTCTGGGTGATCATCCTCCTGTACTGGTCGAACGTTGGTGGCTGATCGCCGATACCGGGTCTTCCGCGAAGTCGGGTTTTTACTGTGTTTCTTCTCACTTCCCAGCTCTCTCTTCCTTCCGATTTCACCATGAGGAGCTACGACGACGTCGGCCTTAGGAACTACTCCTACATTTTCAACTTCGAGGAACAATTCATCCACCAGGACACCCGAGCTTGGATGACCCAAAATTGGACCATCAGCTTTTACTTCTGCGGGCTCTACATGATAGCAGTTTTCGGTGGACAATACTACATGCAGAGTAGACCTCGGTTCAATTTAAAAGGCACTTTGTGTATTTGGAACTCGCTACTCGCCGCTTTTAGCATAATGGGGGCCTTCAGGACGGCGCCCGAGCTGTTTTACGTTTTGAAGAACTACGGCAGCTACCACTCCATTTGCATTCCTAGGTTAGTCATACACAACTTTACCCGATTATTCATTGTAGGTTTCTGGAGCTGGTCTAGTAAGATTTTTTTCTTCCTAATATAACGGAGGTTCTGTACAATAACTTAAATATTATTCAAGTGGATTCTATCATAAGTTGTGCGCCGGTTGGGTAATTTTAACGCGCTACTTGCTACGTTTTGGGGTCTGTAGGCAAAACTATGCTCGACGAATTGCAAAAATAGTTGGTTTGATGCACCGGCCGCAGCGTCACTTCCGGGTGGGCAAAGCTGTTTTTTTTCGATCACTATGTTTTTCTGCTCTGCTGAGCCGAATGAATCTCATATATGAAACAGCATCCGTAGGGGTTACATATATGTAACCCCTACGGATGCTGTTTCTATCCAGCTCCACATAAATGAGCCTGCTATATCACATCGAACTGGTAGTTTTGGAATTAGAATCCAAGTACAATATCCGGATAATATCCGGATATTATGTATGTCACTGTCAAAAGGCGGTTACGAGACCTCCCTAATGCACTTTCACCTGGACAGTTCGACAACCGGGCGTTCAACTTCCCGGGACGACCTTTTCTTGATCCCTTAGATCGGCAAGCCATACATATTTGAAATCAGCCATCTACCTACCTTTCATTATAGGAATTGATTTTCGAAGGCCTTGTTGTCCTGGAAGCCAAACATTTTTTTTTCTACTGCAGCGGTGGAAGGGGCTAAGTTTACACATATTATGGTGTTAATGACCTCCTTCCCCTCAATTCTGTAACCATCTCTGCCCAGATCCCTCAAGGCCGAAGGTGATCCTTGAGACTTCCACAACTCAGATTCGCTGTTATGCCAACGTAAATAATGACTAGACAGCTATTTTGATCGCTCGTAATACTCGATTTTATTTTCGCTGTCTGCTCTCTGCGAGACTGTAACTCTCATGACAACTGTCCAGAACAATATTCCCCAGACGTCAACTATTGGGAAATTTCCATTAGCTCCCAGATAGAAGCTGTTACGACGATGATCCGGGTTTCCCTGTAATATGACAGATCGTGACATTTGCTGACTGACCTCGCAGAACGTTAAAATCCTATCGCTTTGGGCGAGACGGCTAATCGTTTCCAACAGGTGTAAAACCAGTGAAATCTTTTTAAATGTTAACAACAAACTCATTTTGAAGAAGGCAGTTGCGAGCATGACGTGAAAATCGGATGACTTTTAGCTGTTTTATAGCTTATCTTATAGCTATTGGAGAATGATTAATTGAAAATCCCGATGACTTTTAACAAACGTGTTTGCCTGGTTGTCTCGACGCCTTCACTTGTTCAAACGGTAGAAAGATTGGGTTGGTAAATATTTGGTTTTTCATTCAATCGGGATCTAGTTCTAATAGGTACCTAAGTGATTTTAATCGACTTGCTGCGCAAAACAACTTTAGGATGGCCATCGCTGAAGTGCAGTGTCATAAGTGCAAGGAGGTCAAAATCAGATCTGAACCTAACCCTGGGCCTAGATTAAAACCTTGGATTGACGAAGTAAAGTGGCTTGATGGCATTGAGTCTTTGACAACTACCCAAAGGTAAAAACTGCATCATGGTCTAGAAGGTAGGCTCGCCGTCTTGGTATGTTCCTACCACTCCGATGATACTAGGCATCTCTACGCTGTGGACCTCAATGCGCGAGTAGGTGTTGGAGCTAGTTAGGGATGAGACATTGTATCTAATGATTTCGGAGTTGAAAATATCTCATTATCAATTCTGTAGCCTCAGCATCTGACCGATACTTTTCTGTTTGACAAAGCAATAATATTCTTCAAATTTAAAATTTCATAAATTGACCAAATCATTACTTGAACACCCAATGCAACTTAAACAATAATAATTATTGCATTGTTGATATTTTCAAGATGAACAGTAATTATTTTTTTACTTTTTTTTTTTTACGTTTGATTGCAGGCGTCCCGCTCAATCCGGGCTAAATGCTAAAACCTTGTTAAAACGTCGTCCTTCAAAATGTCGAGCTCTACCGCCTAAATTGGTCCAATCGATAGTAAAAAATCAAATATTGCCGAAAAAACTACTCGTATATTCACATAGGGAGGCAGATGGCTCCATGGATTGACGCTTCATCTCACTCATTCAGATTCTTTGTGGGTATGAAGCTTCCATTGGGTTTTTACTTTTGATCAATCTTTCTGAAAGGAAAAAAAAACCTATTCAATAAGCGATTGCTCTATTCAGTCGTTAAACTTCTTACACCTTCCATACACCAAGGTAGTCATTCTACGTGAACATAAAAATACAGATCACAAGTTGCCATTTTTCCATTTGCTTGTTTGATTGCTTGTATTTGAGCTGTAGTTAGATATCCCATCGCGGGACTGCCAATGTGAGCAGAATTATTTCCGAATGATTGTAGTTTCCCCATGGTTGAGTTTCCCCAATCTTGATTAATCCATTAAAGGTAGGTAATAGATACGAATGACCATTTTATACATACTTGAAAAAAAAAAAAAAAAAAAAAACCCCATCACTAATTATTATTATTAGATGACATTGTTGTTTTGGAGCCGTAATTACTGTGCGTTTCCAAATTTGTTTCTTCCCGGGACACAAATTAAACGTGTGAAATGGGTGATGTAGATGACATTGTCGTTAGTGTCTGGTAGAATGTTATTGTTCTCATGAACCCATCAATTCCGCCGACCGATTTACATTTCCATCTGCATTCGACGGGTCCATTCGATCCTAATACCCGACAAGGATGTTGTGCTATTTATCAAGGTTGATGAAGATATTATTGAGTTGACGGGTGATGGACGGACCCAGGGCGGACTATCTTCTGAGAATAATCGCTAGAATTCTTTAGGATCAAACTTTTCAATTTTAGTTCCCCGATATTGAATTGTTGATCAGTCCTGAAATCTAAACCACCAGTTTGGCAGCAGATAGGCACAGGCCGATTGAGATTATGCCTTAAACGTGAGCCTTCCTCTCAAATCTAATTTCAATACTACATTTTGAACGACTACAAGAGCCGGCTTCCCGTGGGATGGTGACCCCTCTGACCACCCGCCAATCATCCTGGGGATGACGCCTGGGACTGGCGGGGGGAGGAGCCGGGCCTGGCCTCAGGAAGGAGAGTTCTACTCTTCATTATGGATAATGCGCCAGAGAGGTTTTGCTGATTTGATTCCTTGAACTTTTGAGATGAAGACCTGTGCCTTGGCTGTCTTTGCCAAGCTGGAGGAATTCATGTCCCGACATGCTGTCATCCTCAGCGAGGCCTGGCAGTTATCTGCCAAGGGCAGCCACTTCGAACTCAACAAAGGCCCTATAGTGAGATGTAAGACCTCAGCCTCCAGGAGAGCTCTCTCCCTGTCAAATCCTGACAACTCTGCAATGTGCGCCCTATTGAGCCCTCCATTGATAAAGGTTTGTGGGGAAGTCCCTTTCAGGAGCAGCTGGCCAGGGACAGTTGGAGATGGGTCGGGTGCAAGTCCACGCCATGGGATGTTCATGCCAAAGTGGTTTCATGCTGGGTCTGGAGTTCGATGGTATCTTGCATCAATTTTCTTTTGTCCTTTTCCTTATCGCAGCTCCCCTCAATCCCAACAACTTGGAGTGGTGAAAGCCTAATCAGCAATCACTTAATCCTGAACCAGAGGGCGATTAGAATGTCCTCATCTAGGGTCGCTACTTTGACCCTACCAACGAAAACGTCCCTGCTCACACGAGGGTCGGGGTGCCGTGGAATTTTCCTCCTACAAGGATAAAGGGGTTTCACGGTCTTGCCATGACGTTGAATTTGTCCCCCATGCAGGATTGTGACTCTCAGGTTGGATTTCCGAGCCTTTTTTTCTTAAGTGCGCGCAATTTTTGAATGATAAATTTCCCCATGCAAGCTACTCTACATTTAGTGACACATAGTTCCAATATCTGCTTCACATGGTTATGATTTTGTTGCAGTTTCATCGAACAAGATCGGGTGGCAGGTGTGTGGACTTGGTTGTTCGTCCTATCGAAGGCGCCAGAGCTTGGCGACACGCTGTTCATCGTACTGCGGAAGCAACCTCTGATTTTCCTGCACTGGTACGTATCAACTTCCTAGTTGATAGTTGTAATGCGCTCGGATTGGACTTGTTTGAATTTTCATTCATCATTCCTTAGGTATCACCACATCACCGTCCTTCTGTACTCGTGGTTCTCATACACCGAGTACACTGCGTCCGCCCGGTGGTTCGTCGTGATGAATTTCTGTGTCCACTCCATCATGTACACTTACTACGCCCTCAAATCCATGGGGTACAACCCGTGGAGAAAAGTGGCCATGATCATCACCACCTGTCAAATCACCCAAATGGTCGTCGGCTGCACGGTGAACATCCTCGGCGCTCAGTACATACAGGCTGGCCAACCTTGCCACATCTCGCCCACCAACATAAAACTGTCCATCGCGATGTATTTCAGCTATTTTATATTGTTCGCTCGGTTCTTCTACAAAGCCTACATGGGCCCGTCGACATCTCGGAAATCCAAAATGGCCAATCCCATCCCTGGTGGTTACGCCAGCCACAAATCAGACAAAATCAAAGCCCAGTAGGTCTGATGGCTGTGACATTAATTTATACGTTTCCCATAATATCCTTGGTAGTGATCACCGCACTCGACTGTCGAAACTCGCCAAGAATCACCATTTTAATCGGTTCTACAGAACAAAATTGATTTTCATCACTTGAAAAGAAGTGAACAACATTCAGGCTAGAAGCGATTTATTGCACCATAACCGCTTACAGGTTGCACTGAACTCGCGGTTTGATATTAGGTGAATTTGTTACATTTTTATTTGTATGGGCGAGTCAGTTTCCCGCGTGAGGTTATTCCCAATTCGACGTTTTATTGTTAATTTTTGGGTTCCTCAAAACTGAAAAAAAAAAAAAAAAAACCCTCCCCCATTTGTTTAAATTTGTGGCGATTTTTCGCCCCGGGCGGTCAAATCACAACTCGAAACGTCCAGTTATTTATTTACTTCACGTTGCGATTTCGCGAATACTTTTTAAATAGGATCAGTTTTGTTTTTAAATTGTTTCCCGATTTTTTTTTTTTTAACGTATCCGATGCGGCGTTGCAGAACGTTACCTGCCTTTGTTGTAGACGGCTGTCAGTAAAGTATTTTCGATTCCACACGCTCTTCTGTTTCGTTGGAGTGTGTGCTGAACGTGTTAGGACGCTCGTTTGGCTCAATGCTGAAACATCAACCGTAAGTCCTTGAGTTTCTGAAAACTTTGAGTAATGACAATACCAAAACATGGTTTTGTTACTCGTAAAGTATGAATTGAACTGGCCTAGGTTGTAAGTTCACCTAAGTTCAAGTGGGGCATCTGCAGTTTCACTCTAAATTGAGTTTTTATTTTTATTGTAGTGAAAAAAGTACTGGCATCATTATCATTATTTTTGTGACTTTTTTCTTGTCACTTTTTAAAAGTACTTTTTTTTCATTAATAATTCACCTTGATGGAGTAGCATTGTAATTGACTGGGTAGGTAAAGTATCTGCAAACTGCCAATCCTATTGTGTCCCAGAAATTGCCCCCACATCAGCGTCTTAGTTCCCACCTTTTGCCGGTTACACGAAAAAAAAAAGAAGCTTGTTCGTGTTCGCTCGTCCAAATTGATCACCATCCATGATGATAATGAGGTTAGACGAAATGGGACGTTACCTCTGTGCGGATTAGTCCTCGTACCTTATTAGTTGATATTTGAACACCTGCTTGGGGTCTTCACGGTCGAGTTGACCACGAAAATGTCGAAAGGAGAAAAGTTCGTCATTTTCAATAATATTATGTCATGGTACGTTAAATGTGTAATCGTGAAAAAGCAGGGAGAAACGTGAAGAAGAATGAACACTTTTCCCAAACGACTACAAAGCTCGCGAGAAACCCTTCCTACCTACCAGGTTCTATTATGATTCGAAAATGGTTTTAAAATGTCGAAGAAAAGACACAAACGAAAAAGAAGAAGAAGAAAAAAAAAAACCGAGTAGGTACTTATTTTTTCAAAACATTACAAGGAGTTGCGGCTCTAAACCGGGGGGGGGGGGGGGGGGATCATGGCGTTGCGACGGGTCGGGTCGGTGGGCGGCCGGTAGAATATTAAATATTTTCTGACTTACCTTACGCCCAACTTCAAACCAAATCACCTCGGTAAAAACAAATTGTGTGTTAAAAAAAATTGAACGAACAAAACTTGAAAAAGTGCCGTCAAAGGTAGAAAACAGCTGGAGGGGCCATTTTATTTTGGTAGATAACGCGATAACACGGTTGTTGTCGTAAGTTACCAGACCTCAGCCTATCATAGGTTACCAAACTTATCAGAAGGGCTACTTGTGCACAAAGCCCTTCTGATAAGTTTGGTAACATACTCACTACCAATTTTCTCAACTCGGCACATTCAACGTTGTCACGTCGATAACGGCCCAACCGTGAAGACACCTTAGGACTTCAGGTCATAATCGTATTGCTGTAGATAATAGCTCACTGATTTTCCTCTTTTTTCCTTCCTGAAAAATATTCTTGCAAAAAGTTATCTTAAACTTATTTTCTAAAACAGCATAGCGAGGCATTTGAAAACCTGCTACTGTTTTCATTTGAATTTTGGCAATTTGACTATAAAATGGTTGTTTAATGTGTGTACTACTTTTGCCTAAAACAGCATTTTGACGCTAGCTTTAAGTGCCGGGCGATCCCCAGGTACAATTTGGCATTTTTGTATTCTCTCTGGTGTTGAGGTCAAGAAGTAATCAAAATTGTCAAGTCCAACGTGGAAGATTATCAATTTTTGATGTACGGTAATTTTTGTAAAATTTAATTGTAAACGTGCACATCCTTAGGCTCATAGGCTTTTTGAGGGGCTCCATTTAGGCGGTTAGGTAATGTTAAATGCGTAAGATCATTATACCTACCTAACTGAAATGTTTCTAAGCTCAAAAGTGATACCTAATAAGTAGCGGATTCTACTTGTAGGAAGATGGAAGAAATTGGAATTTCTTAAAGCATAGCTGAAACCTCTAATGATTCTATGTTTCTGAAGAAGGTCTTCTTAAACTTCGGTTAGAACATTCCTTTAAGTGTTGCATTTATTAAACTTCTTGTAATTTCTTTAGCACAAAGTGTCGCCAAGATGGAGGGGACTCCAAATTCGTTCCATGACTGACCAAGTTTAGTTCGCAACCTTCAACACGAGTGTTTTTAAATATGATGGAAATTTGGGCTTCATGAAAGCCCTATTGTGTTGCGATTTGCCTTACCATGCTGACATGCCCTTATATTGTACCCTGGCATTCAAATTTAAAAAAATTATATATATATATTTAGAAATAAAATAATTGGCTCTTTTGGTTTAAAAAAGAACTTGGAAATGCCGAAAAATATTTTCGTAGTACCTACTTGAAATTAGCTGTATACATCGTACGATTTTAGTTTTTTACGCTACCTATCTATCAAAGTTTTCTGTAGTGAAAATTTGAATTTATTATCGACACCGAATGTTACGCAGCTTTCAATGCTTGGATGCTCCTGTTTCTACTCAAACTAGTCTTTATTATGGTTTTTTGTTTATTTTTTTGTAATAACTTCTCCGGCATGGATTCTGGCTGTAATATTTGTTGTAATAAATATTATGTCTTTGTAACTATCTCGTTGTTTGATGGTCCCTTAGACCTGCCAATGGTGGAGACAATAAGAAATGATTTCTGGGTAGGGATGTTTGATACTTCTAAAGTATCGATACAGTATCGTATCGATACATCCAGGCAGTATCTAAAAGTATCGATACGATACTTTCAATAAAGTATCGGTATCGAAGTATCGATACTTTTCAAAAACGCCTGCAAATTTTTAGTCAAGGGTTTATTATTCTTTGATGTGGGTTACTTGTGCAAAAATTAATTCTGTCTCAAAATTTTTTGGAAAAAAAGGTTTTTCTTTTAATTTTTTTTTTTTTTTTACTCAGGAAATATTTGACCTCCTGAGGTCCTTCAAAAATCCCTTTTGTAGCCCCATGAAAGCCCTTTACATCCCCACAGTGAAATTGGATCCTTCTGGGAGCCCCAAAAATATACTCTACGTCAAAAAATACTTCGAAAACGACACCCAACTCGATCCCATAGCCAAACGCCTTTAAAAAAACTTTCAATTGCCCCATTTTAGCCCCATAGCGCCCCACGTGTTCGGACGATCGGACTGAAAACCTTGCTCCAAGCCTCGGGGGGTAGGTACAGGTAGCAAAAAAGGGGAACATTCCCTCGTTTTGTGTAGCTGTGGTCACACTAATTTCTACTGTGATGAGTGAGTTGGGTTGGTTGGTTGGGCCAACATTTTGGTGGTCCGCCCTTGATCGAGGATGGCTGATTCTTCTGATATGAGAGCTGGTGCAGCACCAGGAAGTGGTGGTGGTAGGTACCTACATCAACTTTCTTCAATTGCTGGTCAAGTTAGAGGTACTGTCAACTACCTATATGCCATAAGTTTTGAATCTGATGAAATGTGAGGGATAAAAAAAGTATCGGCGCCGATACCGGAAAAAAAGTATCGATACTACGATATGTATCGGCGACAAAAAGTATCGATATGTATCGATACTTTTTTCAAAAGTATCGATACTTTTAAGTATCGATACTTTTTCAACATCCCTATTTCTGGGAGTATGGTCAAATTGATCGCCCGGGCCGGTCAAAACTGCCTATCCGCCCCTGCGTGAGGTTGAGACACATCACCGAATTTTGAACCAAGTTGGGGTATAACAATGTGGGACCTTTCCAGTTACCTGCCCGCCAAGCTCCGTCTTTCCTGTTATCTGCTCGCCACTGCCCACCAGCTCCAGTGCAGCCCTTGACCATTCAGTCCTTGTTTATGTTTCATTAAATTTTGTTGCTTTGACAGCCCCACTGACCTGACCTGTTCGGTTGATTTTAGGTTTTTTTCTTCAAATTTTTCAAAAAAGTTAAATATTTTTATTTCTCCACTTTTGGAGCGTCCATGCGCCACATGGAGCATCTTTTTGGTGGTTTCAGACTTTTCTTGTTATCTACTCGCCAAACTGGATTTTTAAGACCAATTTCAGATTTTTCCGACTGCTAGACGTAGGTACCCTAGAATAACGATGACCAAAATCGTGCGTTGTCATTGCATGTCGTTGAATTAGAACATTTTCACCCAAAACATTGGAATTTCTTTTCCCTTTCATATTCTTCATTGGCGGGCAGTGGTGGGCACGTAACATGAAAGATCCAAAATGTGGAAATAGAAGTGAAACATGAAAAATTAAAGGCTGTCACAGGGAAAATTTGTTTCCCTCACAATTCAGTAGTGGCATACAGTAAGTTTATTGCTTCCGAGTCTGCGAAGCAGCGGAAGCCTTGTGTTCACTTTCGGGAGAAAAAAATTTTTGTTGTCCGAATTCAAAATTTCCACTCGCATTTTGCGTTTCATAGCCTACTGAACAAATTTGGTTTCGTGTCTGTCGGTCTGTCGGTCTGTCCGCATTTCCTTGTTACAGCCATAATTTCCACAATTTTGAATGAATTTAGCTCAAATTTTGAGGGATTATGCGGATCAGGCTCCTTGAGGTCCCATACGAATTTCATCACAATTGAATCAGCGGTACGCTCAGCGCATGCGCTAACGTGAAATTCTTGAAACAGGCATAACTTTCTCAATTTTGATCGGATTTCAATCAAATTTTCAGGAATTGTGTGCGTATAGCTCTAGATGGTACCCTGTCAGTTTCATCACGATTGAATCAGCGGTACGCTCAGCGCATGCGTGAACGTAATTTCCTTGCCACAGCCATAACTCCTACAATTTTGATCGGATTTCAATCAAATTTTCAGGAATTGTGTGGGTATAGCCCTAGATGGTTCCCTATCAGTTTCATCACGATTGAATCAGTGGTACTCCCTGCGCATGCGCGAACGTAATTTTCTTGTTACAGTTGTTACGTTCATTTTGAACTTGGCACGAGGAAGCTCATGTGCCATTGCCTTGGCAGTGTATTTTTGGTTGTGTGGTTGCAATTAGTTACGCCCTAAAAAAAAAGATTCATTAAAACAAATCATTCGGGCTTGTATTGCCGCAGCGTGTGAGTAGGTCTTTTGTTGGCGTGGGGATCCACATCGTATCAAGGGGAAATAGTATTGTTTGTAATACGAAAAGAAAGGATACCTACGATGATTTGGCGGGACGAGATACGATGTGATGCTACCAGCCAGGAAATTAAATCCAACTTTACCGATGAGAACCTTCCTTGACACATCTTCATTCGACGTGGTAAACAATCCCACAGCATTCGGTTTCCCCTTTAAAAACACGTTTCCCCAAAAGTCGAGCGACGAAATCGCGTTAATGGAGGACAACTAAAAAATCCAATATAGAATAGTCCAGCTGGTTCAAGCTAGATTTGATTCAAGGTGGGCGACTGCGAAGAGGTCGTTTTCCTCTTGGATGCAATTATTTTCTTAAATCCAACCTGCGTCATCCATAATAACGAACACCCTCATTTGAGTAAATACTTAATACACCCACACTTATCCACCTGCAAAAAAATCCTCTAAACAAGGACAAACGTTCAATGTTTGATTCACCATTTAAACCCAAGGTACCACAACAAAGGATAGGTAAATGCACTTTAAACTGGAGTAGATATTTCCTGTTTCTTCAAATAAAAGTCTATACGTTAAAATTAAATATTAAATATAATATTTAATAATATTAAATACCTTAATATTAATATTTAATATTAAATACCTTTTGATTTGACTTTAAATTTTAAAGTCAAATCAAAAGGTGCATCATTAAATGATTTGACTTTGCAAAATTTTTAGGCCCTATTGGGCTGTGGAAACTTTCTATTTTCAAAACAGAACAACCAGCCAAAGGCTGCAAATGGGGGCAAACAAAGCCTTAATGTTTCACCTTCCTGCCTCAACGATCAAAAAGCCTTTTATCCGCAATTTACAGAAAAAAAAACCAGTTGATTACCTACGATTAGGTTTTTGCTTGCCCAACCAATTTTTTGTTTGTAAGTGTCCCAGCGACGATGTTATTTAATGATAATTAGGTTTGATTCGGTGTGATTCGATATAATATATCGAACCCATATTATGGGTATACCACGTCAAAGGTTGAACTCAAAAGTTCTCCGAAATTAACATGAGCTTTCCCAGGACCTTCCAACATTTTTATATTTCAAAATCTCTATTTCAACTCCTACAATTCAAATTGCCTCAATTTGTAGGCATTTAAATACTTTCTATTCGGTCCAGATTCCAGATGGTGAGGACGTCGCTTTCTGCATTTATCACTACGACATTTCTCCTGACAAATTTCATTTTTCCGCATATATGTAATATGTAATATGTAATATATTACATAGGTAGGTACGTGTCAAACTCGCGTGTCCCCATGAGGCTCATTAAATTAACAACGAGAGTGAAAAGAGTCCATAGTAAATAATAATATTAGTAAATAATAATATTATTTACTATGGACTCTTTTCACATAATATTATTATGTTGCACAGTTAACGTAGCTCTGTAGTACGCAAACTGGCAAAAGCAAATCAAATAATCATGATTTGATGAATCAGATCAAGTTTGATGAATTTACTAATCGGTTGGATTGTGTCAGCATCAGCACCTTACGGCCGTGGCTCGCTGCAGGTCATGACTGATGAATCCCAAGACTTGAATTTTTCTCACGCCCACTCATCTGCGTCCGGTATGAAAGAGGGGTTCACAATAAGAACGAATGACAACATTACTGGTGCCAGCTCAGACAAGTACCAGTAGGTAGGTAAGAAGATAAGATGACCTACATTCTAGTGCAATGACCGATCTGTGATATTAGTGGAAAAACGTGTTTTCCCTCATAAATCACTGATGTCTTTTTTCCCTGGCACTTATCGACTTGGTGTCACATGATGCCCTTTTAACTGGATGTTCCACAGGTGTAGGTATGCCTTGAATCAGGCCAAAAATATTAAAAATGCCCAAATGGGAGAAAACTAATTTTCAAACTCGATTTTTGAGGTGAAATATAATTTTGATTGAAAATAAGGTTACACCGCAGAAAATAGGAAGTTTTTCTCTATCCAAAACACTGGCGATGTTATTTTTTTTAATGGCGGAATAAGTGTGGTAGCAGCTTCATGAGACCGCTTCTTCATTGACGTGTACTTGTAGCCTCTTGTGATGAGCTATGGCTTGAGTTTTGATTACTTCATTTACTGCAGGTATTTGAAATTCTTTGTGGAGTCTGATATTTCTTGTGTTGCGGTATGTATCTTGAGCCTCCATTTCGATGTCCAGTCTTGGAGTTGCTTGATGGATCTTCGAAGTTTTGGGATTGTGAAATGATTCGTTTCACCAACTGCGAGCAGAGCTAAAATTACCGTAGGCCTAACGTTCAACTCATAGTGGCAAACTGCCTTGTTCCAAGTTTGATGATTGCTGAAGTTGCCTTCTTCTCGTTAGATAACTTTGTTTGTTTGGGCGTCTCCAATGTAAATTTCTGGAGAGGTGTATGGCAGCTTCTACAACAACGGTTAGTAATTTTGAAAGACTTTTGGTTTATTATTCTTGGAATAATACACCTATGTTTTCGCGATGGAGGGCGACGACTCCGATCGGCCTCAAAATTTGACATTATCCGTTTCAAGAGGTCTAGATTCCAAAACCGAAATGTCCGTCCGCCGTCCGGGCCGTTTTGGGCAGTAGAATTTTTTTTAAATCTGAAATTTTGACAAAATACTCGGTTTACCATCTAGTTGTGCCCGCAAGGTTTTCAGCCCGATCGCCCAAACCCGTGGGGCGCTATGGGGCTACGGAGGCGTTCTTTGAAGGCTTTTGGCTATGGGAT
This sequence comes from Pilophorus perplexus, assembly GCA_955831195.1. Lineage (NCBI taxonomy): Eukaryota > Metazoa > Arthropoda > Insecta > Hemiptera > Miridae > Pilophorus > Pilophorus perplexus. The sequence continues at coordinate 16,020,508 of OY037012.1, forward strand.
CGAGTTAGGTGTCGTTTTCGAAGTATTTTTGGACGTACATAGAATCCGTTTTGGGGTCCCGGAACGATCCGATTTCACTGTTGCGATCTATTGGGCTTTAATGGGGGTGCTCTTCAGGTTAGGAAACCCTGGGTTCCTAGCTTGGACTGGGGTGTTCAATATAAGGAGCCAGCCACACTTGGGCACTGGTGCCCAAGTTTGGACGAAATTACATTTTTCGAAAATGTCAATAATTATTATTGAAATCGCCGTGACAGTTTTCACAGAATTTTTCCTCCCTTTATGTGTTAATTGGACAATTGTTCGAAGTTGGCGAGTCACCGTTACATAACGCAAAACTCCTCAAAACCATCGCGCCATTTCATGTTTCGATAAATATTTATAAGTCATTTTTTCGAAGAAACTGCCAACGGTCATCGTACGATCCTCATAAAACTGATAAAATTTATCAGGACTCACGAAGTGGTTGTTTGCCGACGGTGCAGAGGTCTAGTCCAACGATTGTTCTCCCTGACCACCTCATTTTATCAGGACTGAATATTTGATATTGATGGCCTGACTATAGGTATTTTTAAAGTTAATCTTCGACCTCTGTCCTCATCGATCACGTTAGATTCAGCGAAAGATTCTTGACATTTAATTTTTTTCTCTTGAATTTGACCTTCCACCACATGTCTGGATTTTACTTTCATAAAAAAAAAAAAAAAAAAAAAAAAAAAAAGACATTCTCACTGAGCAGAACACGTGAGGCTTGCCGTGTGGCAAGCGATTGTTCCCCACCATTTTTTACGGTGTCTGACCGGAAAAAGATTGTTCACTGGCGACTCGTCCGATTAAATCGCCTGTTCACACGAGTTATGTCTGGTTTTGAGGCAGAAGTTGTTGATAAGGCATCCTAGCTGTTTTCCGATGAACCGCCTTAAACGTTTTCAACAACATTCGTATTGACTTGACAAGTTACAAGGTGCAAATTGGGTTGAAATAATCGGTAAAAACTAATACAAGTGGGCAATTCTACAGAATTCGGGAAATTTATGTCCGGAAGGCCCTGTACCTGTAGTTTTGGATTATTTTTATTTTTTAACGCCCGAGCGGCTGAACAGATTTTCATGAGGGTGGTCCCATTGTGATCAACGAGTTCTGGGGGTGGTTATAGGCTATCAAAATCACCTCCATCGTCGACGATTCGTCCGATCCCGAGAATATGACGAATCGTCAACGAATTGTCAAGTTACCAATTCTTAGTTACGGTTTCGGTTTCAATAAAGACGCGGTGATATTTCATACCTAGTTACAGAAAGGTTGCGCTCATCTACCTATTCAATTCAATTGATGGCTTGTTTAATTTTTAGCAGGTTTAGCCTAGGTATTGAAACGAGTAAATTTGGTCATTTATCATCACCAAATTATGTTAGTATGTAATGCATAACAATTCGTTTATTAGTGATTACTCACTCCTCTGGCATGTCCAGGCTCACGATTTTGACTTTCAAGAATATTAAATACCTATGTCTTTGCCTTTGAAAAATTCCCCTTCAGAAATAATTTGGCCTAAATCATCTGTTCTTACCAGGGTGATGACTGATCAAGCCCAATTTCTAAGCAGTGAAGAGTAGCGTCAAAATAATGTTGTCCCCCATTTTGTTGTCTCACTCCTCTGCCATTTTTGAAATGCCCGCCTCCCACGGAACGGAAGGCCTTGAAAGGCCCAAGAACAATGTGGCTACACTGTTGCATTCCCACCAGACTGTTATAAACTACTTTTCAGGTTTTATCACGAGTTGGTTTTTGTTAACATGAGGTGATGTGAAACGTGAAAATTTCACGTTCCACACGTGACGCCTTCGTAGGAACATTTAATGTTCCTACGAAGGCGTCACTCCTCTGTGAGCCAGCCAATTTTTTCTGGTCAGAGATTTTCAATTAACACGAAATCGTATGTATGCATTAATGGGTGCTAAACAAGATTTTCAAAACTTGTGGAAATCAGTTCAACAGAAGTATTAACCTAACCTTTTTGTCACAATCCTCACTCCTCTGTTGAAGTTGTGCACATAGAAGTGAGATGTATGATAGAGTAGTGAGAACCTCAGTAATTTCAATCAAATTTCCGCTCAGCTCTTCAAGAAAAAACAATGTAACAAAAATGTTGTGCTGAAATAGGTCCTGCTGAAATAGGTACGTTGCTGAAGGGACGTGCTGAAGGACGTCCAAGTGGTTGGATACTAAAAATGTATTCAATATAAACATTTCTGTAATCAAGAGGACCTGTACGTCGCAATATAATAATTATATATTATTGTCTATTATACAATTATTTACAGAGATGTTTTCCTTTTCATTCTCGGTAGGTGCTGATACTCAATGAATTTCCACAATAGTGTTGCTGATTATACGGAACGTTAAAATAATATTAAAGCAATATTATATTATATTATATTTTATTTGAGAATATTATTCTCACAACTACAATTGTAACCTTAAGGTCTCACTGTTCTGTGTTAATTATTGTTATTAATTGGTTAAATACCCTAAACGAACAAACTTCTTCGTAGCATTATTCTAGAAATCAAGTTCTGACCATACTAGAGTGCGATTCAGTAAAAAAAAAAAAAAAGTTTAAAAATCATCAATTAAATTTTGTAAAAACAATGTGTCAAATTTACCGATATTTGTAGAATGACCCACGTATGTAATTTAAGTAGCGTTATTTAAGTTGACCAGTTATTTCTCTTCGCATAGGTTTTTTACCTATTTAGGTTTTTTTTTCTCCTCTCAAATGGCCCGACCATTTTGCGCTTCCTTCGAAACAAATCGACCGAAGGTATTTACTACGAGACGGCCTCGCAGATTAGTATGCAAATTGACGTGACCTCCAGCTGCCGGTTTTAAGTGAACGGGCGAAAAATCAGTCCATAAATGACCGTCCATTGCAAGATAGCCACCGCGATGAGGAGTTCAGTTGAATTGCGATGGTGGGGTGTCTACCAATAGGTAGATATGGGATGGTGGGGTTGTTGCTACGATTACCTACGCCAGACATTCGTGAAAATACATGTGTCGATACATAAGACGTCTCTTGTAGTAAGATTTTAACAAGAAACATTTTATTTTTAGTCTTAAATTTTGAAAGAAATGCCACTTTTAATTGACCGCTCAAGTCGTGACGAAGGTAGACAATTGACCATGCATATTCGGGTGTCTCGAGGTTCAGAAAAAAAAACTTCTTAAGAACTTAACCTCTCAAATTTGCCGTTCGGAACCGGCGTTAAGCAGTAGGTCCCTACTACTTCTGTATTAGCTGGTCAGCACGCTCAACAGATGTTAGTAGCGAGAGGTCGCCAACGCCCGATTACGGGTATGGCACCCAAAGAAGAAGAAGAACTTAAGAACAATTGGATCTTGGAAACGCCAACGTTTTGGTTTTTTATAAACCATCTACAGCCAGCCACAAAACAAAACCACTGCTCAGAAACGTACCTACCCCTGAGTGAACACAACATAGACAATCCACTAAATAACCGGAAGCATGGGCGTGGAAGATCCTTGAAGTTTTTTTTCGACTGAACCTCGCGACCACCGAATATTAAATACCTATCAAATTTTGATAAGAGCAGTCGAGACACACACCTTGGTTGGCCCTTCATAACCTCCGTTTGTAGCCCCACGAAAGCCCCATAGATCTCCACGGTGAAATAGGATCGTTCTGGGAACCTCACAAATGGATTCTAAGTCCAAAAATACTTCGAAATCTAAACCCTTCAAAAACACCTCCCGTGGCCCCTTTTTAGCCCCACAGATTCCCGTAGGTTCGGGCGGAGGGCTGAAAACCTTGTGGGCACTTATCTTTTGCCATCTTGAAACGTAGGTAATGAGTCATGAGTCATGAGTCGTTACTAATGACAAATTTTTGAGGCCGATCAATTTTCGACCCCCGCACAATGTTTCAGAACCGGCGCGACAAAAATAGGTTTTGGGGTCGGAAAATTAAAGAAAAACAACTGAAGTGCACTCGATTCTTGAACAGATACCTACGTATTAGACTCGAAACCAAGGTTTAAGATTTAATCTTTGTACCTATTCACTTCACTGAGAGGATTGGCACTTGTATAAACATGTCGCTCATCAAGACAAGCGTTACAAGTACTTATTATTTGATCAGTACAAAAAAAAAAAAAAAAAAAAAAAAAAAAAAAAAAAAAAAAAAAAAAAAAAAAATAAAAAAAAAAAAAAATCAAAATCTGTGTTAGAGGAAAATTAGGGAAAAATTAAAGTCTACTACGGTGTTCAGGGTGGTCTCAAGAATAATCCTGACCACGAATTCATGCGCTGTGGAAATGTACGAGGATAAAGTTAGAGGTAGGTACTCTCTATTACGTATTTGCAGTTTTCATGAGCGACATGTTTATATTTTAATAAATTATATTTGACGTGAAACAAGGTTTAAATATTTTTATTTAAAAATCTTTGTTTCCTGTCTAATATGTACTGAAGGATCGAGGACATTGCAGCTTTGTTGATTTAATTTCCTAGGTACCCCAAAACCGGATTTTCTCGCGCTAAATCGATGTTTTGAAACATTGTGCCCCGACGCGAATAGATAGGTGTATTAATCCTAGAATAATAAACCTCAAGAGGAATAGAGAAGGCTCTTGCACCAAGGTGGGGAGGGGGAGGGGGCTTTTTAGACTAAAAAAAGGCCGATGCATCGAGATAAAAATATAGTGATATTTTTATATCAATCATATATTATGTGATTGATGTATCATTGGTACAGCAAGTGTAACGCATATCGATATGGAAATACCGATTTTTTTAATTTTTTTTTTCTAGAAATCTGTCGTTCGCGAATCCATTTTGTGCACCGGAACTCGAGTTCCGATCTGCGATTGCTGATCATTTTACGACCGCTCCCGTCGAAATCGATCCAGCTGTTTAGCCGTCTCGGCAACGAATTAGGTATCGAAATCGTCCGTTCTAACGAGATCCTCCCACTTGAAGTTTAATTGAAGCAAGTGTATTATTTCATTTCCATTAATGTTTTATTTTCTTGTCATTTAAAATCCTATTTGTTAGAAAGCTGCCCCCCCCCCCCCCCCCCCGGGGAGAGGGTGGAATTACGTATGTAATGTTATACAATGTAAATTGGGTTTGCCCGTATAATACAATTATAATATTATTATAGAAAAAGTACCTTATTCAATCGTTGGGAGGAAGGTATTGAAAAGCCATGTGTTTTTGGTGTCTTATTCTTATTTCGTATATTTACGTCTCCCGTATATAGACGGGCCCACACTATTTATTTTTTTATGTGTCACGACGTAACTGCTTGAAGAGGAGAATAGTCGTTTCATCTCAGTTTTTTAAATTGAAAAGTAGACAGTAAAATCTGATCTGAAGCCATCCGTGGTTATAAAATTTTTCCCCTTTTCCCTCCTGATTGATTTCTTCACCCAAGAAACTGTTTCTGAAATTCATGGAACCGTTCTCGATAACACTCAGAGACCATCTCGATAGAGCTCACCATCTTCCCGATAAGTTGGATTCCTTCTCCATGAAGCTCATCTCGATAAGCCGCATCCCACTCATGCAGAACGAGAAAAATCCTGCACAACGAGACTAAAATATATCTATTATAATACAATTCTACCGAGTTGTTTCGATATTTTTTTTGAGGTCTTGTTGAAAGGGGTGACCGTTAGTACAACCTTGCCAGGCCTCAGACCTGTACCTCAGACATGTACCTGTACATGCTCTGGTTCATATAATTGACGGGGTGGATGGTTTAGGTTTTTGTAAATTTTCTTTCGCAGTCGCAATTGCAACATTATTTTAAAAGCGACCGGAGGTATACTCACTTTTGTTTCTCAGTCATCAGTGAGTGGTACATCTAGTGAGTGTAAGGTCAGAGAGCAAGCTTTCGTGATAACCCTCGTTGAGAGTCAACCATACGAAAATGAGTTCACGCTCTTGCGTTCGTCGAAAATAACTCCCATCATCCTCTTACGTCACATTTGAAAAGAATTATTGACGATGATTCTGGCGAGCTTAATTTGGATAGTTATCACCTTACCCCTAATTGGTGGGGTTCGAGACCCGTGTCACTGTTCAAATACAGTTGATGAGAATGTGAAGACGCTCTTGGGGTCATACGTGTTGGCGGATTTCACTTTTTCATTTCATTTTTTTTTTTTTTTTTTTTTTTTGCATAGTCATATGAGCCCACAGAAAAAATCCTCTAACCCACCATAGATGTTGTACGTAGGGCCGGTTTCACCAACCTCATGTTTAAGTTCAAGTTAGCTATTTTGAGGTTAGAGATTGACATAAAATCAGTTTTAGCACACAACAACATAACTTCAAGTTAACGAGATAACTTCCGAAAATCCGCAAGTTAAAAAAGTGGAAGTTAACCGTCCTGGTAACTAGAAGACAACAGCTGGTGAAACGTGAATTTTTTCGCCAACTCGTGGGTTAGCCTAACTCGAGCTGGTGAAACTGGCCCTTAATATATTATGGGATCTGGGTTTAGTCCGATTTTGTATACCTACCTGGATCCTGTGCTGTGAGCTAGTAATAGACCTGTGTTTATATATAAACACACCTATAGGTATTAAATTTGTGTTGTAATTGGCAGAAAGTTGCAGGTGCTGTGTCCAAGTCCTTGTCGCCCTTTATATGAGTGGATTTGACTGGGAGTTCCAGTCTCTCCAGTTCGATTCGCTGAAGTAACATTCTCATAAGGATAAGGATGCAGATAGCCTCGTGAGCGCTCTCACAAGGGGAATCCTTTATTCACCACACGCTTGCTCGTAAATAAAGGGGCATGTTTTCTTCAAGTCGACGCCAGCACAGGAAAACACAAGGGGTCCGCAGACTCCTGCCACGGATCTGGAGTTTCCTACGGGTCTGAAATAGAATTTATTGTGACACATTCACAATAATTGTGAATGTGTCTAATTATTAGAATCGAATAAAGTTGTCTTGTGGAGAGTTTATCATATCGATCGTATAATATACCTAAGATATATAATATCTATATTATAGAGTTGGAACCACTACAAACCCCACCACAATGATTATGGAGATTTGTAGCAATACCTACCTGTTTTTGTTCTTACTCAAATAATTCTTACCTAATGACTAAAACATGATATCCAATTATTGGATTTTCAGTTATGTTTCGCGACAAGCTCAATTACCTAGTTTTAGTCAAAATTTAAAGTACCTAGGTAATGTTTGTATGTTTGCCTTTTTAATTTTCAATGTCAACCCAACTTGCACTCAATGTTATAGGTACCTACCTAACCCAAGGTGAACCACTCAGGCGGCCCGTTTGACGCCAAATGCTAATCTCATGTCGAGCCAAGTGCTTTCGTGGATTCTTGCAGTTTTGAGCCAGTACTGCGACGTATTTTCAAGTGAAATTTTCAACCTAAAGTGGTGCCTTCCCCACTGAAGACTGAAGAACTAGTGTAGACGATAAAACTACAGATTTTTATTATAAAAACAATCATGATTCTAATTGATAAATACATATGTACACTGTTCATTCAGATTGCACTTTTACATTCTAACGACAAGGAGAAAAAATCGACACACTTATGCACAGTTTCGGAAGTAACACCGAACTAATCTACCGTTCAGACAGCCTGAAACATCAAATAAGTTGTTAAATTCTAAAGCGCTCAAACCAGAACTCTGAATATTTTTTTATTTTTATAAATAATGTCAACTAAGCGATACGAATTCAAACCGTTTTTATTAATAGTCTCGCAACCTCGTAAATTGTATACAAATTTGGCACAATACTGGCAGTAAATGAAAGAGAAACTCTGCTATGTACATTGAAACAACATGAAATTTACAGTGTTCACTTGCATTACGAAAATGCTGTTGATTTTAATTAAAGGATAAGACATTTAAACTGAATGCAGTCAATTTGATCAAGTTAATGGAAATAGTTTTCAATTAAATTTTGACGCATTATCAACAATATGAATGAAATTCAATTACAGATAATTACATAACCTTATAGGAAAGGAAATAAATAATTAACTGCCCAAACGTTATTAGAAAAGTAGAACTAACTACGAGGAATGAATCGAGCAACCCATAAAATAATAATGGTAGACCAATGATGATGATGGTTATGACTACCATCTTGAGCTGCAAAGAAATGCATTTTTTAAACCTTGATCATCTCAGTAATAGCTTCTTAATTAGAAATCCCCCGTTTTATTCCATAATGTGTATATTATACACAAAACACTTTTTGCAGCACTATTGACCTTAGATTCTTCGGTTGTTCGAATCAAATTTAGGCAGGGAATTGAATTTAGACTCGAAGTTTTAATGCAAATCTAATTGTAGGTTTAATTTTTTCATGTGGGGGGGGGGGGGGGGGGGGTTGATCACGAGTGATGAATATACCTAGTTGGATTTGAAACTTCGAAATCTTAAGTTAACTCTAGGACAGTGCTTCCCAAAGTGTGGTCCGCCGGCTCTTTCCTGGTGGTCTGCGGATCGTAAATAAATAGACACTTAATGTGGAGCCCCATATTTGTATAATAACTTCATAGCAAATAAAGTCAGGAAAGTAGAAAAGAGGAAAATCATAGGTATGGCGCGAGACGCTTGGAAGAGACCTTGGATTTCCCCCAAGGGTCTCCAACCTCCCTATGGTGTAACATCCGGAAAGGAGCGCGCCCCCATGGTGGGGTACACTGTATATATTACCATGCACCCCCTCAGGGACCTCATTCGTATTCCTTCGACTAGCAGCAGTAACTCTTCTCTACTTAGGTACCTTGTGTTACCTTATTCTTTGAGTGATTAATACAATCTCTTTGGTAGTTTGACTACTCTTTTAGCTTCTAGACGGTTTGGCTCCCCTTCATGCGAGATCCGCCTTTGCATCAGACTGGCTCCCCATTCGTGCGACATCCGTCTTCGAGGTTTTCACTAAAGGTTGGCTCCCCTCGAAGAGAGATCCACCGGAAAACAGACAGTTCACATACGCTCTGTCTAAGAATTGACCACCTGCCTGCTATTTAGGGAAGGCATGGGATGATTTGAGTAGAGTCTGAATGACGGCTGGTAGAATCTACCAGGAACCAGCAGCGCTAGCGTCAGCTTTTATTCGCCCTCCCCTAGACTGTGGTTGGTGTAAATAGCTTGCAGGCTGCTGGTTGCAGCTGCTCTCCTACTTCATTGGAATGGGGCCAGTAGGTGACCCATGAGCTAGCAAACGTTAATAGGCGCTTGACAGAAAGGAGGTGGGTTTTATCTTGAAAAGTGGACTCCGGGCTAATAAATTTGGGAAGCCGTGTTTTACGGGAACGTCGAAAACCGCGACGGATTTTTATTTTCGAACTTTTTTTCGGTTTTTGTTCGTAGCTTCCAGAGTAGGTACCTATGCATTCTTGAGCCTATTACCTTTCTATAACTAGATACAAAATGTGCTTCAGTGAGAGCTTCACCGCAGGTTTACAACTCTCCAAAGTTGAACCATTTTTTCCAAAATTTTGACAATTTTCACTTCTTTGACTAATTTTGTCAAAGAAGTGAAAACCGTTGGAGAGTAGATAAAATTGTCTTTTCGCCCTTCCCATAATATAGCAGCTGTTGTTTCACGACGAGTATACGCTCCTCAACTCTCCTATTGACATAAACAGGCTAGAAAAAGACATCTCATACTGCTCATATCATCGCCCATAAATATTCAAAATTTTGATGATACTCCAGGCCCATCAAAAGCTGTCATAGTTGAGCCTATTCTGAGTTAACTTTGAGCTCAAGTTCAGTCCTTTCCATTTAAAGAAAAGAAATAAATAAAATAATAATAATAACACACTATCGACAGTCAAAATGCAAATCCTCGCAAGTAGGACACAACTTTTACAGGAGAAAAAAAAAAAAAAAAAAAAAAAAAAAATCCGCATTGACGATAATTGAGCTTCCTACTTCTCGATTTGTTCATGTCAAAATTCTCAACTAACGAGGTTTGCATTTTCACTGTCGCTATGACATTGTCATCAGTCCTCCAAACAACCATGTAACAAAAATGTTGTAATAAATTGGGTCCTAATAAATTGCGTTCTCTCTCCCTAACCAAACTTATGAGTGTTTTACTCGTAAATTATAGGCAAGGAAAAAATAATAAAATTTCAAAATGAATAACACCTTTATATTTCGACTATCAGTCGTTTTTGTGTGTGTTTCATTCGCATACACCGAAACAAAGGAGTGGGAGAGGTAAAGACAAGTTGTAACAACACCTACCTATTGGAACACGTTATCGAGTCAAGAAATAAAGAGTTAAATTAACCGAGTTTTGATCGAAACTTTGGAGAGTTGTAGCTTAGGAACCATTAAACTTACATCCCTGCAGTTAACAGTTACTGAAGTAGCTATATTGTATCTACGTATTTTTTAGTAGGCTTTTTCAGGAAGAGAAGAAGGTAGTGAGCTACGAGCTAGAACGCGTAGTTTTGGAGCTACGGAGCAAAAAACTGAAAAAAGTCCGAACATATTGCCGTTTCAGCATGTATACCCTACCTAGTGTTAGCATCAGGATTTCGAAGTAGCAAACCCTTACAACAGAAAAAATAAACTGTAGGATTAAGTGCAAACTTTGGAAATTTTCGATCCCTATCGCAATGGCCTAATTCGCCAATCAATAGTGGAAGTGATGCATTTTTAAAGCCAAGAATGAATTACAGTAAAATTTGTTCCTGGGAATCAAATTTGCTTCTCAGCAAAGTAAAGAGGTCGTCGTCGTAAGTGAAAGTCAAATCGCGTCGCTGAAGAGTGCAGTTACGAAACGATGAGATGAAGTGTCACGTGAATGGATGACCCAAATGATTTGGATTCAGGCGGTAACTCTGCGATGGGCGATGAAACATTGAAATGCGCCGTGAACTATCACAACCCCGTATTTTGAATTGGGTCCTTTTTTGAATGTTAAATTATAGGAATCATAATCTTCCTAAGGCAACAGTGAAAAAAAAAGTCAGATTGATTACTATGCTACTTACTTGAATAATTACATAATTTATTAACATGAGGTCCTACGGTCTTTTACAAAACCGAACCCAACCAGGAGGTAGATTTACATATTTACACTCAACACTAGACGGCACTCTCTTGAAATTTTCCTGAATTGGTGAGTTGTCTTGCTTAGGTGGAATCTTTCACGGAAGCATCTTTGAGATATTGCGTGTCTGGGCTTATTAGGTGGTCGTGGAGGGTTCGCAGATGTCGGAGCAGGTTACTTTTCACGTTGAAACCTTTTTCGCAGACGCAGCAAACGTAGGGTTTTTCACCTGCGAGAAATTGTACTGGTTAACATGAAGCGGGAGTTCGAAATGAGGAACCAAAACCAACTTCTACCTGTGTGCGTCCGGCTGTGGATGAGCATGGAAGCCAGCGACGGGAAAGTCTTGCTGCAGGATGGGCAGCTGACGAGAGCGGATTTCCGAAGTCTTCGGGTGTTGTTGCTCACTGCGAGTTGCTCTTCGGTGTGGGACGTCTGAATATGACGGACCCAGTCAGCGGGCGACGTGTACATCTTTTGGCACAGCTCACACCGGAGGAGTTGAAATTCTTCGTCGTCGTCGTTGTCGTCTTCACCCTGCACAGTGGATGAGCGTGAAAAGACTTCTTCAAACTATTTTAAACTGCATGGAGACAGTTTCAAACTCCTGCAAACCAAGTTTTACATCTTTTAGTGTCGTTTTGACCTCCTTCAAACAGGGTTTGTAGGACACCCCATACAGCGGGTTATGCGTCTGACCCACTCTTCCCACTCCTCCTACTATCTCCAGCAGGCTGGCGAGATCGGGAGGGAAAAACCCCCATAAGGTTTAACATTGTCAACTGGATCTCAACCCATTAAAACCATATTAAATATGGAAAAATTTTAACGCCATCAAACCCCTTTCAATTACCTAAACCGAGACAACCACTGAATAATATTATTATGAGATTGAATAATACATACTATGTTAGTTACAAACTATCTTTAAACCAGTTCTGAACACATCAAACCGAATTTAAACTTCTTCAGGCTGGTTCTAAACCCACTCCAACTAGTTTTCAACTCCTTTAACTCTTAAACTGAATAAACCACGTTTTTGCCTCTTTTTAACCAGTTTCGAATTTTCAGCCAAATTTAAACCGACCAGTTATTTTCAAATCAGTTAAATATTACTTCAATCTGGGTTTTAAAGCACCATTTAAGTACCTTGACCTAGTTTTGATTTTGATCACCCCTTAAGCAGTTTTATTCTCTAGTAGTTACTAGAGAATAAAACTGCTTAAGGGGTGATCAAAATTTTTTGAAGGTTTTGAAGGTGATCAAAGGTTTTGAAACCGTTCAAACAAAGTTTGAACAGCTTCAAACAACTTTCAACATCATTTACCTACCCCTGTTAAACCTCCTTTCTCCGTTCAAACAGGTTTTAACATTTCAAACAGAATTTAAACGCGTTCAAACCAATCTTGTCGCCTTCAAACAACTTTCAACAGCATTATCCCAGTTTTGAACTCTTCTGGACGGGTTAAATTTGTTCAGGCCAGTTGCGAACCCCGTCCAACCAGTAGGTATCAACCTTTCCAACCGGATTGAAACCTGTCCACACCGAAGGCTCTTCAAACTGGGTTTAAATGATCTTAAAACCAGTTTAGATTCCTATCATCAGTTTTGAATCCTTCGAACATTTCGTGTGAAAAAATTTTTCAAGAGTCCCCGATAAATAAGACTCTAGCGTGACACAATTGATGAGTCTTTCAGTTATTCGTTATCTTACTGGAGGGCGTTTCCTCTTCCTCTGGGGCATATCCGAGACTGGGTGGGTTTCTATGTGCCTGACCCAGAGCGCTGGGGAGGTGAAGGTTTGCTGGCACATGTCGCACGTCAGGGGGGCGTAGACGCTGTCTCCACAGTCTCCGGGCATTAGTCTCTCCTGCAAGCATAGTGTGGAGTGATAGCACAGAAGTAGACGGCTCTAAGTTGTATCGAAATTCAAATCTTACTGGTTTCAAAGGTTCTCCTGGGTCTTCATGGCCTACGTCTTCTTCGTCGTCCCAGTCTATCGGTTCTTCCTTGACAAGCAGCTCAATTTTCATGTTGTCTTCAATGATGATCTCTTGTTCACCACTGGAGCTTACTTCAAGACTGTCTTTGATTTCCTTTTCCTTCGGGTGGGGTCTCTTGTCTTTCGGTTTTTCTGCCGATCCACCTTGTCCTTCTTCTAGTTTGTCTCCGCTTGGATGAACAGGCTTGGATTTACTAGTGCTCGAGATGGGGTTGCAAGTTTCTGGTGTTTTGTTGCGTTTGGGAGCGGCAGAGGTTTGGTAGTAGTTGTTGGCTGAGAACCTTCCACTTGCCGATGACCCGGCTCTGCTATGGTCCGAATGGTTGCTGACGCTGCTGCTGAAGTGCTGATATTTCTTTTCCTTCTCTTTACCGCCAGCGTGGCATAAACCTTCAAAAAACAACAAGCGTCATGAAAATAAGTGAAACAGCACTCGGAGTTTTCTCACTTGGGAGAATTTCACCTTTAATGCGCAGGAGCTCGCCAGCTCTGAGAACTCCATTCAGCTGATCGTTGCTGACTGTAGCTTCGCCAGAGTACATGTACTGCAAGAGGATGGCCATCGTCCGGTAGCTGATCTCAGGTGGAAGAACTACCACGAGAGGAGCACCTGGGTAATGCGTGCCGCTGACGTTGCCAAGCTGGAGGACTCGGTTCAGATAGGAGCTGCAGCTGCTCAGCACGAAACGATGAGCTGCCAAATGACGTTAGGATTAAATAATTTAATTATTGGTAGCCTCATACATATTTTGACAATGCATCACTCCGGGAAAATTACCTTTAATTTCAACCTTGGTAATTTAATTACCTGCAAGGTATCTTCCATCGCTCGTAACAAGCGTAACATCAGTGAAGTTATCAGAGCGGTACAACATCGCCACCGAACTGTGCAAATGAGCACCGTGGCTGTGCCATTTCAGCTGGTAATTTTCAGCCAACACCGCTGCCATGTTTTTGGAACTGAAAAAACAGAAGTAAAAATTAATTAAATAGGTAATTAAAATGGACAAATAAAATTAGGACATGTCCACACTGTAGTCAAATTATGAATTGAATTCCGTCCCTTGGGAATTTAGCTTCTCATTGTGTTTCAGTACTTTATGAATAACCGGTGCACAGAGGCTGTATAACAGCGAGGGCAATGGCGCCGGTTCGGGTCTATCGATCGATGGTCATACGGGCGTAATCAATAAATTGAGCCCACCGCAGGGGAGAAACGAAACTTATTATCGAATCATTCGAATCTGCTAATTGTGATTCGGCGAACTAGTATTTGATTCGGCGAACTAGTATTTGATTCAGAATGAGGAATCTCTCGGGTCGGTTTTCAGCCCCAACATGCCCACGTGGGGCTAAAAAGGGACCACGAGAGGTTTTGTGGACGGTTTAGAGTGTCGTTTAGCCGAGTTGGAGTTGTCGTTTTCGAAGACATTTTGAACGTATAATCCATTTGTGGGTGTCTGAAGCCCATCCGACAACCGTGGGGGTTCAACGGGGCTTTTGAATGACTTTGATTGGACTTCGGACGGAAATTCGGAGTACTTTTGAACGTAGAATCCATTCTTTGTGGGTCTCTTATATCATGGTCACACAACATGATCCTTTATCATTATCCGGAGAGTAGGATTTTTTTTTTAATAAGAAATTTTGCCAAAATAATATCATTTGGTCAAACCAGCAAGCTTTTCAGCCAGATCCACAGTGGGGCGAAAACGCAGAAACGGGCTTATTATTCAAAACCTACTGTCTAAATCGATATCCGAAAAACCTATTATAATAGGTACTTATAAATAAGTACCTATTTTTCTGTGCTGAATCCAATGGAATCATTTTTGGATAGGTTTGACGTCTTCTTTGGGTAGAAAATTCAAAAATTAGGGCAATATCGTGAAGTACTTGCAAACAAAATTATTTAATAGAAATCGTAAGTTTGCTTCTTTTACAAGTGATTGAAATTGTAATCATTGTTTACGAATCATTAAACGATTAAAATTAAATTCAGTATTAAATTCATTAGACGATTAAAGTTGAATTCAAATTCAATTCAAATTAAATCAAAGTCAATTTAAATGGTTTCTTGCAGTTTTTCATTGTGTTTTCAGTCATAGTTTGAATTGTTTTCGCAGTGCCTTCCAACACGGTTTGTTTGTAGACAATAAATGACATGGCTAACTTTTTCAAGATAAATACGGCTCTGGTGCCCGAGGTAGCAAGTGGTAGCAGCAAACTATTGTTGGAGGTGATCCTGGATAGGTAGAGGCTTCTGTTAATCGTGGAAATTAAGGAGCGCAAGGATGCGCAAAAACTGAACAGTGGAACGAAAAAAATCACACTGCAGTGTACATTTCATTTTTGTAAAGTTCCAAATTTGAGATAAATGCCCAAGTGAAGAGAATTCCCGCCTGATTCCGACGCATGAGAACCCACGTTAATTTCAGGACCATCATCGATCTCTTTTCATCAACGTGACATTGCTTTCAGTTCCTCATGCCAGAACCTAATTTGTATTTTGTTCATGAGATTAGTTTTTGCGTATTTGATTCGTCGGATGAGAAAATCCGGGTTCGCGTAATGGGTTGGAATTCGGTGTTTACACTTTTTTCCCTCCTCTTTTCCCATCAAATCGGAACCTCTCGTAAAGTTTTGTAACCAACCAGTTTCGAGAGGAATTTTCGTTAAAAAAACTTGAATGGTCTGGAAAAAAATCTCGTAGGTAATGAATTAAACACTGGATCGTCCTTGAATGCCTCCGGTCATGAAATATTAAATATTTTTTTGAGATAGGAAGTGTTCGTCGATGACCTACAACAAAAAATTCTGTTCCGTTCCACCGACTTGGCTCTTCGAAGTTAATCTTCGTGAACCTGGCCACTGGTGGCCAACTGAGAAACTTTTGCGGAGACGTTAACGTTTTGCCCAACACGGATTCTTATGCTCAAAAACGAAATTGAAACAAAAATGTACTTACCTAATGAATTCCATCCCACAATGAATTCCTCCCAATATTGAATATAAAACGATGTGCTCGGTAATATGCTCGTTTTCAAAACAAGAGTAGATGAGATGAATTGGACTAAATAGATGGCTGATGACATACCACATTTTGATAAATAAGGTCAAAAGAAGAAAGAATCGAGACCGGTTTATTGAAAAAATTACCGTATCTAACAAGCGTCAGAAACCTTTTTTTTTAATCCATGGATTGAACTGCAGTTCAACCATTAATTGGATCTCTCTCTGTCAAGGGTTAAACATTTGTCGGATCATACAGCATGGCAATTCACTATTATAACTGTCTATAAAGTCGATACAACTATAATCACCATAATCACTATAATCACCATTCGGGGTCTCCATGGTCAAGCTGACCATGCTAAATGTCGAAAGAAGAAAACTTCATGAGGCACCAGACAGGAGGAAATGGTTTGTTAAACTGCTGAACGTGTTAACATGACGTTAAACGTGTTAACATTGTGAATGAAACGTGAAGAAAAAGATGAAAGGGGCATAGAAATGAGTCTGTCAATCAACTACCAAATCAACGATAGATAATTTACCTTTTTATAAGTCAATTATTGATTCGAATCTAGCAGGTTATGTCGATGAGTGAATGTTTTGATTTGAGTTGATAAAAATGGCAAAGAAAAGCAAAAAGTAAACCGAATTTATGAAATGTTTACCAACACATTCAGCCTTGACAACTGGGAAAACACTTACGATGAGGAGGAAGTATGAAATGATGTAAAGAAGACCTCCAAGCCGTACCTATTTACTTACTTGTGGGACTGAATTTTCCCCAAGTTAACCTCAACGCAACATTTTACGGGAATGCATGGGAAAACGTAGCAAATTTTTCACTAGGGTTTATTAGGTACTTTTCCGTTATACCCCCCCCCCCCCCCCACCCCCACCCCTCTCGATTTCGTGTTCATAAACACCCCTCCCGATGGCTTTAAGGCACCCAAATTCGAGCCCTTTTCCGTTATAACAAAAAAGTATTGGATTTTTTTTCCAAAACTTAAAAAAAAATTTTTCGTTTTTTTACTTGAAAAATATTTGACCTCCTGGGATCCTTCAAAAATCCCATTTGTAGCCCCATGAGAGCCCAATAGATACTCACAGTGAAATCGGATCGTTCCGGGACCCCAAAAAATGGATTCTACGTCCAAAAATACTTCGAAAACGACACCTAACTCGATCCCATAGCCAAAAGCCTTAAAAAACCCTCCCGTAGCACCCCACGGGTTGGGGCGATCGGACTGAAAACCTTGCGGGCACAACTAGATGGTAAACCGAGTATTTTGTAAAAATTTCAGGTTTAAAAAAAAATTCCTACTGCCCAAAACAGCCCGGACGGCGTAAGGCGGACGGGCACTTTGGTTTTGGAATCTAGACCTCTTGATACGGATAATGTCAAAATTTGACATTATCCTTATCAAGAGGTCTAGATTTTGAGGCTGATCGGAGTCGTCGACCTTCGTCACGAAAACATAGGTGTATTATTCCAAGAATAATAAATCAAAAAGCTTGAGGAAACAGCTGGAGGTTATTGCCCATTTTGTTCGTAGATAACACGATTGCACAGTTGGACGGAGTTATGGAAAAAGGGCGTAAGCGACGAATTTTCCAAAATGGAGTTATTGGTAGGTACCGTTGAATTCGTCTCTTCAATTCCTACCGATGTATCGCATTGTCAACTCCACATTGTGATGGACGGGGGAAATAATTTAAAAAAAAGGTAAGCGACAACCCCTAAAAGTCAGGATTCGAGTTTAGCAAAAAAAAGTGTAAGCGACAGAAATTTTGCAGTATGGGTGTAAGCGACAAGAACCGCAAAAAGAGTGAGAGCGACGTGGACTACTCGGGATAGAAAAGAATGGTAATTCGGCGATTACCCCCTTTTTGAAGATTCAAAACTCGAAAACGAGATACGCATTCAGGGTGTAACCCCAAAAACCCTTCGAAGGGCGCTTCGCAATGCTTTGAAACTTCAATACCCGGCAAGAGCACCTCCAAAAATGTTAGAAAATTTTTTTACCTAGATACGTTCTCCACAGCAACGACAGCATCCTCCGGACGCTGAAAAACTTTGATCAGTGATTCCCGAAAATTTAGTCGCTTACCCCCTTTTTGCATAACTCCGTCCAGTTGTTAAAAGTTGCCACACCTCAGGATAATAACCTCCTGATATTATGTAAAGAATGGAGTTTTTGAAGAATTGATAGGTTTTTTTTTATGCCATCTCTACATAGTCTGGATCCGCCACTGCTTACTAAACAATGGAGGATGTAGTCGCAAGTTTCCTCCGGTAATCCTTCACTAATCGTAGGTACCTACCTACTATCATTTGGCGGGGAAATCCTCCTGACAGGAGTCGTTAGAGATGTTCCACTTACCTATACGAGATGACGTAGGTCCATCAGGACATCACTATAATACCTAGTGATATATCGACGTTCTTTTCGGGCATATGTTGCCCTCTTTTTCGAGAATCTATCTACTAATGTAAATTCACCTATTCATCATCAAATCTGACTGTACATTGTAGAGTCTTTTTATTAATTTTCGTGGGGGTTCTAGGTGCATTCCTTAATAAAGTTAATTATTTTCAGAATAATTAACTCTTGCTTTGCGACGAGGGTCAACATTTTCTATCACTCAACATTTGTAATGGACAGGAATTTTATGTTTCATGTGCAGGTTCCAAAAATGAATTATCCGTCCGTCATACGCATCGGGAACTTTTTTAATCTGAAATGTTGACAGTAGGTATACTCGGTTTAAGTTGAGTCCACCACTTTCATTAGTAGATTGTAAAATAAAATTAAAAAAAAAAAAAAAATAAGCACTCTTGGCCTTGAATGGTATTGACTGTGTTTCGTTGAATTTTTTTTTTTTTTTTTTTTTTTTTTTTTTTTTTTTTTTTTAATGGGAAAAGTGGAGAAACAATTTAAAAAAGTGAATAAAACGCACAGGCAAGGGGAATTATTACTTGATCATTCGTAACAAATCAAGTTCGTGGAACGATGGATTGAATTAGAATATGTGCCCATCACTATTCAAACGCTATTAATCTTGAACATTCATTGTACCTACTCTTGTCTATGATAATGTCCTCCTATGGCGTCTTCCTTTAAAAAAATGTCCGACAACGTCCTAAATTTTCACTCGGATTGTCCTCCTTTTACATAAAAGAAGATGGTAATCCTGCAAAATGTATCCCGGGAAACCTGAATAATAAGAACAATTATTTTTCTTTAATTTACCCATCAATTAACAATAATCTCCGGGTTACGGCTATTAATAGTTAATAAATATAATTATATTTATTTACTATTAATAGCCAAATTTTGGTTTATTTCACAGAAGTCGATATCTACATCAGAAATTTCTGTTGCACATTTTGAGCAAAATTTGTACATAATTAAATAGTATTACAGCACAATATTTGATATTACTCTTATAAAACGTTACTTAAAAAATAAATTGTATTAATGGAGATTTTATTTTTTAAGCCCTAAACTGAACAGAATACACTTGCCGAGTATTGACGAATGATAAGTGCAGAAGTATAAGTGCAGCGAATTTTTATAAGTGCGCCTTGAGTCATTTTCGTAATTTCTTTATTTACCTTCATTTACCATCACCTATTATGCCGGGCAGAATGTGAGGGTGACAGTTCATGATCCCGGTATTCATATCACAGACAGGATAAAGGCCAGTTCTGTGAGACGACGCGTGGGAGCGCCCGCCAAAGGACCCCACCAGGTTATAATGCTGTTACTCCCTTCCCCCAACAGAGCAAACACCGTCCCCCACAATGGGCGGATTTTCCGCGAAAACGGTTCTTAACAAGGGACCCCCCCGAATTGCCACTTACCTTCAAAAAGGAGAAAAAAAAAAATCGAGAGTTTCCCGGAGAAAAATCCTCGACGGAGCGATGCTGGGAAAGATGGTGATGCTTCGGGTGAAACTGTAGTTGTGGGGTCTGGAGGGCTGAGGCGGGCTGATAAATCGATATATCATGCGCATTGGTATTGATTTCCGTCCCGGGGGTTGACAGGATCGTTCGGCACGAGTCGGCGCCTCGATTTTATCGATTTACATCGGTTTTAAAAAACATTATCCTCCCTCTCTTCACGTCTCTCGATTCGATGAAACCAATTTGATTACCTGGCAGGGTCACACCAGCCTCCTCGGGTCCAGCCCGTTCGAATATCTATTTCAACCCTATCGGAAAGCCAACTTGAGACCCCGTCTCATTAAAAATAATTTTAAAAAAGCTGCTAGCTTTACACAACGGTGTATGATTCTCTGATATAGGTTACTTGTGCAAAAATTAATTCTGTCAATAAAAAAAAATTTTTTGGAAAAAAAGAAGAAAAAAAGTGGGCCCTTGAAAAGTGGATTAGGTATGCGTCTAGAATTAATCGGAGGATATTAGACCTCCAGGGATCCTTCCAAAATCCCCATGAGAGCCCAGTAGATCCCCACGGTGAAATCGAATCGTTCTGGGGCCCCCAAAAATAGATTGTACGTCCAAAAATATTGCGAAAACGACACCTAACTCGACCCCATAGCCGAAACCCTTAAAAAACGCCCTTTTTAGCCCCAAAGAGCCCCACGGGTTTAGGCGATCGGGCTGAAAACCTTGCGGGCACTACTAGATGTCAGACCGAGTATTTTGTAAAGAATTTAGATTAAAAAAAAAAACCTACTGCCCAAAACGGCTTGGACGGCGGACGGACATTTTGTTTTTGCAATCTACATCTTGAAACGGATTCATTAATGTCAAATTTTGAGGCCGATCAGAATTTTTGACCTCTGTCGCGATTACATAATATGTGCGGTGTGGTTTTCGTAGTAATTTTCAGCAGAGAATCCATTTTTAGGGTATCTTATCTGTCCAAACGATATACAGGTACTTACCTGGTAGGTATTCAGGTAGTTATACATGTTAAATAATACAGGTATAATGTTAAACTCAATTATTTTAATTAAATCATTACCAGTTTTTTAATGATTTTCTTATTCATCAAATTTTTACAGCATTTCTAAATACTGCAAAAATGTGATTATAGTAAATAGGGGAGGTCCCGTGCCTCTGCCCAGTTTTTGAAAAATTGTCTTTTCGATAACAGAATAGTCATAATTTTCAAATTTCTCATCATTTTCTCAAAAAGTAACTAGGTATATATTTGGCTACCAAACTGAAAAAAAAAAAAAAAAAAATCAGAATACCTACCTTTACTCTTATAACTCTTCGCACAGATTCAATAAAATTGAATTGTTCAGGTGGCCAGTGGTATGCACATGTATACATACATACATCAATACATTGATTCAATAAAATGAATTGTTCAGGTGGCCAGTGGTATGCACATCACACATTCGAAAAAAAAAGTGATTCTGTGATTATTCTTGGAAAAACTCGGCATTTTTTACACAAATAGTTGATTGAGTTCCTTAGTTTTTCATAGAAACAGCTGTACTGATCGCTTAATGTGTACTGTGTAGGAACAGAAGGAAATGTGGAACCTCCTTCTTGTACAAGCACACCACCAAAACTTTGAGCAGCCATATCAGGAAGAGGGAGATAAGAGCAACATAGTGAGTGTGCTATGTTACAACTTCTTGACAGGGACTTTGAATTCATGGCGGACCCATTTTGTTTGTGACACGGTTTGAGGTAGTAATAGCAATCGGCCTAAGGTACAAACGGCCAGAGGTACGGGACCTTCCCCTACTAACGAATGACACGCCCTTGAGTGAAATTGACAACATTTTCTTACTTCTCCGATTACAGGAATTGCAGTCTCTACGGAGTAGGTAGTATTAAGTGTTGCAGATGAAGCCTTTGACGGACATAAACCTGCGGGTTTGAGAGAGGTGTAGTTTTTTAATAAGTTTAGATTAGCCGTCTCCTGAGTGTCCCGAACCCATCCACAGTGCAAAATCTTCGATTATACAAAACAATACCGCCAATCCCAGGTCGATAGTCAAAATCGGTTGATTATTCAGAGACGAATAAATCAAAGCCCCCTCCCCCCCCCGCCCCTCCAACGACCAAGTATGGATGCGATTAGGTTCTGCCTTGATGTTATAATCATTTTATAACAAAATTAAATTGAAATTCATTTTAACGTCCATTCATTCTCGTATTTCTGACCCTTCCAAGCTAACTTTCATGTGGGACATATTTAGGATTTACTTAACTAATGGCCAACCTTGCGTTCGATTTCCATTTCTATCAGGAAGACATTTTAAATTCAACCATCGTGAAGTTATACTTAGTAGGTTTTTTCCGGGGAATTCGCAATGCGGTAAACCAGCAAGAGATGGCTGCATGATATCGATTGACAAGCTTATTGTTATGGATCTACTAATGTGACGTCATCGGATCACCTTCCCAAAACCCGAAAGGGGAAAACCCTGAGGGGGGACAAAGTGGGAAAAGTGAAGGGGAAACCCGAGCAAGTGGAAGGTCCCCCCCCCCGGCATCCCTCCCCTGTCTAAATGATAGATCAATAGATTGGCTCGATCGATCCACATCCCGCTGGGTATGTACGGTCGGTATTATACTAACAAGGCCTTGCAACCAGCGGAATAATTCAGAACAATGTTACAATTATTGTAACATTGTTCTGAACATGAGGAGCATGTTGCTTCGGCCGGGTGGTGGTTGCATATTAGCAGAATTTTAAATTTTCTTTGGGAGAGAATTCGACAATTTTCCCAAAAGGAGTAAACTCAACCCAGGAACTCCTACGTTGAACCAGTAGCAGTTCACTGGTTCTAAAATTGTGAGTGGGGGTTGATTAAAAAAATAAATCGTGCCTAGTTGAATATCGAATCTCAAACGGAATCCCTACCGTATGTCAAGTTCCCGGCCTGTAAGCCATCGTCAGGGCTCAATAGATCGCCACACACACCCCCGGCACCATCAACAAACCTCTCGTCAAAAATAATTTGTTGACTCTTCATTAATATAATGATTATTACATTAAAGAAGAGTCGGAGGTACTGCAACCAGGTACCAGGTCATCGAGGCCAGAAGAAATTTGAGTGTAGAAGCTTGAAGACTGCTTCATTTCATTAGCTAATATTAGCTTTGGCTGCTTAAAATTATTGAGGGAATTGAAATGGATTTATGAATAATCAATAGGTACAATTATTGTATGAATGAATAGAATTGATGAATCAAATGAAATGACATGAAATGAACGATTGATTGAATAAATCAACGAATTTGTTCAAAGAAGTTAATAATGAAATGATTTGAATGAATAATTCATTCAAATTGAATTTTCAAAGACAGCTTAAAATTTTGAAATTTAACAGCGCATTGAGGCGACATTTTTTTTTTTTTAATGTTAGAAAATTGGCTTATTATAAAAAATTATTAGTTATTATTTAATTTAAGATTATTATTACCTACTTATTATTTAAATAATGATTAATGATAAATACCATGGAAGAAATAGAATCCTTCCTTATTCCATGGATAAATACATTAAGAAACAAGAATAACAATAACGCTGTACTACAAGAAAATGATCTGCGAGTAGCCGGTTTCTTTTGCTACGGGTTTCTTTGCTACGGGTTTTTGAGGGTGCTGAATCCGAAAATGATTGCCGTTTTTTTGTTGGTTCAAATAAGGGTTTATAAAAAATTGTTTGATTTTTTGGACCTTCATTTACATACACTGAATTTTCCTCTATCACCGACTTCACTCGAACTTCTTCAAAAGACAGGAGCTTACAACACCTACCTACTAGTTTGGGGGCTTTCCCGAGTGTTATTATAAAGATTTAATAAAATCAATGAGTTTTACCAAATGAGACGTAGTCGTTACCTACGAGATTTCATCAGGAAATTGGCCAAAGTTACGAGCTGAAATCCCACTCACTCTGAAGTCATTATGTACCAAATAATGTAGTTTCAGAAATATATGAAATTCTTTTATAGCCCAAGAACTTCTTTTTTTTAACCTTGGCGTGCCTGACTTTTACGTGAGTGAAAGAAGAAGCCAATTCAATGGAAATCTGTAGCTGGTCCAGATCGGTGTCCGAAATTTTAATGCCTAGTTTGAAGTTTGCGTGTTGAAATTTGAATGTTGAATGACTAGAATTTTTGTGAACATCCTCTCACGGGTTTCTTGGTTGGCTACCAGGTGTGTTTCGTCTCACCGAGTGGACCAACTTCTCCAGCTACCTACTTTATTTTATCAAATCACCAACTGTTAGTAACCTCCCCACACACCTCCCCCTGATTTGAAGAAAGAAAGTTGGAGAAAAGTGGCGAGAGGTTGAAGTGGACTGTTGACCTTCCCCGGTCGGTAGGTCTATACCCTATACCATGAGTTCTGACTGCTTGGGCCAGTTCCTCGGTAACCCGTTGTAGTGGGTTGACGGTAGGTTTCCGTCGACTGCGTGCACGAAGTTTTGTCGTACTTCGCGGAGTCGATCGGCGATGTTGACCGGGGTTTTAAGGTCTTCTGTGTTGGCTTTGAGAAGGGCTCGTTGAGTCTCTGGAGGTAGTTGTTAACCAGAGCGTTTTGGCAGTCGGCGCACAGTGGTCCAGAATTCAAATCTAGCTGGAATAAAGCATGTTATCGACTTGGAAGTAACAACAAGCCAGGTTCGAACATGCATTCACAAAGGCCTAAACTAGCACAGACAGCCCCTCTTATCGCGCTCAGTCATGATAATATTATTGCCCTCATCTGGCCTCATAAAGAAGGAATTGCAAGTCCTCGCATCTTTCGATGCAGTCTGCATTCATCGTTCAACAAGTGATCACTGGTGCCGTTTTGAACACGTCTGAGCCCCTTGATCGTCATAGTTCGATTAATAGAGGTAAAGTAGTGTATGATGCCATTTTCAAAATCTCAGAAAGTGCATTCTTAACGTGCTCATAAGCTATCGAGTTTTTAACACTTTTTAACACTTTTTTATGCCTCTTAACGTCTATATCTTTAGTGGCACCTCTTGGCACTTTTTTTTGAGACCATGGACGTGTTGGTATGAACGCCAAGACTCCCATAAAACAAGAACTGTTTGCACGACTTTGCACGTAATGGAAATGTTTTTTTTTTTGTAGATGGTCCAGAAATCGCATTTACGCGAAAAACTCTTTTTTTTTCGTCTTGAAGGCGCTCGGGAATTTTCCATCAAGAAATATTGCTGTGGAAGCTTGGATGCCCCACATGCGTGACCGAGTGGAGCCTGGCAATTATGAAGAAAAAAACTCTAAGGTTAACTTTAATTAGTTTCCATAAATTATTGAAGAATGGATGGTTAGGGGCGAGTCGGGCTGAGAACAATTTTTTAAATCGTCATTCTGATTGGCTAGAAGAGAACTTGATTGAATCCCCCCCCCCCCCCCCCCCCCCATCAACGGGTACAAGCCTGTCTCGAGGAAGACCTTCAGCCAACTTTACATCAGCGTGCACCTGTGCACGTGCACCGTGAAAACTTGAAATACTCCTAAATGACCTACATTCTATTATCTTTTCATTGAAAATTCGCTCATGAAATGATGTAAATTGAATCAGCGATGTGATTGCCTATTTTTTTTTTGAAAATGTTCTTCTGAAAACTCTAAACTGAAGGGAACTTCATTTTATCACTAAATGGACCCGAAATTTGGAATCTACGCCCCAAAAAACCCCTAGATACAAAATCTGGTCGAAAACGAACAGTTTTTGATTTTTGTCCAGCTAGATTTGAATTTTGGACCGCTGTGCGGCGTGGTGTTCGAGAGCTGGTTGCGACTTATACGACTTACGTTCAGTGCGTGGAATTTGGTCTTGAATCGCCGTGAAGGTGTGGTTGGATCACGTGAAATGTAGTTGAGTTGCCGTGTTCTGTAACTTCCCCACAAACCTCAACAGTGATTTTTAGCACTAAATTGTGAAAAATTGCCATAAATTAAGTGTTGTGGGATGTCATTTGCCAAAAAAAAACTCTTTCAGGGCTGTGAACAGGTGGCAAAAATTTGGAAATTAGGTTTTTTTTCCCCCAAATAGAGCGACGGTTGGAAGAATCTGCCACTGATCTCGGGATCAGCGTGACCTTCAAGGAAAAAAGGGGAGAAAAAAACTTGTTCCTCCACAAATTTGACCTTCGCAGTCCGTACTAATGTGATTCAACCAAACAGGTACCTACATGCGGGGCTTTTAGACGCTTTCAGTAACTGAAACACAACACAACAACACAACTATTGTGATCGGTGTATCGAAAGATTCTACATTAAATGCCAATTTTGCAAGGCAACTTCCTTCTCACAGCATGGGCGTACGCAGGTCATCCTTTAGGGGGGGGGCTAAAAAATATTGCAGGTAGACATGCTGCTAAAGTTAAATGCTGCTACCTAGTTAAATTAAAATTTAAAAAGCTGCAAATTTTACACAAGGGTTTATTATTCTTTGATATAGGTTACTTGTGCGAAAATTAATTCTGTGTCTTGAAAAAAGAGCTTAAAAAAAGTATTATTACTTACCTATTATTATTTTTTTTTTTTTCAAAATCTTTTGTTTGTAAAAATTGTCTTTTAAGTTGTAAACATTTTTACATTTTTTTTTATACTCGGAAAATATTAAATATTTTTTATAAAGAGATCAATTTTTGATCTCTTGATATCCTTCAAAAATCCCATTTGTAGCCCCATGAAAGCCCTATAGACCCCACAGTGAAATCGGCGGGAATACATATTTTTGAAGTTTGGTACCTATTCAGCGTCTTTTTGGCGAAAAAAGGAATTCTCACAATTTCACGCATTTATCTTAAAATCTGTAGAAAAAACGGACGCCATTTGTCGGAGTTGTTCTGTACATAGGACACTACATAGGGTACCCTGGAAAAATAGCCGCATGCCTACCTTAGCTAGCCCAAGCTCGACTTAATTATGATTATGATGAATCAAATGCACAAAAATCATGGTTTTTTGCTTCAAAATCCGCTAAAAACGTGTTGAAAGCTGTGTCTAGATTTTTTCCGCAGAAAGATAAAATTACTTTCTTGTAGCTGAGTAAAAACTGAACAAATTCGATATCTAACGAATTTTTTCACGTGCAAAATGAGTCGGCTACGATTCTCCGTAAATAGGTCTAATACTGCTCCCGTCAACTCACAATTTTCCAAAATCGTCAAGTTGATGACTTTTTGATCCGAAAACTATTCATATCAACCCTCCAACTAATACTGAATGGAATACCTATAATGATTTTGAAAGGATTTAAAAATAATATTATTATTTGATTTTTTTTTTCACCTGTGGACCACTGTGCGGCAGCGGTTCCATTTCGTTTTTGCAATCTAGACCTCTTGAAACGATTGATGTCAAATTTTGAGGCCTATCCGAATTTTCGACGCGATTACATGGGTAGGTTATTCCAAGAAGAACAAACCAAAATGATCGTAACTTTGCATGTAGGTATTTGGAGTGCGGAGTATGGTGAGATAGGTACCCTACATCGTAAATAATATTACACCGCTTGAGTAATAATACAAAATAACATACAAATCATTTTTACAAAATCAAGTGTTGTAGTTCACTTTTTTCCCCTCTTAATATAAAACGTTTACACAACTGTACACAACATAAGTACCTACCTACCCAGCAATGTCAAGTTGATTTTTTTTTCACTTTAAATTTACAACATGAGGCGCCTCGGGTTCTCAGCGAATTTTTCAACCACTACTTCCTCTTTTTCTTTATTTTTATCTGAAAGTGTATATATATTTTTCGTTTGTCTAGGGGGGGGGGGGGGGGGGGCCTAGCCCCCCCTTGCGTACGCCTATGTCTCACAGCGAAGAGATAAACTGCGAGTGTTGCACCACTGACAAAGGACGTGACATCCGAGACGACTGACGTTTATTTTTTTACCTTTTCCCAGGAAATGACAGATGTCCTTTTTCTTTAAATTTACTTTTACTTTTATTTTGACGTCTTTCAAAGATGTTTGTAACACTGAGAGCTACGTGAGTCGATCATGACTAGAGAAATCTCGAGTTTGCTTCATCTTGCAAAATGGCACACGAGAGAGAATACTGTGATGCTGATAGACACCAAGTGCACCGCTTTGTTGCTTCCTGTAAAAATAACAATAATAATTATTGTTATTATTATTATTCACGCTTCAAAGTTTTATTCAGCTTTTAATATTTCAATGAAATATTAAAAGCTGAATAAAACTTTGAAGCGTGAACAGGTCTGGGACCCTCATACTATGATTAAGTAAATTGATTCTTTTGAATAAATTGTGCAAAAATTTGATTAAGTCAATGAAACATCATTGAAAACATTTAATGTATTCCTGCGTGGTGGTTCAGCATTCGTTCCAAATCAATTCAATTAACTTCTTTCATCAACAAGAACAGATCCCACTGCGTTCCAGCATCCCTTCCAAACACTTCAAAATTTGAATATGGAAATATTTAATATTTCCTTTATGTAAAATGACCACCTGGTCACAAATGGGTTAATCCAAACTACGGTTGTGATCTTCTATGTGCGTTGACATCCAGCCAAAAACATTCTCAGTCAGTCAATTTTCTTCCACATAATATGTGGAAGAAAGTATATTATACTTTATTGTTATTTGAGCGTAACAATATAAATTTCGCGTCGAGTATAATTGTTCAACCCCCGTTGGATTATACGAGTGAATCAACTTTGAAGCCTAAAAGAACTAATTCGGAGCTGAATAAGATATTGTTGATTTCTCTTGCGAAAATAATAATTTCAAATTAATTAACCACAACAAACCTTTCGATTGGGGAGCCTGTCTTTTCCGATCTGGATGTTCCTCTTCTTCGAATTGTGATCCCAATTTGGATGAATAATAGATTTTTTTAGAGGTAGACAGGGGGCTCGAGTCCACCAACACTGAAGTGCAGACTAGCAACGCGTGACCGTCTGGGCTCCTGTTCGACAAAAACTTCATTCGCTCTACTCTTTGTACCTGTAAACAGGACCTGGTACTACTCAATCGTAGGGAATTTTTAACCGTGCATACTTGAAAAAGCTCGAATCCGCCAACATTTTTATGCCAATGATGGATCTAAGGAGGCCCTTCTCGTCTTCTGCTCTGGAATATGTTTGGTGCTGGTTCACCTGAAAGTTCACAAACGACAAACCATGTCTACCGCTTCAATCGTTCAAACTGACAAGCTCATATCAAGTTGGGCGCTTACTTGCTCGTCATTGAGAGTCCAGTAAAGTTGAGCTGGAGGGTATGAAGGAGGTGCGGCGCAAGACGCTTCGATGAAGTCTCCAGGCCGGTAGACCGTCTTGAGGCCACTGATCAGCGGAGGGTCCAACGGGTAAGCTGAACAACAGGGGTTTTATCTATTCAACGTCATTTTTACTCAACTCACATTGAAGAACGTTTAATCTCACCGAACACTGATAAATTTCTGGACGCCATGACAGTTTGCACTGCCGTTTGCTTGGTGGTCGCTTTTCGCTTCAGAGCTGTGGCAACACACTTGTAAGTACCGCTTGCGGCCACAGACACCGGCACCATTTGAAGAGACGAGTTACCACATGTCAACCCCTACAAGACAGGTAGTGCAATAAGACTTGGCAGAAATTATTGATGATGGCAAAAAAGTTGAAAGAGTTGGAAAGTCGAAATGGCACGTAGCTTCCTTGAATTCAAAACTATACCCCAGTGTTCAGCCAAATTTGATAATTAGGTTATCGAAAACCCATATTTGGAGGGGTTTCACATTTAAGTTAGCGCATGCATAGTCTACCACAAGTAAGTTTACGCAATCGTGTTGAAGTTCATAGCTGCATTCGCAGTGTAATTCTGAAAATTCCGAACCGTTCGACGCATGCGCAGTAGGGCCCTTTCGCTAAGGCCGAGGGTGGGGGTACATCGGCTTCCAGGAATTAAACACTCAAGTTCTGATGCTCTGCGAACGCAGAACTCGTTCAGAATCGATTCCGGCAGAACTGTTCGAAAAAAAAAACTTTCGGATATTTTTTCGAAACTCGTCCCATGAACGAACTCTATTGGGCTTACAAGGGAGCACGGGACAGAATTACAGCGCTCTGGTGGCGAAGTGGCTTTCACCAGCAGGGCATCTTTTCCAGAGATTCAGTTTTGACAAGGCATCTGAGAACCCTTCAAGCTGCTTTGTATGGTTAACAGATTCACTGTTGTGTGCTGCAGGTTTGCCGACTCTAAAACCTGAAGGCGCTTAGTGGAGCCCACTGCCACATCACTACAAAGTCCACTTAGAAAGGTCGGGATATTGATTCACCATTCAACATTTCACAGATTTTTTTTTTCGGCTCCACTAAAAGTGCCCATTTCGTAAAAAATCAGACCTGCAATGCTCTCCGATGTTGCAATCTTTGCTCCACTGTACGTATGGGGCTGTAAGCACACAGTTCGGTGTCGTCTTTGTACCACTTCAGGGACTCCAAAACATCTCCGTTCAGGTCCACCTGACAGGATAGGGTCGTCGACGTCCCCGCCGGCACTTTTGACGGAACGACAACCTCTTTCATCACCAGCGGCCAAACCCCTGGAAAAACAACGGGATTATAAAAAAATATAGATGATCAATACATTCTGAAATACCGTTTTCTTCTGGCCGAGTGGCACTCATTTTTTGTACTCATCCTCACTTCCACAACTCCTGAAGTGGGGTATGCGCGTTAAATAATGGACATTTTTTCCAGAACAGCAACTTATTAGGGCGATAAAAAATTACATAATTTTATCTAGGGTGATGAAAAAATTACGTACCTAATTTTATCTACCTACTTAATTACAAAAACATCGATTAAAAGTTTTTTTTCCAAAAATAGATTTCTGAATCGCATGATGGTTTTTTTTTTTTTTTTTACTTGTAGGTGTTTTTATTTTGTAAACATCTTTTACTCAGTACGTAACTAAACAATTACATTCAATTCTAAAACGTTGATAATACAGTATCGGGTCACCCGGCATGCTTGTATTGATGTCAGTCGTTATCGGGAGGAAAATTTGCATCTTCTTCTTCCGGAAATCTTCGGTAAATTATAATTTCGCATAATTATGTTACACAGGTGATCTGCAGTGGTGGGCTGTTTTGCGGAGCACTTTTCCCCATATGCCTACCAAGTTGTGTGAGAGTACCTACTGGACACTCACGGGAGACCTCCAAATACGGGCCATGTCCGATGAAAACGGGACGGAAGGCAGTCCTAGTGCTAAATGGGTTTGGTGACAAAATGGTTGTTCAATAATTTCAAGTAGGTAGGTATCTAATATTCCACCTTCACTTAGGCATAACGCAATATTATGCATAATACAGTGACTGTACTAATGTGTGTACTGAAGTGTATTAAAATGTAATATGGAGCATCGTCTCACACATTAATGAGCGACAGTGAATGTATTCATTAATTCAACAGATATATTTACTATCAAAACTGTTAGTGTTGATTCCATCGCTCATTCAAACAATATCCATAATATTGTTAATTAAGTTAAGAGGTATTTCGCATGACAGCACATTAGGATCCCATCTGATTGTATTAGATGACGTAGGTACGTCTACCTAATGGATACATCCAATACAGCGACTACATGTAGTCGTGTTCGTCCCACAACAAGGCGTTATAGCGCCCGGTAGGTAGGTAACGCACTGTGAATGGAGTCAGAGTCATTGTCAGATGAGTGATGGAAAAATCGTACCAGTGAAAGATATGAGTTCTTTGACCTCCATGCACGTGGAAAAACCCTTTGTGGGCATTACGGAAAGCGATGGAAAACGACGAGGATGGATTGTATTTTTTCATGTAGTATTTGGTTAGCGGAAGTGGTTTGAAGTTGTTTTGGAGGTTGCCAAGTCACATGGAGGATAAACCATGCACGTACTTGTTTTCTCCACCTCTTTAGGGGAGCAAATTCTTTAAGCATAACTAGCAGAAATTGCTATTGGCGAAGTTATCCATAATATGGATAACTTCGCCAATAGCACCTTCTTTATTCTGGATATTATCCAGAATAAAGAAGGTGGAAGAGCGATCCACATTCGCTCCTAGGAGTTGAGTCAGCTGAGGTCGCCGGAATGAGGAACTACTAAAGAATGTTGGCAATGGCAGGGTAAGCATCTCGTTCCACTGGTAGCCAGATGGTACTTTCCTTTAGGGTCGCGCTTTTATTGACATTTGAATATAAAAAGGGAACTCCCTTGGAACACGCTTGGGAACGCTTTTGAATTAACGCCCTTTCGGTGTAAGGATTCAGCAGATTCACTATGAAGACTACTTTCCGTTTTGGAGCCAAATACCTAACCCCACTTTGAACAATGAGAAGAATGTATGGGATCTGATAGACACGTCTTTTTGGGAAGAAACCTATTGCTAGCTTTGATTGTGGGATTCTATCGATTTGAGAAGCATTTTAAGTACCTACCTACCTGGGTAGCCAAGCCAAAGAACTAGAAGATGTAAATATATCCTATTCGGCTGAATTTCATGCTGCTTTGGAGAGATGTGAAACTTCTCAAATACCTAGTTTTTCGGATGCTCCAACAGCTCCTAACAGTGAGGTAGAATAAACAGATTAGGACCAGCAGAGAAGTCATCGTTCTCCCACGTACCTGTCATTGAGCCTCTACACTTTCAGCAAATACCCTCCTCGAGATATTTTTCACAATTTCACAAAATTATAATAGAGATCTTCACGGTTGAACATACGATTTAACATGTTATAAAAATTTTGATTTTTTTAAAGCAGGGGAAAACAATTATTAAAATAGTAATAACTTATACCTCAAACAACAGCTCAGTTGACTTCGAGTGGAGGAAGGTCTTGAGAGGACTCTGAGGTCCCTCAAGCTATTCATAGTCGAGCTTGCTGAAGATGCACCTCAGCCTTATTTTTTGGATGTTGCAGTTGAGTCGAATTTTTTCCGAGCCAGAATGGGCTCCTAAGCTCCCTCAAGCCGAAACGTACTTGTACCTATAGGTATACGTACTCAAGTATTACTCAAGTGCTTCATCCGTCCGAAGGCAACTGAACGGCTGGGCGAATCGACTGTCGTTTAAGAATAACTTTTGTCGCTCATACTCCTGCAAGGCCCCTCAAGAGGATGAAAATATCAACTGTTTCGCTAATAAACGAACGCGAAATGTATCTGGCATTCGAATATCCGAATGATTTCAATAATCCGATTCTTCGTCGGTGTTGTCAGCCGTTCTCTCAAGGAGGATCGCACCTCGTGAAGACGATTGCGCTCATAACTCCACATTGCCTCGTCTCCTTGGGTTGGGAGGAGTTCGCCGCCTGGTGGAACGACGAAAAAAATTGCATCGGTGACCTCACCTCAAGTACTAACCCGGCCTGACGTTACGTTTGAGACTTTAGCACATTGCATGCCGAGAATGGCCCGACCCTGAAGACCCCTAAAATTTTAGTGGGAAGAAGGATGACCCATCAAGGCAGGATAAAAAATTAAAATTGCTGAGAGCCCACTGAGTACTCTAACCTGATAGCTTTTTAGGGACAGTGACTTCCCAGGTGTAGTTCGATTTAAAAAAAAAAAAACAAGCCATCAATTGAATTGAATAGATGAGCGCAACCTTTCTGTTCCTACGAAATATTACCGCGTCTTTATTGAAACCAAAACCGTAACTCAGAATTCGTAACTTGACAATTCGTCATCTTCTCGGCATCGGACGAATCGTCGACGACGGAGGTGATTTTGATAGTCTATTTATAGATGGTTATAACCACCCCCAGAAATCGCTGATCACAATGAGACCACCCTCATGAAAATCTGTTCAGCCGCTCGGGCGTGATACTGTGATACACACACACACACACACACACACCCTCACCCTCTCTCTCCCTCACACACACACAAAAAAATCGTCGAAGAGATGAGCGCACCTTTCCATTTTTTAGGAAAGGTTGCGCTAAAGAAAAAAAAAAAGGAATTGGGTTTTCAAGTTTACAGATCTTGATAGTGAATCTTGTCCTTAAAACAGCAGACCCTAATTAATTTTCTTGAACCATTCGCAGATCAAGTGCCTCCCGAGAAATTCACACACAGACTCTAAGAACGTGCTGGCAATGCCGCTACTGTTCATGTGCTCTAGTAAACAAGTCGAATTTACCAATGAACAACGTGGAAAAGAAGTACGCTGCCCAAGCGGCGTCTGGCATGTTTTTTGACTCTGAAGACGGACGACGCTGTTGAAATTTTCAGTGACTTGGCTTGCAGCAAGTACGTTAGAAGGTTTTCCCCCGGGGGATACTCTCGCATGCGCAGTTTTTCTCTCGGCTCTTGAATAGGTACTCCTTGTGTCACGTTTCTCTGGTAGATACCTCTTTCAATTGACCCGACTTTCATTGTACACAGGCCAAAGGCTCTTTTTTACCCGTCAATGCAAATACGCCCCTTCCCTTTCGGCCGCGTTCTTCCTCGAATAAAAGTATAATTGGTTCCCGGGAATTCGAAGTCTTGACGGCTGGAAAAAGAAGGAAATGCCTTTGTTACAGATACGTGTATTTATTGAGCGTTCAGGCCCAAAATATGTTTGCCTGTCGATGTAAGAGGATAAGGTCCCTTGAAAATATCCGTAAGATAATATTATGACGAGTCTTTGTATTAAACTAGCCATCAAACAAATTATGAACAGTTTAGTGCAACCATTCTGCTTCTCACAAATAGAGATGGCAGAGAAGGCGAAGTTTAGAATCAGAATAACATTTTTTTAATTGCAGGAATCAAACAATAGTATATAGGTACATCGCTGGTATGAGCTTTCCACGGACATAATGGTTTAGAAATGGACTGTTTGACGGAGGAATTAGAAGACTATAGGCAATAAATGTTAGACCACAGAAGTATGGTTGGTTTTGATCTAAACTGAAATATCCCGGGGATAATTCTGAAATATTCCCACAACAGTAATACATCCACAGACGGCAACGCAGTTTTTTAACCAAAATTAGTGGACCGAAAATAATATACTAGTGTGGCTTGCCAACTTAAAGCATTCAACTTGATTGTTTGGGTGATTATGGAGGTAAAAGAAAAATATACATTGGGTATCAAGTTATTAATACCTATTACCTCCAACCTACGTCAAAATTACTTCCAAAAAAGCATCTCAGTAGCCTCTGCCCAAAGCCCTTCAAATACCCCAGAAAGCCCTTAGAAGCACCATTGAGGCCCGCTATGTGGTAGGCCTGGTGTGCCACATAAGCCGAGTCCTTTAAAAATTACTTGAAAAACGACACCTCACACAACAAAAACACTTAAAACCACTTATAGCCCAATGGTCGTGCCACCAGGTTGAAACCCTTCCGGAGCCTTGATCTTTCTTTTTCAAAAAAGGTAAAGTGGGGGAAGTGCTTGGTATGGTTTGTTAAGTTCAACTTCAACAAAACAACAAAAATTAGCCGTTGACGTTACGCCAATTTTTATTTTTGCCTCTGAATCCCTTGTTTTGCGATGTACGATGCATTTTTCGAAGCCTTGTCAATTGTGAGGATTATGACCAAAATTTCTGTTGAAGTCCGACTTACGCACTTGCCCCATCTAAGTGGGGTAAGTGCGTAACCAGCCTGTTCAATCTTTGGAACGCTTATTCTGGTTTCACCGGGGCAAGTGCAAAAAAGGAAATCTCTCAGTGACCCTTTAGCGATTTGACAATTTAAAACCGTACAAAATCTCCCAGAGTTAGCACATTTTATAGATCATCAAGACAGGGGCAAAAATTGAAAACATCATTAAACACAAATAAACTTTGATAAATTCGTTCTAAACATTATTAAGTTAAATTCAGTCTTTACGTGGTATCAATCTTAAACTTCATAATCACCACGCACATGCCCCTTCTTGAAAACCCAATGGGGTAAGTGCATGGCAGGGCCAAACTCCTGATAGAAAAAGGTAACACTGAATTTCAAATTTGGGAGTGAACTACAACTACTGAACTTATAAACTACCTTTGAAACATCTAAAAATACTCATCGACGTGAAAGATGGAACACAATACAAATGGAGCACTGAAATGGAGCAGCTGAGTGAAATGGCACTATGTGATTTTGTAACCTTCCCGCCACGTTACCATTTGCGTGGACACGTTGATAAGTGATGACAGGCATTTAGTTTCAAAAGGAGCCACTGAATGACATCCACTGGAAATTGTTCTAAGTAGCATTTTTGTCCCACTTATGCACTTGCCCCGTTTTTGCACTTCCCCCGCCTTACCATAATATTTAAAATGTTTGGGTTCCCAGTGGCCAATTCAAATGTCCCTGGATTGAAGGGTAAGTTTCATCTCATTGCACACTGATGAAAAAGAGCACCTGTAATAAAAAAATGTCCGAATACTTTTCATATTTACATAGCCATTCACGGTTCAGTTTTCCTTGCTGAAAATCACAGTTGCTAACCGTGCTGGACAATTTCTTCAGTCTTTTTCCCCCCCAGGCAATCACGTCTAGGAGCATCCACAATCTTAAGAGCGCGCTTTAGACGGGGTCGCTGGTCATGGCAGAATTCGAATAAGCGTGCAGCGTTGGGTCCCGCTTGTCCTGTTTTTTGCCAAAGTCCTCCATAGCCCAAGGTTGCCTTTCGGCGGAGGCGAACGTCCCGTAAAAAACCGCTCCTATCAGATAAATGGCGCTGGATATGAAGAAAACAATTTTCCACTCTTCCGGCGACTGGAAACACAAAGTAGAAAAACAATAATTGTTAAATTTGCATTGACCTAACCAATAATTATTATTGGTTAGGTCAATGCTGACGAAGAATCAATTTTTAAATTAGGCAGGCAAACACATTCTTTTTTTCTTTTTTCCTTCACTTAGGATAATGTGAATCAATTTGCGCCTAACGTTTACATAAATGCAAATTTAAATAGGTACCTCCCTAATCACCAGAAGCAAAAATACAAGCCAACTGACGCTATTAGGAATGAG
Source organism: Pilophorus perplexus (assembly GCA_955831195.1). NCBI lineage: Eukaryota > Metazoa > Arthropoda > Insecta > Hemiptera > Miridae > Pilophorus > Pilophorus perplexus. The sequence continues at coordinate 16,057,555 of OY037012.1, forward strand.
AATTTCGCAGTGCGTAGTTTCTGGCCAACTTTATCAACTAACGTGCAAATGTTTCCTCTATCAATTAATATCTCAATTATTTGAGCTCGTACTTTGTTTGTGACAATAAATCCAGACAGTTGAGGGCTGACAATTCCAGGTAGAGTAGCAAACGTATTTGAGAAGCCCATCAGGACGCTGGCGTGTTGTGGAGCGAGATCCAAGTGGTTAACGCTGAAGATTAAAAATCGCTCAATAAACCCTCAAGTGGAGTTGTAAGGTAAACTAACCTGAGCCTGAGGTAAACTAACCTGAACGCAGGCCAGGCGAAGGCTCCGAGCCCTACGGCGAACACTAGGCAGGTCACAACCCCTGTGGGGGTCAGCAAATATGCCGCCAACATCATGAAGACGGTTTGAGATATGAATGCCCCACAGTTGAACACTTTGCGCACCTGGAAAAAAATTCATAGAAAAAATAATTACGCATCCAATGATAATCCTTTATGATGGAGCCTACTTCACCTCAGCACCGATGCCGCTCCTCCCTCAATATTGTGGGGCTGTGGGGCGTGGGAAGTGTCGACCCTTCCTACATCCTCACGTGCGAAATATCATTGCCATCCTTATTTCAAAGCTATGAGGCCACTCTTGATGTCTGATGAGTTTTGCTCTCTGGACTTGAGGAGTCCGACTCTCACTCTATTTTGGGTTCAGCCCCTGCCTAAAAAAACTGTTCCAACATGTGACGGCTTCAACATAGTGTAACGAGTAACGAATCTCTCTCAAAAATCACCTCCAGCAGCTCTTGCGATAGCTAATAACCAGTGGAATTAGTGAGTTCACCGACAAAGGCTCTGACGGACAGAATGTGGACGCTTCCAGAGAAAACATTTTTGAAATCTTCTGCCTCGAACTCCACCGGGACTCAGTATGCAGCAGACCTGCAGAGTTGTCCTTAGGGGATTTGAGGGGTGGTTGTATCTGAGGTATTTTTGTCTGGGTCTGCAGGCGAAACCTGGTGGATGATGTGGCAACATAACATATTATGTACACAGGGATTTTTTCTTCTCCGCCACTATTGTAAACTAGGTAGGGAACCGAACCGAAAAAGCGTCTGGAGTTCCACCGCGACGACCTCCTATCAGAAGCACTATATTTCTATAGGTAAGCTACCTGGTAAGCACTATATTTCTACCTGGTAAGCTGAAGTGTGTACTATACCCTCTCTTGTCTTCCTTTCCGCTTAGAACTGCTTATGAGATTCTGATTCGGGTTCAGAAATTTTCTGTTCCTTTAAAATAATTTGTAATATTATGCCTTTAATAATAGTTATTATTATGCTATAATGAAGTAAATTAAGTTCCGTTCCTTAAAAGGTACCTCATAATTGTGTGGTACCTAAAAAACCCCCCCTATGTGTTAAATAATATCGTATGATGATAAAAGGAGCGATGACCTTATCGTTTCTTCATATTTTTATCTATGTACTGAGTTCAAATTTTAAGGCCGTCTATCAATTGAGGAGGTCCGTGCAATTATTATTATTATAAGGGCTTATACCTAGTCAAAAAACAAGCGATCTGATAAAATCAGCTTCAAAGTTTTCTAACATGCACCCTGTAATGTGAATACTCTATTTTCTGTCCAAAACTTTTCCCTTCAACTTTCCTATTCTTGTACTACAAAGGCTTATTCTCTGCATACTCAATACTCTATTTTCTGTCCAAAACTTTTCCCTTTAACTCTCTTATTCTTGTACTGCAAAGGCTACCGTGTCATGTCATACACGGTTCAGAACTTATCTTTTGACCTGGTGTGACGGGCCCCCAGAATCATAATATGATTCTATTATATTATAATAATCCTCTTGGGGGTTGCCCTGTAATTTTTATTATTTTTTCAACGTACATCACAAAGGCCATTTGATTTTTGAAGCCTGAACCACTCGGGTCTGGGCCGGACTCAAATCCTGCCCTATATCCACCTGGAATCGAACGACTTTCCGAGAGCTCAGAACACACATACTTACATTTGTCGTCGACATGACCTTCTGGTTGCAAAGCCAATCAGACAGGTGCCCAGCAAACTGCATTATGATGGACATGACCAAATAAGGTGCAGCCGACAGGAAACCCGCTTTTTCCAGGTCATAATTCAACGTGTCTGAAAAATGAAACATCAAACGGTACAGTTAAAATAATGATTGCGCCATTCACACAAGATACCGCATAACTATAATTTGGTCAGATAATAGAAATGTGAAACTCAGCAGGAAAAGAGCGAGAGAGAACTCGTGTCGACTAAACGACCCCGACAAACGGGGGATGTAAATTGCTGGGAATATGCGGATCACGTGGCACAACTGGAATAGGACGGTGGCGTGACAGTTTCGCGGCAAAATAACTGACAATATCCCAACAAACTCGCGCAACATTTTTTACAACACACGTAATATTCTGAAGTTTCTCACGTCGCACAGTGCGTTGTTTGAGCAACTTGGGTTTGAGCAAGGGGAAGGAAAATCGAAAAATGAAAGTTTTAATAAAAAATTTAGAACCCCATGTATGTGTACATGGGTACCTAGTGTAAGAGAAAATGGATTATAAAATCTTCAAGGACGAACGAGAAGTTCGGAGCACCTGCCCAAACTTGACGATTGATGATAGTCCGATTTTCTAACTTCTTCAACTGATGAACGAGTACGTCTCAGATGCAACCAAACAAGATAATTGCGAGTTTTTCTGTATTGTACACCTTATAAGGTACGTGAAACATATTTTTTCAAATATTTTAAACGCTTTCCATACGCTCATCTCATCCACCCATATAGGTGGGCATTACCCACCAATATATGGGTTGGTAATGCCTATATATAGGTGGGTATGAGCAATGTTGTGTTTTCTTAAAATAGGCTATAAAAAAAATCACCCCAGATCACCTCTCTGGTTTTTCGGGGAACGCCTCTCCAATACGTACTGATGAAGAGGCAACCACTGGATCTTGCCCGTTTTTGCACGATTTTTGAAAAAGTCGATTTAAAGTCCAATTATGGCTTAATTTTTTTTTTCGAGAATAATACTCAATTATTGCTGTGAGTGAAAAATGTATTTATTGTTATTTTTGCCCTTTTTATAGTTGTGGCGGTAAAATCAAATATACCTACCGCCACGGAGCCAAGAAGGAGGGTCTGACGACGGGCGTCCCTTATGCTGCCTCAGCGTCTGAGGAGGCACAAGAGGCCCGGAACAAAGACATGCGAAAATGTAGAGAATACTTTTCGAGAATGCAACAGGACTTGATGAACAGACTGTTAATTTCATCTGACCCCCTTATATCAAGTGTGAGGCAAGCAAGCAAAAGAAAGCGAATTGCTATAAGACCTGAAGTTGTAGCATTACTAGCTGAAACATTACCATCCAATGACCACGGTAGTGACTCAGAATCTGATTGTTACAGTGATGTGGATGATATCTCATCCGATTCCGAATATACCAAAATTTTGAAATTGTGATCAAACAGGATTTTTTTTTTTTTTTTTTTACTTTTCAAATCAAATCAAATCAAAACTTTTATTTGCCAGAAACACAGAATGTATGGGCAATGGTCAAATACATACAGGAAAAAAAAAAAACAAGAAAAAAACTGATTAACTTAACCTAGGTATAACAAAACAAAATACAGGCACACCTCTATGACTTTGCAGGCTTGTGATAACTTTTTATTTACATCTCATGTTTTCTTATACGTTTTTCGAAGGTTCTCATTTCTGTTACCTTTTTTTTTTTTTTTTTTTTTTGTTCTTATTATTGTTCCTATCTATTTGTTGTTCCTAACATATTTGTTCATATTTATGTGATCACAATGTGATATAAAAAGATTCAACATTTAAAGTCAAGATGATGGAAAATATCATACATACCTATGTTGATTTATTTAGTTAAAATCCCACATCCTTAATGTGAAAAAAGACAATAACAATGTGAATGTGATGTGAATTATATCAAGGTACCTAATGTGAAAAAAGACAATAACAATTTTTTTCCTACTCAACACTAAAAATCACGTAATACGGAGCTCGATTCTACCAAACCCATTCAGCCTCGCAGAATTTTGAATGTAAGATGACCGATCAGTCCACCCTAAAGAATATAAATTATAGAGATGGAAATGCACCTATAACGTGGAAATTTATGTACTAAATCATTCTTTTTTAACATAATTTATGGATTCTACGCACCCCAAAACATAATTCTACCGATTTTCAGCCCGATATGACTTATCGCTTAGATGCTACGATTTTCCTTCCCCTAAATTGCTCAAACAACGCACTGTGCGTCGGTAGATAAGATAAATAAGCACATAGCAAAAGTAAAACGTTAAACAATTACCTTTCATAAATGTAGGCAATTGGGTCAATAACGTGTAGAAGCCCCAATTCTCGCAGAAGTGGGCCATGACGATTGACCAGACGGGCATGGACTTGACAAACTCACCCCATGGATGCACCACCTGTAAGAATAATAAGATTATTTTGAGCGAAAGTGTTTTGTATTACAGTGGAGGCAAATATTATTTGGCATTCCTCAAGCGCTCCTTGCACCATCCTGGGGTAATCATTATATAAAACTAAGCTCGGCTCAGCTGGTAAGAGGATCATGAAGGAACTGTTATGATTTCTCTGGTTGAAAAGGAGACGAGAAAGCCAAGTCGTCAAATAGGGCCGATCTTCATTGGACTGCCAAAAATGATACGGTAGCGAAAGCACCTGATGGCTCCCGAGTAGCCAAGAAAAACCGATGAAAATTTTACACAAGGGTTTATTATTCTTTGATATAGGTACCTAGGTTAATTGTGGAATTTTTTTTTTTCTTTGGGTCATTAAGGAAAGTTTTGGAAAAAAATCTTATTCTGTACAATGTTTGGACCTCAAAAAATGGGTTAAGGATCCAAAATTACTCGGAAAACAACCCCTTATTTGACCTTCTGGCATCCTCCAAGAGCCCTATTTGTAGCACCATGAAAGCCCCATACATCCCACAGTGAAATCGGATCGCTACTAACTCGTACCCACAGCCTTCAAAAAAACGTCTCCCGTAGCCCCTTTTTAGCCCAACAGAGCCCCACGGGATGAGCGATCGGGCAGAAAACCTTGTGGGCACAACTAGAAGGTAAACCGAGTAGTATTTTGTCAAATTTTCAGATTAAAAAAATTCCATCTGCCCAAAACGGCTCGGACGGCGGACGGACATTTCGGTTTTGGAATATACGTGTCTTGAAACGGATAATGTAAAATTTTCAGGCCAATCAGAATTTTCGACCTCTGTCGCGATTACATAGGTAGGTAGGTGTATTATTCCAAGAATAATAAACCACAAGCTTAGCATAGGACTATCCAAAGAAACTACGATGGACAAGCCTGTAAGAATAATGTACATATAAGAATAATGTATATTATGCCATAGGTGAATCGGCGCATATAACTTACGTTTCGGGTGTTTAATCCTCCCAAAGAATCTTGCAAAAATTTGAGTTCCTGGTCAGTGATTCTAGGGTCGTCTTCGGGGTTGTCGTAAACGTAGTACCACCAAAGTGCCAGCCAAATTAGAGCTACTACTCCTGTCAAAATAATTACCGGTTGATTACATGAGCTACTGAAGCGAGTATGAGGAGTCTGGGTGAGAACGTACCAGTGACGTAAAAGACGGACGGCCAGCCGAATGCGTTGGCGAGGTAGCCCGACAAAGGAAGAGCGACGACAGTGCCGACGTAGCTGCCTGAAAACGCCAATGACGCCATGGACGATCTTTCCGTAGGAGGTGCCCATTTGGCCCACACAGCATGAATGCAAGGGTATGTCACTCCCTGGAAACAGCGAATTTGTAATTCCACAAATCGTGCCACTCCGAAATAAATCAATGTAGAAACTGAGTCAATGGATCTCCTTCTAAAAAATCTTCTGTAGACCTACTACAATTATAGAATACAAGCACAGGAACCCGCTCATTTACTTTTTGGGAAGAAGAGGGTAGGTATCAAGTACCTATGGGTAAACTGATGACGCATGTAAGTCGGTCACTTCCAACACAGCCAGAGACCGGCACCGGAAATGTATCGGGAATAGTCTCCAAAATATAAATTCCCAGCAAAAATAGGGAATTTTTTGTCCCCGTTCTAGAATTTATTAAATATTTTTTCACGTTTTAAAATCTTTTTGATTGATTGATTGGTCCTACTTTTGCTTTTTTTTAAAATCTTCTTCGCACCTACTTCGTATAAATACGAATTTAATTTAATTTTTATTGAAAATTGTTGTAAACTGGACGCTTCGTCTTTTCTTTACGTTTTTAACGTTAAAAAAATGAACATAGGCCTTACCAAATTAAGAGGCTGAAGCATTTTCGTTTTTAGAAATTTAAACATAGGTAGTCTATAAATAGTAACATTGGTGTACGGGGGGGGGGGGGGGGGGGGTAGAAGATATAAATTTAAAACTCGGTGCACCTGTAGTCCTCTTCCCTCGTTTTGTATTCTGTAATAAGAGTACCTAGTTTATGGGTCATTCCATGAAAGTACACCACTTTTCTGGTCCACCTTTTTCAAATATTCACTGGTGTCAACAAAAAAGGAACAAATTTCCTGAACTCAAAACCGCGCCGTAGCGAAGTTCATACAGAATTTCCAGGAGAGTGAAGCAAAACCTGTGTGACAAGCCTAAATATACCCCCCCCCCCCCCCCCCCCACGCCATTTGCTCAAAGTTGTGGTCATGTAATAGGGGATCATTCTACACTTTCGAAAGACAAGGGAAATCACTTGAAAAGGTCCTTAACGCCGCATGCTCACTTATATTTTGCTCCTTGAAGTTATCAACCTCAACCTTGTGACAAGCCAGGAGAGTGAAAAAAGAAAAAAAAAGAAGTCCTTTCGATGGCTAAATGGACATGTGTGCATATATAATAATTATATACGCACACATGCGTATTATCATTACTAAGCAATGAAATTCTATGGGTTTAATAGCTTATTGTACCTATCCTTAAAATTTGCGTTTTTTTTTTTTTTTTTTCTTCTAAAATGTCGCAAGTAAGTGGAGAAAAGGGCTTGTGACTGAAAAGTGGCGGACTTTCGTGGAATGGCCCTTATGGGAATTTCGTTGGCCAGGAAAGTTATGCATAGGAAGTGATTTCTTAAACCTCAAAGATCCCTTCGATGATGCGCAAGGCGACCAGAAGGTAGACGGACGACCTGACGATAGGGGGAGTTATGAGGGTGAAGAGGGCTGTACAGCCCACACCGATGCCGTAGATACGAGCACCGCCGAACTTCGTTCCCATCCATCCACCCAGCAGCTGGGTGCAGATGTAGCCATAGAAGAAGGAGCTAAGCACGAGCCCTCTCGTCTGGGGAGTCCAATCGAATTCCGCTTCCTAAGATATTATAAATTCAGAGATATTATAATATTTCTCATATCTGAACCCAATTTTACCATCACAATTTTCTTTCACAAACCTCAACGATGGTTCCATTGGCACTGAGGACGGGCGACGTCATTGCGACAATCGCCACGCTCAGATTGACGCGCATCGAGTAAACGTTGAAGAACCCGAAAAAGGCCAGCAGGGCGACAATTTGCCGCTGCCGCTCCCAGAACTTCCATCCTCTCCTAGAAATAAATTGTTAGCAATTGATAATAATTAGCAATTATTGCTGAATGTCAATTCCAGAAAAGCTCAATGAGTTTTGTTATAGTAACTAAGTTAACCAGCATTTTAAATTTTACTCATTTTATAACCGTTTCCACCCAACTTTCACAGTGCTATTGTACAAAAATTAAAATCAAACTAGGCAATGGGCTATCACTTTAAAAAACCTGTCTCGTCCATTTCTGGCAGTCCATTGTCGTCCATTGAATAGGCAGTTTTCAATCAAAATTTGATGAAAACTGCCTTTAATGCTGAGACGGTTTTCCAGGAGGGTTCCAATTAACATGATGAAGAAGAGCTTACTGATGAAATTTTAATGTCGGCTGAGTGAATCACTTAATTGCTTGAGGAGAAAGTTTTAATAGCAATACCCAAGGACTGTCCAAATTGAAGTTTTCGTTTCTTTCTCCTCAGTTCGCAATATAGACAAGAACGACGGTTCCCAAACTTTATTGTTCGCGACACCGACGGAAAACCGCGTTGAAAACTATTATTGTTTTTCAGCCCTATCTAAAATGACTTCGAAAACGACATGTCGCTCAACTCCCATTTATGGTAGTACGGCGATCGTGTAAAAACCTAAGAAAATTATAGAAATACACACTATTAGAGCCACAGAGTATCCGAGCACACTATCCGGTAGGGATGTTCAAAAATATCAATAGTTTTGACTCAATTTATCGATCCTTTAGGAGATAATATCTTTTAAATATATTATATTTTTTATCATACATTCTTATCATACTTGATTACTTTTACTAATAGATTCCTACATCGATATTTTATTTGTACCTACTATATCGGAACCGTTATTTTTTCTTTCTCTCTCTTTGATTTAATCTGTCATAGCTATGCTGGATCCCCCTTTTCACCTGAACTCTATCCAGGCGGCCGGATTAGCCGAGTGGTTTTGGGCAATAGTCACTCCGCGGTGCATTCTGACGTGGCAACGGGTTCGTATACCTTTGAAGACCATGGACATTTTTGGAATGAATGCGCCGCTGGACTAAAGTGATTAAAAAACAATTTAGCCGGTTTCTGTCGCACAGTTATCTGAGAACCACCCGCAGACACTGGCGCTGGAGTATACGGGGGTCAACCGATATGGCGTCTTTCAGCTCCGCTGGGGAAAAATATCTCGATCTTCCAGGCAGATGTAATTGAGATCGACGCAGGGGTAAGAGACGAGGGCAAATCAGACTGCCAGGCAAGGCACTAACAGTTCCATGTTGTCAAGAGTGGTAAGGGACTGTGTGTAGATACTCAACTCCCCGGCGAAACGCAACAGGGTCTGCCTGTTGTGGGTCCCGGGAGGCGGTAACAGGCGACGAGAAAAAGCTGACACTCTGGCCAGCAGGGGCTCCTAAATCCCTGTTACTGGCCCGGAGACAGCCGTTACCCTACCACAAACCTCCTCCCTGACGTCACGAAATGTAAAAGGTAATTTCAAGAAAATCCTTTTCAGCATTATACTATTTCAAGACTATAACTTAGTAGGTACCTGCAGACTGTGGAGATCGACCCAAACTTACTAGAGAGTTCCTAAAGAAACATCCGAGTTACGTCGACCGTTAATTTTTATCACCGTAAGGGATTTGTCTAGGGAGAATCAAAGAAAAGCTAACTTCACATAAGACCGTAACAGAGATACGGTCTTATCAAAAGTCACGCTAAATTTAAAGTGCCGCTATTTACGTTCTATTGCTCGAAATTAACGGCGGTATCCTTAAGACCGTAAGTTTATTGCCGTAACTTTACGGCAATAACGTTCGACGTTAGGCATAAGGACGTAAGTTATCACCGTTATTTCTGCGCATGCGCGAAATCTCGAGTTACGTCGACCGTAACTCATCACCGTTAGGCAAAAAGTGGCTTTAGGAACTCTCTAACAGATACTCGTCAGCAGTATCGGGATTAGGAATCCTAATTTAGGATCAAACGAAAAGTTCAACTCTTTCGCCGAGCTTTCGATAAGTTATATTTTCTTCTTCGGGGCTTAGAGAGAAGTTATCGTGTAGATATTACAACGATGTCAATTATGATAGGTAAGAACCGGGACACACCAATCATTCGATTAGTGTTAGCTAAAAAAACTAACCGAATGAGTGGTGAGTCCCGGTTCTTACCTATCATAATTGACATCGCTTACATATCTCCACGATAACTTCTCTCTGAGCCCTGAAGAAGAAAATGTAACTTGTCGAAAGCTCGAAGAAAGAGTGGAACTTTTCGTTTGATCTCGATACTGCTGACGAGTTAATAAGGAACTTGGTACTGGTAGCGTTTTTTCTTGTAACCCCGAAGTAATTTTCCCTTTCTTCTTTATCAACTTGGACTTGTTGGTTCACCGTCTCCATTTGAATTCGAAGCATATTCGAAGAGCCATCCGAACGTTTATCTCTACACCCTAAGCGATTGAGCATCAACAACAGTGAGAATTGCAAGTCGCATAATATAATAATTATATGTGGTGAAAAATTATTTATCACCACATAGCGTTAAAAATAATATAGAAAAATTTGATAGGTAATTGAAAGGCGGAATTGGCTCCGCGCTCCCCTCACTTTCATTTCCCAGACGGCACAATATCCTTGTTATTAAGGTGTAAAATGAAGGCCGGTTTTTATAATTAAAATAATTTCAAGGTCAATAGGAAGTTGAGCGTTGCATCGGTACCTATAGTATAGTAGATTTTCACTGAGTAAAATTTAATATGTCACTCATGAAACAGGTTCGGAGTGAATTCGCGGTAAATAAACTCGTGACTTACCTCTGGTCGTCCATATGGAGGGAACACTCACGTGGTAGTGTCTTCCGCCAGCCTTTCACTCAATCGCCGATCTGACCCCACCACAGTCTCCTACTTCGTACGACCTTAGCTCTGCTTCCCGGCTGATCGGACGCCGAAGGGGGGAAACGAGGTCCGCGAAGTATACAAAAACGGGTTGTTGAAACTGTCACGAGCCAAATATTAACCTCGACGGAGACAATTGAAAACAATCACCGACGTTGACGCAAACACGAAACTATACCGTTGAGCCACAGTCTCAAAACTATCAAGCGACCCTGACTTTTGTATCAATGTTAAACTTGGCAGTCAGGCTGTAAACCTTGAAAGGGTAAGCCCATTGAACGACCTCAGAATTCCGTAAACTGGACCGCAACTCCTCTCGGCATATTTACATAGCTCCGCCTTATCTTCGTTATTCCATTCAACTATAAGCTCCCAACACCTCATTTTGGCAAATAACATTAAACCAATTCTAGTTTAATAAATCACCCAAAAGCCTCATAAGACTATTTGAATTGGCATCTAGGTTTTTTAACCATCACGAACCTCTTCAGAACACGACGAGGCCAACAACCTCAAGCCCTACAGTGCATTCGAACAATACGCTATTTTTGGCGAGGTTGATCTAATAACAAAAGGATCTCAAACCATGTCAAAACGATAACCTCAATTACCTTTGAAAGGTGATGTAGTTCCAAACTCAAACTCAACCATCGGGGACGCGTTTTATGACGGTCGTTCGAACATTGTCGTCTATTTTTAGTGATGCCTTGGTTGTAAAGATGAGGTAGAAATTGGTCATTTACTGGTTGACTAAATCGGCTGAGTCCGCCCGTTCGCTAATGCGGTACAATCATGTACCCATGTGTAATGAATGGGAGGACCACTTTAACACAACAAGATCTATCTTCGATTTATTGATGTTTATAACAAATCCAAAACAATGAGGAAGAATGTACACTTAGTCACTACGTAGATTAACAGTGCTGTCTAATGAATTAGTCGAAATATGTTTCCAATAGGGGGTCTTGTTGGGGGTTCTCGGTGTGTTCACGTTTTAATTGTGCTGGAGCAAGAGAATATTGCAAGAGAAGAGAGCACAAGCTGATAACGGAGTGTGACAACAGATGGGCCATTTGCTCGACTCCAGCACATTTAAAATGTTAACCGTAAATACCTACACACTAGTATCTGACCTGGGGATCTCACTCTGCTCAGCCAGTGTGTTTTCTTGAAGTTCAAACTTTCCCTGACCATGCCGTAACATCTCCCACAATTTCTAACCTTCCTAAAAACTCCTAAAAATGAGAAATACGGTGTGGTTGAATATTGCACTAACGTTTAGGGCCACATCAACGCACCTTATGATCAAATCCACGTTTCATCACACCGAAATTGGGGGAAAATGACTTTATTTCGTGGAATATCTATCTTATGGTTCCCATCGGGTCGAATCCCGCATTACTATAAGTCTTTTGGGAGAGAGGACATCCGTTTAAAACCCTTTCACGAAACGTTTTTATCGTCGAACGCCTGCAAGGATTCCAAATATTGTTCAATCTTTTCGAGCAGGTTGGTGGCAACGTTTGCAAACTGCTCCCACAGACGATATTCGGGGCTTTCGGCGAGGCTCTCGGGCACTTCTGCGTCCTCTTTGATCCCGAAAAGTTTCTCTTCGTCTGAAAACAACACGAGGGAAGTGAGTAGAGAAAATAATCTACACAAAAGACAACACGATTTTGTTAACTCACCGAGTAAATCAACAAGAACTGTTAGAAGGTTGTTGGTGGGTTCAACCCCTAGAGCGGCGTATAGATGCGTTGAATCTATGCAGAAATTCCACAAAGCTTGACAGATCAGGCTTGCCAACTTCCAGTCCCCATCGCTCTGCTTCAAAACGACTATCAACCTGCAAAAACCAAACAAGAAAAATGGGTCTCCGAGTAAATTACTATAATTAGGGTGTAATTGAGCTTACTTTCCAACTCCTTTGTTCTCCTTCAGAGCCAACCTCTTGTCCCAGTCTGCCATCAAATTGACTAGAACTCCGGTCGTTGTGAATACCAGTTCCCTATTTTCGTGATTCAAGCAATCAACGAGATGGGGGATCCCTAAAACCATCAAACGTTTATATTCAGCTGTACATACCCAATTTGGTACCATTGTGCGGATGTACAATGAAATTACCTCCAATTTCTAGGATGTAATCCCGAACTTCTTTCGATCTGGTTAGATTCCCCAACACTCTAGTCGCTTCTATCATACTTTCTTCATTCTTCGTCAACAGCATCGTACTCAGAACTAGAACAAGTTTAAACTAGATAAAGAATCTACGTGATTCTAACTCGCTCGTTCAAGAGCCTAAATGTGGATGTGTTTTGTGGTTTAGCGGAAAATCAAAGGCGAAGAGTTTAGGTCTTTATGAGGACTTGTCATGGGAGTCTGAGGATGATTTCTCAGATTGCTCTGACTTCCTGGGTCTACAGTATCGGAGGAGTTGTGGGCAGAGGACTTTAAAGGTAATTTCAGTGGGAGCCTCGTGAAGACACTGAAGTTCTCAGAGGTGAAATGGTTCCCATGGCTTAGCCCACAATTAGGGATGGCCGTCGATAGTATCAAAATATCGATGTTTTCCTCCGATATATCGATATTGATCTACCGATGATGAATAGTCCGTTTTAATCGGGTATCGATAATTAGTTACCGATAGTTATGGTCATTTTTTTTTTTTTCAATCCGATATCGACTTTCTGGATCTGATATATTGACTATGTATCGAGCAAGTTCCATAATATGAAGTGTAAATTTCGATTAATGAGTTCACCACCCATGTAACTTAGGTAGGGAGGACTATCGAAATCGATCCTAGGACGAAATAATTTCCAGGATCGATTGGACGAGAGAAAGGTAACTTTCTGAAGGCTGTAGCTGTTGTTGTTGTGGGGAGGAGAAGACCGAGAAATGAATGAATAAATGAAGTGGAACATTTACCTAGTGTACCTAAATGCTAACTAGTGTAAATACCTAAGTACTAGGTATAAATACCTAGTGGATCCATGGAGGAAGTATAATTAATATAATAGGAAGTATAATATACTTCCTATTATATTAATTATACTTCCTCCATGGATCCACTAGGTATTTATACCTAGTACTTAGGTATTTACACTAGTTAGCATTTAGGTACACTAGGTAAATGTTCCACTTCATTTATTCATTCATTTCTCGGAATATATTATATTCCCTTCCTCCATGTAGTGGAACATTTAGCTAGTATAAAAGAAAATAGAACTGCTTTATTTTCATCCACTATAATAATAATTCACATCTAGGGCTTCCTATTGTATTATCTGACCATTTTCATTCAACCATTTTCTTCAATAAATTTTATTGACTGACCCTCAACAACTTCCATCCACATTGTATTTTCTATATATGTAATAGATCAGGGGTTCCCAATAAAATTTTGTCACGGACCCCTTAACAAACCACAAAATTTAATGTATTGAGGACCCCCTATATATGTAAATTATATATATATAGTTTTGTTGTAAAAAGGTTTTTCCCCGTTTGCTTATACCTAGGTGTAAGTATATATCACATGGGAAAAATCAATTGATTGTTGCAAATAATTATTTATTTTTACATTTATTTTAGGTACATTTGGAAACAGTTGCACAACAACCACTGACACAGCTGAAGCTTTCCTACCTACCTTTTCCTACGTAATAGTGCTGGTTTGCAGTTGGATTTATTAGTATGTAATTGGAATTCAGGTTTCGTAACGTAATAGGTAGGTAATGCTTCTTCTTCTTCTTCTGATAAATTTGAAATTTAATATATAATTTGGAAAAATAATCGATCCTCAGATGTATCGATTCTTTTTGAAAAAATAATCGCGATTATTTTTGAGAATCGGTCATCCCTACATTCTGGTAGAAACTGGGCGAACTAGTCACTAATAATTATAATTAGGCTAGGTGTCACTAGCGTCGCGTCGCAAGTACGGCCTCTCACGCTTTACAGGACACTCCGGCTACAAAAAGTCATTTTTATTATTAAATAATAAATTTTGAGTTCCTGGTAGAATTGCATAAAATATTAATTTTTGGATGCAGCTCGCGGACCCCCACACCAACGTTTGCGCCGCAAACCCCTGGGGGTCCGCGGACCACCTTTTGGGAACCCCTGTAATAGATTATATTGGTATCGATATTTCATCCGCGATATTATCGATAGGTACATTGACTACCGATGGCCATCGCTACCCACAATGCGGTGCTGCCAAGGGTAACCCATGATGGGTTCCAGATATTGTGTAGGAGATTCTGAGCTTTCCTCACCCAAGCCCACAAAAATTGGAAAAGATTGAAAAAAAAAGAAGGAATTTCCATAACTGTAAACTGCAATTCTGAAAATTGTTAGACATTAAATGTCTAATTTTAGATTTGCGTGATGCACTAATGAAACGGGCTGTTGGGGGGCTCGAAAAACGAGGAGTGTTCCCCCAGAGCTGTGCAGGGAAGGGAGAACCCCCACTGATGGATTGGTCACACCTGATGCTGCATGGTGAGGCTTGGGCACATTAGTTAAACAATGTTGACCTACAATGTTGTTCTACAACAGAATATTTTAAAAAAAATCAGTTTGTCCTCAAAAGATTACCTTATTCATTAAAGATACCTTGTGTGATTTCTATTTGTCTGGCGACGAAAGGACCGTCCATTGCCACGTCGGGTAGGGCGTAATACGACAGGTTGTTGAGGCTGCTTAAAGTTGACATGACCAACTCGACACTTTCTGATATTGATTTACGGCGAAGAACCATCAGGAGAAGATCGACGAATCTGCCACCATCCTGCAAAGCGATATAGCCGGTAAAATGAACAGTATCAGTTTATTAGTTCTTGGAAAGAAAGGCTTGAGATGGTTGGAGCAGGTTAGGGATAGTAACAGATGTGTGAAGGAACTTATGGAGTTCTGATCCACGCAGTGTGAATTGTAGAGTAATGGGGAGGAATACCCCAAAATGACTTAAGTTCTTGCAAGAACAAAGCCCAGTAGGTACTCTAAAAATTCACGTGATTTGGAAGAAAATTATAGGCGCTGAGTCCGGGTCTTTGCTGCCACATGTTTTGGAGACATAAGAGACCGAGAACAGCTCCCCTGGTTGATTGAAGCATTCGAGACACTTTAAATACTCACCGAAAGCATTGAGAAAATTTATTCTGAACTCCTCGGAGGTGAAAACTCGGTACCATGAGTTCTGAGGAGTCTATAAGATAATATCTTATCTTCACTGTTAGCGACCATCTGGATACTTTACCAGGCTGGAGGTCTCAGGTGAAAAATGGTTCCCATGGTTTTGAGTGAATTGCGCATCCGAGTTCGAGTTTCCCTCGCCCAAGCCAACAAATGCCAAAAGAGATGAGGGATTTCCCTCAATTTCAACAGCCAGTACAAATCTACGTAATTCGTTGATAAGGTAAACGCACACTAGAGACGAATCGGGGCACATCACATCAAAAAATCGCTCTCGTGGCGTATTTTTTCCGTCGGTCCGCCCGTCCGTCCACCCTTTTTATGAATTAAATCGATGCGATGCCCCGTCTGTAGTGTGCGCTTACCTATAGGGTGCATAAACTGTGGGGGTTCCCCAGACCCGCCAGCGCAGCCTTGCAGAAAAGGGAAAAACCCTCACACCACCATGCTGCAGCTGTTGAAACCTTTTAACTGAATGACTGACGACTCCTGCCTTTTACCACTCATCACATTCCTGAATTGACACTCACTTTGGCCTGTTGAACGCTCGTAGCGTACAAAACGTCGCTATCCTCTCCATACGATACGCACGTCATGGCATACCCCACGTCCGGGTTCATGCTCATGTTTGCCACAATTCTTATCATCTGAAAAAAAAAAAAAAAAAAAATGAACAATCCAAATGAACAAACAATCTCTCAAAATGGAAAACAAAGTTGGGTAGATTAAATCCACCAATAAATTTTATTTAATTTGTGTTATCGAACCAACATGTTGGCAACTGTTACTTTTTTTGTTGCTTATTCTCCTCGGGCTATCTCTTCCGTTTGTTTGTAATGAAGAAGATAAATGTACCTACTTTCCACGATATCTCTTCATGCCTCAGAAAAACGGCTAGATCGTTTTCCAGTTTCAACGGATGGTCTTAACATGATGGGAAGGGAGAGGTATCGTAAACTGTGGTTATGGATGAATAATGCGCCCGGTTGAATGGGACTTGGCGCAAGTCCAAGTTTGGGTTATACCCAGCCTTCGTAGCTCACAAGTCGTGAAGGTCAGGTATAGTCTAGAAAACGCCTTTCCATCGTTTACAAATAAATAAAAGCCAGACAACCCGAATCATCAGCTAACTCAGTCACCACCAGACCCGGCCCGCCGGTGCGCCTTTTGGAAAATACTAACCTACGCCCTTAATTCGAAAACCATCAACCCAACGGTTATAATAAAAACAACTTTTATAAGTTAAAAACCAAACTCGTGAATATCTCAAATAAAATTTATTTAATACGTTAAGCAATGGGGCTCCGCGCCAAAGGTAGATCATTCTAGCTGGGTTCTTGGCGGCAACTTGACGCACAGTGGGGCGAAAACGCAAAAAACTAGCGAAAGCGCAAATAAGTCGAATTTTTGAAAGTCGAGATTTTGTTCAATGGTTTGCCAATGCCAAACGGCTACTCAACGGTTGTATTTCTACAACTGTTGTAAAAATGTTAATGAAATCTAAGATGGAAATCAATTCATTTTCAAAATGTATGTTTTTTTGTGATGGTCCAAGTAAATTTTTTTAGCTATCATACTATAGTAGAAGTACAAATAATCGTTTTGTGTCAGAATAATTATTTTTCTCAAGTTTGGAACTTTACAAAGAAGTGTATAGTGTGCATTTTTTCATTTCACCTACACTTTTTGCGCATCCTTGAGCACCTAAATTCCCATGATTAGAAGCCTCTTCCTATCTAGAAACGCCTCCAACAATAGTTTGCTGAAACCACTTGCAACCCTGGCTCCAAAGCCAGGTTATCTTGAAAAATTTAGCCATGTTGTCGATATACAAACGGAGTTAGAAGGCACTGCGAAAACAATGACGAATTTGAATTTAATATAATTATTGAATTTAATACTCATGTATTTTGGTTTGAGCCTTGTCTCAACATTTCGATTGGCCTTAGTCTATAGAATCCTGTCGATCCAGAATCCCAGGAAGTCGCCCAATCATTCAAATAGGACCGATGATCCTACGTCTTGTCGAAGTTAAGTCTGTGAGAATTGGATGTCCACCAAGCTTGCGAAATTTCGTCTAAAGGTAGGGAGCCAGAGTGGGAAACATTCACTAGCACAGCCATATTTTCATTAACACGCAGCTAACCAAAATATGTCGCTTTGTCTGTTGTAAAATTGGTATTTAGTTAGATCGTTTACGAACAGCAAAAACAGGGTTGGCCCCAGAACAGAACCCTGCTTTACCCCTGCTGCTCAATGGCTCGATCTGTTGGTATATTCCTTTGGCTCGATCTGTTCATTGGTTTGGCTCTGTTTGATCTCTCAACCTGGAGTGGAATCCCAAGGTTTCGGCTGGATGATATTAATGGAGGGTGCGGAATCCCAGGACGACGCTAATGGATGGTGTGGAATCCCAAGATATTCCTAAGCCGATCTGAGCTCATAATGAGGGCCCGTGGTGGAATCCTAGCGGCCCCCTGAGTGGGCCTGAGAACTGCTGTGGACTACTCAGAAATCTCTGACTTTCGGGAATATGATAGGTGATAGACGAGTATTGCTCAACACAGCACATTGTTAAGCGGCTTTCTTCATCCATACCACTAATTCAGACTGTCTCTTTAGCTGTCTGGCTATGTATGTCAGGTTTTTCACGCTTTTTCCAATCAATCTCTGACCTCTACCTCCTCCTACTGGGTGGGGTAAGATCCTGCGCACTTTCGTCTAACTTTCTAATGGTAAACACTCAAATCTTATGGAGGATTCGGAATCTCTATATACGCCCATCTAACGCTTCCTCCCGGGCGTCGTTCAATAGGCGGTCCTGGGGTCGGATCTGGCTCAAGTGCGCGAAAATTGGCGAGCGAACCGACCCCCCCCCCCCCCCCCACTGCGTTAAATAACGGAGCGAAGCGAAGCCCCCTTATCCGTGTGCTAGTAACAATAAAAAAATCCTTACTTTGATGATCACGTCTTCGACTGAACCGTCGGAGGCCCATTCTGGACTCGTCATCCCCAAGTTGTTCGCGGGGCTCTTCATTTGTTCCAAATCTTTATCCGAATAGCTTTGTATGAGGTTCAAAATGGCCGTCATCGCCCCAGGTTCGTGATAAAGCTGCAAACACGAAAATATAATGAGAGGTGAGTTGAAAGTGATCCATCTACCACAGAAGCGCGACAGGAATGCGTCAGATTGTCCGCAATCCCTTTTCAGAATTAGGGCATACAGACCAGAGTCACGTGAATCATCAATAATTATTACTAAATAACTTTGAGCTTCTCACGACCTTCTCAGTGTCCTTTCAACTAGATTCGCACACTATCCAACAATTGCGAGAAAAGACCTTTCTACTAGATCAACATTTTATCGTTCTCACCTTAATTCTAGCGTTATCACTTTTAGCAATGATATTTCCCAAAGCGTAGCCGAACCTGACGATGATATCCTGTCGTCCGGGGTACTTGTTGAATATTTTGACGATCGACCGAAAACTATTTTCGTGGTAGACGATAGCATCGCAGCACCCGTCGTGCGTCGACAAGATACTGAAACAGTAACGATTTGAATTTGCACGTTGAAAATTCACTATTCAACTCCCTCGATTTAATCACAAGGGCAATATTTGGATGGAACCTTGATTTGACCCTACTTGGGATGAAAACAATCCCAAAGGGCTAATTGAGTTCAGGAGGTAAAGTTAGATGAAAACAACGGTTTGTAAACGACGACAAGGCTCGTGTTTCCCAACTGGGATGGTAATGAATCCAAATTGGAAATTTGATCGAAATATCGACGGTGGAGCGTTTGGATGGATGAAGAATACCTATTACATATTGCGCGGGATTTGATTTGTTTTTGACATCATCTTCATAAGGCTGGCTGAATACTAGGACTCTGGGTTTGTTTCAAGCTGTGAACATTCGAAAGTAGGGTAAAGCCCCGTACCTCGCCCATGCTCCTACCTCGCCCCACCAGTGATATTACCTAGGTAGAGAAAGGATATTACAACTTTGAGCAACTGATTCGGTAGCTCTCTGAAAATGGTTGAATTTGCTGTGAACTTTTTTGTGATATCTAGCACTGTTATCTTAGGAGAAGGTTAAAACGTTTTTGAGGTGCCAGTTTGTGATCGTGGAGATTGTACATTTGATCGTCCCAGGGCTGAGTTAAGCCGTATTTTCGTACAATTGTTTGTTTAATGTGTTGTCCAATATGTCTGTTAAGCACTGATAAAAAAGTTTTTGAAAAAAAATAGGATCTGTGGGTGTCATGACCGTTTTTCAAAATTGGTGTGTATGCACGTACCTTGCCCCACCTCCTTGTGCGTACCTCGCCCTTAGGATTTTGTGATACCGTTGTGGTTACCAACCAATTCCTAGCCATATTTTTCTAATTATAATTTTTTGGTTCACTATGAACTTCAGTCAATTTTAAATTTTACAACTTTAAGCTTAACAAGAAAAGTATTCATCCTTGAAAATAATTCTAGGATTTTGTGATACAGTTGTGGTTTCCAACCAATTCCTAGCCATGTTTTTCTAATTATAATTTTTTAATGCATTAAAGTTTTATATTCAATATAAAATAAACGTATTTGATTCATTTTCCATACTTCTGAGCGCTCAATTTCGAGAAATAGGGAAGGTGGCGCAAGGTACGACCCTATCCGGGGCGAGGTAGGTACTATGTTCGTACCTGGCCCCACTTTGGAGGGTTTTAGAAATTTAGCTCTAGAAAACTCGAAAACTTGAAATAACCCATTTCAACACGTGGATCTTGTAGACAACTTATTTCCCTAGCGATCTGTAAAAAAAAACGATTCGATCAGAGCCCTAGGGGTCTCCCAAGAGAGGAAAATCTGAAAAGTGGGGCGAGGTACGGGGCTTTACCCTACCGTCTTGGGAACCCTACTCTCTGCAGGGAGCAGAAAAAATGAAGAGAGCTCGTGCAGATTTCATCGGCTCCTCGCTCACTCCATGGCTTCTTGTTCATTACCCATTTCCAGGTCAATATGACGATTGGTTTCCGAGAGAATGATCCCCCCCCCCCCCCGTTTTTAGGGATGTTTACCCTTCTGTGCAGAGCCCCTTACTCGCAAGACAGGCTCGGCAGATTCGTGGTGACTATTCAGCATTATGCCCATCCTTAATGCCCCATAAAGATTATTTTTCACTGGGTCAAAGATCACCGAGGGGGGTTCTTGGTTACTTTTCAATCGCTCAAAGATTCTGGGATTCAGTAACGGACCAGGAATCTGGCGACCTTTTCCTGCTATGGTACTAAGAAGCTAGATTAATTACCAATCAAATTGTCGTTACATAGAACTTGTAGCAGCTCCCTTGTCACAAGCAAACCATAAACCATTTCCAAAAATTCTATAAATTCATACGAACTGCAAGTTCGGAACTTGCAATTTGTGTTTTAACCCCATTTTCGATGTTATTTTGAATCCTTCTATCAATTAAAAAAAAAAAATCCTGAAAACGTTCATTCCTATAAAAAAATAAGGAATGGACGTGCACCCGAATTTCGGGTTAAATCATCCTGTGCCATGTTGTTAAAAGTAAAAAAGAAGAAAATACATCATTTTTGCGACAAAACGAAAATGAATATTACACAGGTTTACAAAAAAAAGGTCAATCTCAGGCGCCGCAGAAAAAACCATCAAACTCTATGTTTTTTGGGGTGGTGAATCCGAATCCGACCCCCGTTTTTTTCGGTCACGTCCAAATTTTCGAGATATTGGCGATTTTTCGTTTTTTCGACCTTTTTCCGTTTTGAAAATCACAGCTAAATGTGCGGATGCCCAAAAATTCCACAAAAACTCTCTTCTTACTGGAAATTTATCGCTGATTCCGAAAATATATATGAGTTGGTGTCTAAAACCACGAGAAATGTGTGATTTTGCCAAAAAATGTTGAAAAAGCGTGGTTTTTTCAAAACCAAAGTCACGTTTTTTGATACTTTTTACCTTCTAGCGTGAAAACTAAGGCCGTTAATAAAATTTTTCCAACGAGGTCTTGTAGGTAGATTGTTTCTGCGTCGAATGGGACCAACCGTGATTCTTTACCTTCCGTAATAAGGGAGCTATGATTTTTCAAAGTTTCTACCCATTTTGGCCATGTCGTAGAACATGAACTCCTGGAGTCGGCAATGCAACTTGATCACAACAAAACTTTGTTCCGAGGAATATATTGGACTCGGAGGCATCAATTCAGACCGTCTCAAAGATGGTTTTATTCATCAAGAACTCACGGGATTGCACTTGAAGCCCTGAAAAACAAGCGCCCAGAAACTTTGAAAAATCATAGCTCCCTTATTATGGAAGGTAAAGAATCACGGTTGGTCCCATTCGACGAAGAAACAATCTACCTACAAGACCTCGTTGGAAAAATTTTATTAACGGCCTTAGTTTTCACGCTAGAAGGTAAAAAGTATCAAAAAACGTGACTTTGGTTTTGAAAAAAAAACACGTTTTTTCAACATTTTTTGGCAAAATCACACATTTCTCGTGGTTTTAGACACCAACTCATATATATTTTCGGAATCAGCGATAAATTTCCAGTAAGAAGAGAGTTTTTGTGGAATTTTTGGGCATCCGCACATTTAGCTGTGATTTTCAAAACGGAAAAAGGTCGAAAAAACGAAAAATCGCCAATATCTCGAAAATTTGGACGTGACCGAAAAAAACGGGGGTCGGATTTGGATTCAGCACCCCAAAAAACATAGAGTTTGATGGTTTTTTCTGCGGCGCCTGAGATTGACCTTTTTTTTGTAAACCTGTGTTATTCATCATTTTTCAGGTGTCCTGGTCGTTTCAAAAAGTACGTGCCTGACGCCACCTACAGATCTTCCGGTTTGACAGCCAGGGTTGCCAACTCAGAAAACCATTTTTTCCATAGATCTTTCCCATAAAGTTTATGGCATAAACAATCTCATGACATTTTTGGATCTAATTCAAATAAAAGTAAAAAGTTATTAAAGTGAAACTTTTATTCCATCGTCCCAAAATTTCTGGCCTTTATGTCGTTTTGTGTAACATCACGCTTAAAGCGTCGTTACTAGGGATTACTAGGAAAATTTTCGAAACGCCGAAACCCGAATCCCATAAATTCTATAAATTCGTACAAACTTGCAATTTGTGTTTTAAAACTCCATTTTCGGTGTTATTTGGAAGCCTTCTATCGATTTAAAAAAAAAAAAAAAAAAAAAATCCAGAAACACGTCCATTCCTTATTGTTTTAAGTTTCGCCCTAAATCAACACCCCTGTGTCATCACTCTAAAGGGCAACTTTTCTCATCCTGTATCTTTCAGCACACGATGGCAAAAAATCATCAGTGCTTGCACATTCCCGCCAAACCACAACCGAAAACGGTTAACAGTGTACCTAATTAGGTACACGAAATTCACGCAAATTGAGTCACATTCCCTAATACTGCAAATTGGGTTTATTGTTCTTTAAGATTAGTCAATTTGTGTGGTTGGGCCTGTTGGGATCCCTGTAAATCGACGTCCTTAATTACTTCAAAACTCTCACCTCACTATACTCTCTCTCAAAAACAGGCCTTTACGCTTTTCCCCCCGAGATCTGAAACTCGGACAACTCCCCTTCGGTCCTGCGAGGTTTTCACTTCGTGGAAACCCAATTAGTGACATTGTTCACGACGAGGGTTCATATTTTGCAATTAGCAAAGTTGTTTTCATTACCTCAGCAAAAATACGGCAGATCGGAGTTAGTGTTTTCCCCCCGCAAACGGGAAGTTGATTTAGAAAACCCCCGCAGAAAGATGTCAAGGACGTTGGCTAATGGACATGTAACAAAAACCTCTGACACCGATTGCTTCTGCTCCAGACACAAGAAATTAAGACAACACTGTCGAATTCCAAAACTGGGATGAAACAAGGACGAAACGAATGGCACACCATCCAATTAGTTTTGTATGGGATCAAGTTCAAGTTCAATTTGGCGCTGATTAGGAGAGATTCTTGTACCTTGAGGCAGTACATGAAAGAGAGCAAGAAATCTCATTCCACAGCAAGGTTAAATGAGAAGAATAAGAAGAAGATGGAGAGAAAGGAATATCTCTCAGTGACTAGTATGTAGAGAAAGGGCGGGAAGGATTGGACTGAATGGTATCCTTGAGTGACTTCAAAAAATTTTTCTCACTAAAATTTTTCTATGACTATTTTGCTGAGGTAGAAGTCTTTCAAGATCATCGTTCAAAACTTACAACAACAGAATCACATATTATTTAAACAAGCCATCAATTGAATTGAATAGAAGAGCGCAACCTTTCTGTTACTACGAAAGCAAAACCGTAACTAAGAATTCGTAACTTGACACACTAGGTCTCTGTCTAACGACCAAACTATGTCGTCGGGATCGGACGAATCGCGGAGCTTGAGAGCAGCGTCAGCAGCAGTTCACAATAAATATAGTTTCTGCGTGGTGTGAACGGTTTCCATCTATCTTAGTGGGATGTTGTGAGGGGAAGAAACCGTATGCTGGTTGGTGGAAATTGCATTTAATAAAGTATGCAACTCGAGGCGCCTTTCGCTCCTGCCCTTTTGGGATCAGAGCTCTTCAGGAGTATAACATTAACCTGCCGGCACATTACAACGAATAGTCTTAGATAGTGGATCTGCGAAGCGGGAAGCCCACCAACATGCAGTTTCACTTAAGGGTAAATATTACATTTAAATCCCGTATGTAGACATAAAGATCACGATATAATAGGATCTACTTCTGTGCGACGTGATGCTGCTCCTCGCAGATCCACTATCTAAGACTATTCGTTGTAATGTGCCGGCAGGTTAATGTTATACTCCTGAAGAGCTCTGATCCCAAAAGGGCAGGAGCGAAAGGCGCCTCGAGTTGCATACTTTATTAAATGCAATTTCCACCAACCAGCATACGGTTTCTTCCCCTCACAACATCCCAATAAATATAGTACCGTTGAGTATATAGGCTATTTTTGAGGGTACTCTCCGAGAGTGACCTAATAAGCCCAGCCAAGAGGAGGTATGTTTTTATCGCCACATCCTACACATCAATAATTGTGCAGGATGTTCTGGCCCACCATTTGGACCCTTTTCATAATGGATCCACAAAGTAGAACCAAGGGGGTCAAACATTTAGACAATTTTGCTGGCACAATGAAATACTACCTAACAGTCGCTAACTTGGCTTACAAATTTAAAAACAGATGACGATGCTGTCAATAAACACAAACCTCCACTGCCAAACCAACTCAGACTTGTCAACATGCATGGGGGGAAGACCTTCAGCTGCAGTTAAATTTGATGATTAACAAAAAACATCATAACACACCATCGACAAGGTCCTAGGATGCATAAAAAGTATCGATTATCAAAAGAATATCACTCAAAATCTCCTAATTTAAATCACAGCTCTACGTGTAACTGTATGGATTTTTGACCTGAAAATTAGCTCAGGAATGTTTTGAAAATTGCTGAAGCCGAATATGATGTCAGAAGTGCGAAATTCTGACCATTTCAAGGAGCCCATTTCTCGGCATGCTCTGGCAGGTTCCAGTAGTCTTGCGACCTCAATCTCAAATCCAGATCTCAGGAATTTTGATTTGAAACTTGAAGAGCCCTGAATCCAAAAATGATGTAACAGTAGCAGAATTCTGACCTTTTCGAGGACCATAGGTATTAAATAAATTGTATTCCCCGTGGAGTCAAATAGGGAAGTATCCTGGGTCCTTGTCTCTTCCTCATTTACATAAATCACCTACCTAGCCAGTTTCCTGACCCTTCTAAGGTGTTCCTATTTGCGGATGATATCACTGCCTTGGCCCATGGGTTCTACGAGAGAAGAGTTGCACCAAAACCTGCAATTCGAGTCGTCTTTGATCCAGAATTGGTGCTCCGTCAATGCGTTGGTCTTGAACTCGAGAAAGACTCAGGCTCTCGAAGTGGGCCTGAGAAGACGTTTGGATCAGGCTGTGAATGGTTCACGACCGTAACACTCGGTCCCGGAGCGATCTTGTCTTCCCCTTCACTCGCCTCAGTACCGCTAAGCAGGGTGACCCAATGTTGGTGGGCATTCGTCTGTTCAACGCTCTTCCCAAGGACATACGAGAGCTCCCTGTAAAGCCTTTCCTCAGGACGGTAAAACTCAAAGTTGTACTCCCTTGAGAAATCGACTTGGTGGAGCGTTGCGCCGATGAACAGTTTTTTTTTTTTTTTTTTTTTTTTTTGTATGCTGAGACTACTAACTTTGTACCAGCTTTCATGTCCATGTGCGTTTTTAAAAATCTTCATTCAATGCTACACTAAATGTTATTTTAATGTTGTGTTACGTATATAGTTAAATGTTGCATTACTAGCTTAGACGTTTGCTCTGCCTTTTGGCTTTTGCAAAAAAGAAACATAGGAAAGAAACCTAATATTATATTATATATTCTATTCAACAGATTGAATCTTTTTGTGTGCATTTTCCTGCAAGTTGCAGTATTCGCTCTAACTTCAGCAGCACTTCCTGCCTATCCTGGCCGAATGCTGGTTTATTACCTGATAGTTCGAGCTAAATTGCTGACGAGGTCCAAATCAGCGCAGAAGAGCTCCATGGTGGTGCACAGTTGGGCGACGGCTCCCGTTTTGACGAAATGTGGCAAAGTAAGCTCTTCGCTGGCGACATTCCGGAGGGCTCCGGTCAGTTGGAACATGGCGTGGCTCGTCTGCTCGGGCAGGTTGATGAGCTCCAGCCGCTGAAAAAAAAAAAGAAAAAAAAAGTTTTCAAACGTGATGTGCACTTGGAAACTCAACTCAGGTGTTTGCCGAAGGTGCAGAGGTCTAATATAATCTAATGTCAGCTAAACTAAAATGCCTGTGGAGGTTAGAGAAAGATGACTCCTCAACCGTTTTCCCCCCTTCGGGCCTCACTAAAGTAATCCTCGTTGACCATGTCGATTGAAAATTTCACATTTAATGTAATGTCACAAAGTGGTTGTTTGCCGATGGTGCAGAGTTCTAATGGTTCAGAACTGATTGTACGTTCAACCACCTCAAGTCACTCAGGGCTGTAGATGAGCTTAGTTGCTCGAAACCGGTCCCCACGCTATAATTGTTTACCTGAATAAACAATTTAGTATTCAGCAGAGGAGTCGTTCTCTCTCCCTAACCAAACTCATTGAAATGTAATGCACCTATGACTCTATAGTATAGAGTCTATACAGGTTCATATTTTCAAATGCGTCGAACGGAGCAAGTTTAATACTTACAGCGTTGTTTACAATTTTCAAATGAAGAACCATCAGGTCCAGAATTCCGAGTTTGAGGGCAACCAGCAGAATTTGGTGGTTCATCGTAAGGAACTTAAGAGCGCCGTACCCATAAATACAAGCTTCTGCATCGTCTATCGGGCTGGCCCGCCCGAGTGATTCCACGAATATCTCTGAACAATCCAAATTGTATTAAATTAGCAATTCCGTCAGTGAAAAACTTTAAATTCAATCCCCAGTGTGACAAGCCCAGTCATTTGTTTTAAGTAAACAGAAAGCACCAGGGGTATATCAGAACAAATAATATTTTATGGGTACAAAGGTTCCCCATTCGTAATGAGCCTCACCAAGAATTCCTCCTTGGAGAAAAAGCTTGTCGTTCACATCATTCCGAGACACTCTGAATATCAGCTTCGTTACGGCTGATAGGTTTGGCCCAGTCACTCTCAGCTGTAAAGCATATTTTTCAAAACTGAAAAGTCAAACTTGAGGGCCAGCTTACTCTCACAAAATTACTTACTGCGAGTAAAACTTTACAAATGTGCAGTAAAACGGTGTCGCTAGCAGTCTCAACGTAGTTGTACAGAGCTTTTATTATCAACGAATGGTTTTTCAAGTTGCCTCGAAAAGTCCCATCAGATTTGACTTTGTTGTAAAGCTCTTGAAGAAGTTCTACGAGTTGTTCTTCCGTTATGGAGGCTTTATCTGTAAATTAGTGATATTTATGTGAGTGAACTTTGTAGTGAGTGTCACGTAACATCTGAGTTATCCAATCTTGAAAATAATAGTTCATGAGCTCAACAACAACAGTTTTATCCACGAAAATAGGGCATTACGTAGCATTACCCCAAGTTATTGCGTAATCTAGGATTTTAGTATATTGTCCGTCATCCGACGTACCTTCATTATACCCGTCGTTGATTCGATTGACTATATCCATACCGGGGTCTTCTCTGACCGGTTTGGACAGGCAGTCTTTCTTCTCGTTCTTCCGGTTGTCCTCGACGGTGACGTCTTTGCACATCCGGGGCGCCTTCGGGTCGTTCAGGGCGTAAATCGGCGGCGGCCTGAACAGGCTTTTCTTCTCCGGGGGGTGGTGTATCGTTAAAGTTTGTACATCTTCGTTTTCATCCGATTCCTGATGACGCACGAAATTCGTTTATTGACATTTTTACGTGTGGGTTTAGGCATGAGGGCACATCAAGAAAACACCTTTCACGAAATTTACTGGACAAAATAAAAACAGCAAAGTATTTAAAAAAGTTCATTTTTTCAAAAATAGAAAATCGAAACATCAAAACAGGGGCGGATTGACGAGTCGGGCCGGCCCGGGCAATTTATTTATTCCTACAAAAAAAAGAAGAAAAAAAAAAAAAAAAGTGAAAGTACCTACACAAATACCGGTCATTTAAAGTAAACTGCCGAAATCCCACCATTGCTTTGTCGCAGCGACACCAAAACGGTTCAGCAAGTTCTTCGTGCCTGAGGATTTCATACTCCTCATATATTATATGAGGGTACCTACAATGTAGTTATGTCATATTATGTAGGTACCCTTTGAATTTCATTTCGAAAGCCATTCAAACAAACATGCGCCAGGCATGCACAGATGGTGCCTATTCGCGCCTTATTTCAAGGCGCAAGTCCTGGCACCAGCAGCCAACTTCGATCGAAAAAATGGAGTAAACGGATTGACCAATGATCGAACTCCAGCCTAAAACGTTCTGAAAAACGTGGTTTTCCGCTTGCCGAGCGGTGTCGGACTGGGCGTTTCTTTTGATTTAAATTAGTTTTCTCGATCGATAGTAGTTTTTTTTCAGGTTCTCTACGATGCTCTACGACATAAATTTTGAGCCAATTCATTTGCATTGGCCGTTCATAAGTTACAGGGGTTGAAATATGAGCGAATCCGATTTTTCAGCCAAGTAGGAAAATAACTGCCTATTTTTGACGCTTGATTTGGGCTAAACGGCTGAACCGATTCTAATATGTAAGGAGGTCATTCGATGCAGCATTTTATGCTCTGGAAAGTTTTCTCTGCGATGCTTGGTTGTCGAGTTATAGGAGAAAAATGCTGCAAATTTTACACAAGGGTTTATTATTCTTTAATATAGGTAGGTACTTGTGCAGAAATTTAATTCTGTCAATGAAAAAAAAAAAAAAAAAAATTGTGATTTTTATATTTCAAAAAAATTTGTTTTTTGGATTTTTTTCAAAAATTCTTTACTTTTTACTCGAAAAATATTTAACTTCCTGGGATCCTTCAGAAATCCCATTTTTAGCCCCATTAAAGCCCTATAGATCGCCACAGTGAAATCGGATCGTTTCGGGACCCCCAAAAATGGATTTTACGTCCAAAATACTTCGAAAACGACACCTAACTCGATCCCATAGCTAAAAGCCTTCAAAAACACCTTCACATAGCCCCATTTTAGCCCCATAGCGACCCACGGGTTCGGGCGATCGGACTGAAAACCTTGCGGGCACAACTAGAAGGTAAACCAAGTATTTTGTCAAAATTTCAGATTTAAAAAAAATTCCTACTGCCCAAAACGGCCCGGACGGCGGACGGACATTTCGGGTTTTGAATGTAGACCTCTTGAAACGGATAATGTCAAATTTTGAGGCCGATCGGAGTCGTCGACCCCCGTCGCGAAAACATAGGTGTATTATTCCAAGAATAATAAACCAAAAGTGGAAAATGACAAAAAGAAAATCGAGGTTTTTGGGCTGCCAGAATTTCTTCCAGCAAAAATGTTGCTCCCATTTTTGATATTTTGTCGTTATGATCCATAACAACAATTTAAAAAAAATAAAAGCTTTTACACCATTTCTTGCACGAGTCCCCCCCCCCCCCCCCCCCCTTCAATTTATTTAATCCTTTGGCAACTGGCCTGTTACACGTGTCAAGTTTTCTTCTTCCCATTTCGTTACTACGTAAGGTATCAGTCCAAAAACGTTGCAATGTCGGTAGGTAGAAAGTAGATGTGCGACGACAAAGGTAGGTAAGTTGGGGTAGATAAATACAATGTATTTCCGAGACGGCACTTTTTTTGTTGAAAAAACAAAAATTTACACATCGACGACCGGCCCCGACGAAATCGGCCTCAAATAGGAAGGGAAATATTCCTTCCCAATTTAATCACATAATATTATTCCCTTTCCAATTTACTTACAAATTTCCTTTTCAATTTAACTACAATTGAAATAAGCAGTTCGAATCCCCTTATTCTGTTTTTTGCCCCAAACTAAATCGCCCTAAAAATCAGGAAAATAATATAGGTACAAATTAAATATCCCAGTCAAATATTCAAGTTTACTTACTATACTTGTACAGTGACAAGACAGATACGGGGCCCCCAAAAATGGATTCTACACTCGATGTTACTTCGAAAACGACACCGCATTCTACCTCCTGGGCCCTTCAAAAACAACTTCTATAGATCTCCACATGTCGGTGGATGGGCCTGATAAATTTTATGGGTGTATTAGAATTCATTTAGGCTTCTAAGACCAAAAATACCTCGAAAACGCAACTCCGCTTGACCTCATCCGACAAAAACCCCACCTGTTTACGACTTTTTAGCTCAACAGAAGCCCAAAAAGTTTCATGGGTTAGGAAGAAAACCTTTCGAATACAATTAAATACAGTACCTATTGAATAATATTATGTTGTCAAAATTTCTGACTTTAAATAGAAATTCCTACGGCCCGAAACAGCGTACGAATATTATTCGAAGGATGAATTTTGAGGAATAAAAAATTTTTAAAATTTAAAAATTTTCCAAACCATCTCATCTTTCTGAGAATGAACCAAAATCCATTCACCACTTGAGTGGGAAATTAAGGAACACTACCTCAATAGAGCAGCTGTTCCTCATGTCTTTCCTGGGCCCAAGGAGCCGATAGTTGGTTTTTCGCCGAACATAATTTTTCGACCGTGCCGCCGCACTTCCGGATTTGTCCCGGTACAGGGACGACAGTGTTCGAGGTTTGGGCGGGCTGGAAAACTCCGTCCTCTCCTGGGGGCTGCTGTGCGTCTCTCTGAGGATGTTCTGCTGAACCCAGGCATCTGGAGGGGGCTCGACTTCAACTTCCTCTGGCACTGGAAGAGTAAAAAAAAAGAAATAATAATAAACCGCATGGGGATTTCTCAATCCGTATTTCTCACTATGTAAATTCCACTAACAATTAGTTAATGACGAGTGGGTCCTCGGTAGCTCGGGAAGTCTCCAAGGGGCAGCTTTCAACGAATTCCGTTGGCCACAGTTGGTGCGAAGAGGCGGCAATTTGACTGTTTCAACATCGTGAAATTTAACTTGCTTCAAGCTGCAACAAAATCCATGAACGGTGTCCGTTGAATCAATGTAAATCGCACGGCGAGGGCCTGAAAGCAATTTACCGGTTCACCGCCGTTCAAATTCTACTGTGAATATTCAAAACAATCATTCGCTTCTCTTGCACGGCGAACAAAGGTAAAATGCGACATGTGTTCGAAAATTGAGTCATCAAGAGTTATTCTCGCGTGAAACGCTGACATTACACGGTAGTACGAGCACAGAAGTCCCACGTTTTCGAAGCGAAAATATTATTTTCGCCCCTAACGTTCATTCCACATTTCCAACTCCTTTCCTATTGCTAAAGTACTTTGTTAGGAACACTCCCATTTTAGGGGGTTTGCGAAAGATTTGAGCACAAGGCGGAAAAGCTTGCACTCAAGTAAGCAATCAAGCGAGTTAGTGATTCGTTGGATTCAATTTAAGTTTGCCATTTGAAGCTAAAAGAAAGTTTTCAACAGTTATATTAACTGGTTCGCTTTAGTTCGGTATATCGTACAAACCCTTCTTTCAACAAGGTCGAGAAAACTCCGCCCTCAACCTTGAGGCCAATTCACCTTCGTTCTATTTTCCTGCCAGTCCGTTTAATTGATCCAATATTCATAAGGGAGGTTCTACGGTGAATCAGAAGGTGACTCACGCGAGCCCCTGACCTACCACATCGTCCTTATACACTCGCAGCAATCATAACTGTTTTTTTTTTTGTTGAAATTATTGTCTTAAGGGGCAAGCCGCAGCGGCCTTTGAATTCGGGTAACTTGGTACCAAATGAGGTTCTCACTAAAGTTAGGGGATAGAAAACAACAGCGTGGCATTAGATCTCACTGTCGTGACCGTTGCCTCGATTGGGGATGGCAAACGAACCAACAGTTCGCACGATCGCGATTCAGTTTATGCCTTGACGCCGACAATGAAGGAGCTTCTTGTTGAAAGTTGTGCAGTTTTGAGATCAGGGGCCGAATTCAAAAACGGTAAGGAGCGTTTTTGAATACGGTCCTAGTTCTTGGTGTAGGTAATGCTGAGAAGAAATATTACAGTAAAGGGTTTGGACTGATCTGCGACCACAAAAATGGTTATATGTATGTCTGAAATCACTCGGAAATCGACACCTCATTCGACCACCTGGCATCCTTCAAAAGCAACATCATTAATGTTTTGTAGCCAAATAGAAGTCCAATAGATTTCCACGAAGAGGTGAGATGGGTTTCGCAAAAAAAAAAAAAAAAAAAAAAAAAAAAACGTCCAAATACTTCGACTACAACAACTCACTCGACCTAATCGCCGAACACCATTCAAAAACCCCTCCCTTAGCCCCTGTTAAGCAACATAGGTTTGGGCGATCGGGCTGAAAACCTTGCAGTCACAACTAAATGGTGAACCGAGTGTTGTCAAAATTTAAGATTTTCAAACACATTCCGCCTAAAACGGCCTGGACGTGGGACGGACTTTTTTAAAAATCTACATGCCTTGAAACGTATAATGTTCGATAAAATTGATGGCCCCTGTCGCGAAAACAGGTTGAATAGGTAACATTCAGCCTGTTTTAGAATATTTAGAATATTATTAGTGAGGAGAAAGTGGAAACGCCGGCTCCGAACGGCAAATGAGAGAGATGTTTAAGGGCGAGATTCTCTCGGTGGTTCGCCATTGCCTTCCGAGAGGTGATAATCAGTATAAGGAAGATGTCTAGCGGCTGCTGGGATCGAACCAGCAACCTTTGACTCAGCAGTCCAACGCTCAAACCACCGCTCAAAACGGAATCCGATTCAACATCCGAACAATAAAGCAAACAAAAGCGTCAGTTGTTAATAATTAATAACAAAAAGAATTGTAAACGTTTTACGTATAAAGTCATTAGTAGTGGAGTGGGGTAATTGAGTAAACGGTTCTTAAAATGACGCCAAATGAACCTACAATTTTGAAATTTTTACAGCGTGTGTTTTTATAGGTACACTCTCTCTCATAAGTCTCATTGGATCTTAGAGTATACTCTATAGAGTATAGGATCTTATAAGATCCAATGAGACTTATCACAGAACATGGCGGTATTCGGAGCACCTGTTGAGAAGGAGCTGTGGCAGTCAGTGTTTCACACATTTGCCCCGCGACGCATGAATACGAATACTCTGAGAAATGGACACAATCACCCCTTTTTCCAGGGGAAACGTGTACTACCGAGGACTTTAAAAAAAGTGTCATTTCAAAATGATGAACTGCAGTAAATGAAAACCTTTGGTGGTATTTTAATTTAGCATTAAATAAGCCAAGTTTTGAAGAAACAAGCCATCAATTAAATTGAATAGATGAGCGCAACCTTTCTGTTATTACGATATATTTAATGAGCGAGAGAAACTAAGAAACAGTAGGTATCTAGCGACCAAACTATGCCACACAACACATTAAAAATATCCACTTGATGCTCATTACGTAAACAACGACCGATGCGTAAGAAAACCATATGCCGATCAGAGGTAACGAACGGCTCAGGCTGCAAAAATAGTTTTGGAGTCGTTGGAATCAGCCTAAAAAACTCATTCCATAGACCCTTGTACCAACGAAATTGGACAAAAACTTTCGTCCCCCTTTTGAGGCCTCCTTAGTTACACATCAGAGATAAACAACTTTCGTCGTGAAGGACCTCCCGAAAACCGATGAAGGGGATGAGGGAGGAAAAATCAAGGTAGCCTATAACCACCCCCCGAACTCGCTGATCACAATGAGACCACCCTCATGAAAATCTGTTGAGCCGCTCGGGCGTGATGCTCTGTACACAAACAAACAAAACAAGCCATCAATTGAATTGAATAGATGAGCGCAACCTTTTTGTTATTACGCGAGAGAAACTAAGAAACAGTAGGTATCTAGCGACCAAACTATGCCACACAACACATCATCCACGTGATGCTCATTACGTAAACAACTGCACCCTAACGACCGATGCGTAATAAAACCTTATGCCGATCAGAGGTAACGAACGGCTCAGGCTGCAAAAATCGTTTTGGAGTCGTTGGAATCATCCTGAAAAGCTCATTCCATAGACCCTTGTACCAACGAAATCGGACAAAAACTTTCGTCCCCCTTTTGAGGCCTCCTTAGTTACACATCAGAGATACACAAAGTGGTTGTTTGCCGATGGTGCAGAGGTCTAATCCAATGAGTTTGGTTAGGGAGAGAGAACGACTCAGCAGAGGAGTATTCAGCAGAGGAGTCGTTCTCTCTCCCTAACCAAACACATCAGAGATAAACAACTTTCGTCGTGAAGGACCTCCCGAAAACCGATGAAGGGGATGAGGGAGGAAAAATCAAGGTAGCCTATAACCACCCCCCGAACTCGCTGATGACAATGAGACCACCATCATGAAAATCTGTTGAGCCGCTCGGGCGTGATGCTCTGTACACAAAAAAAAAAAAAAAAAAACATACATGTAGAAGAGGTGAGCGCACCTTTCCATTTTTTGGAAAAAGGTTGCGCTAAAAACATATATGTCGAAGAGGTGAGCGCACCTTTCCATTTTTTGGAAAAAGGTTGCGCTAAAAACAATTCTTAGATTGGAATTATTAGCAATGGAATATTAGCAAGGAGACGGCTGAAAATCAAGTCCAAAGTTAAACTATTGAAAAAAGGTAATTACGAACGCGAAACCTCATTCGCCCGCATTAAAAACTCCTTCTGTAGACCCCTGACATGCCCATAAAGCCCACTGAGTAAATTCCAATCGGGACGAAAACCTAGCCAATACAACTAGCCCAGATGCTAAGTAGTTGTCAGATTCAGAATTACATTCCTACGTCAGAAAAAGGCTTTGATGGCAGACGGTCACATATTTTTAGAATCTATGTATAAACATTTAGTAGGGAAAGATGGGGTAATTAAGGACAGGAGGTTATGAGACAATTTTTTTTTTTTTCAGCCAAACCAACAACTTTTCACCTCTTTAGGCGCTTTTCGGAAAAATATTCATGTCTCTTATAACCCCTGTCTCTAATTACCCCATTCTCCCCTAACGCAATTCAGGCCGATCGGCTGTTTTTTCTTCTTTTTTTAGAACTTCCAGAATTGATTTCAACTGCCTCCAGTTCTAGAATTCCACACTGATCTAAAAGTGGAGGGGAGGGCTTGATTCCCGGGACATTATAGCTATACGGGGCCAGCGGTATAGCTTGATCATTCAAATACCTGGACTTTCAACCGTCTTTTACGACGTGTAGCAGATAACCTTCGGAAAATGGCAGAAATTCAATGAGATTGACGAGCTGAACGGGCCGTAATGATGACACGACATGAAAATGTCCATACTGCTTACACAAAGGGAAAGTATGTCGAGGCCGACCGGTCAGCAGGAGAAATTCGATTGCCCCAGACATAATATGTTTATGTGGTGAATAAAAATTCTTCAGCCCCATTCAAAGTGAAGAAAAATAAAAGCTATAAGATAAGGCTGGCTCATAAAACCCGGAAAATAGTGCTGTACCTATAGGTTTGTATACCAGCTGGTAAAGATCTTCATTTGTATTAATTGAAATCATTTCAATTAATAACAAATGACGATCTTTATGGAATAAATAATTTATTCCATCCATATTTAATGATGTGGTCGAATTGAAAGCGGCCTCCATCACTGTACATGGAGGTCGCCTCATTCTGCAGTCGAAACCGCAAAGGAGAAGGTGGAAGTGTTTAGTGTTCTTGAACGGGAGAACATTTTTCGACTTCCTTGAAAGAATCAGGTACACACCTACCACACCAAAGAGCATCTCTTCCAGTGTAAGGAATGTGGGCCATGAGGCCGCTTTCAATTTCATGTACCTAGGTAAATGTTGATCGGATGAATCCAGTTATTATACGTAAGTACTAATTGCTACAAAGAGTAGAAATCGTACCTACATACAGGTTGGATCAATCACCATTGGGGTTTGTTGCGGGTGGTGAGCTGCCAGACGTTGATGTTTTCGCATCGAAAGCGCTCACCACCTGCACCAAATACAGCCATTGATTCGGCTCAAGACTACCTACTACGATTACTACTTGGAATGATGTGGTAAGTTAGATCTTACTAATTGGCGGGATGGCAATCCTCTTATACTTGATACAAAGTTGGTATTGTGGACATCTCAGTAGCAGATGAAGAGGCAAAAGGAGAAGCCAGAGGAGGAATGAAGGGCTGATATGCGGACAGCGAGTTTCCCTCTTTTAAATCGGAAGTGAAATACGGACTATAAGGACTTATGCGGACTTGATATGGCTTATCGGCTAATCGTCTTGGGTTAACCCTTAATTAAGGCCGCGGCGCGGGATTTGGCAAGTACTGAAAATTTGTACCGATTTGCCTTTTTTCAAAATCGCGTACCAGGTCAAAACTTGGATTCATAACTACCTAATGTACCTAAACAATAGGTATGAAAAAAATTTAAAAAAAATGATGTTGCAAACGGCGCAGAATTACAAAAGACGCATATTTTGTTTTTATTAAATTTTCCCCCCACTGCTCGTAGATTTTTGTTTGAGAAATGGACTTTTAAGCCAATTAATATAATAGATTGAGTTCTCTGCAACTTTCAATCAATAAACTTTTCGCTTAGATACAGCCTTCCCCCTTTCTTTTTGACGCGGGAAGAGGAAAGAAAGTGAAAAATTTTCCGAATCGCCAATTCTCCTTCTTTTTCGCCCTCTCGTAGCTCAAATACGCTTGGAGGCAAACAAAAAACAAAACAAAACAAAAAACAAAAAACGGTTACATCAACTTTGTTGAAGAGCT
The DNA here is from genome assembly GCA_955831195.1 of Pilophorus perplexus. Lineage (NCBI taxonomy): Eukaryota > Metazoa > Arthropoda > Insecta > Hemiptera > Miridae > Pilophorus > Pilophorus perplexus. The sequence goes on from OY037012.1 coordinate 16,094,632, forward strand.
AGAAGCCGAAAACTGCAAAAGTGCAGATTTTTGGCGGTTTCGGCAATAGGCAAGGAACGACGAAAACTTGGATTCACAACAACCTTATGAGTCTAAACAACACGAAAATATGAAAAAATATGATACACCTTTTGTAGGGTGGATCCCACTTTCAGCCTCTGTTGACTGGACTACTGGCTGGAACAGCTTAAGGGATAATCCTATGTCCCGCATATCACATATACGCAAATCAAATGCTTCTGCACTTCGCATTCTTTTTGCATCGGTGTCCACAGTTCACGATTTCCCGAATGAAGAGGCAGCAGAGGAGTAGGGTCATTTTGAGTTCTACATCTTTGACCGATTGAAGGGAAACCAGTAGGTATATTAAATTTTGGCATCATGGTAGCCTTTCAGCCAGTATCTGGGATGTTTTTCCCCAATCTGTATTGGTCAAACCAGAATGTTTGGCCACCATGCATAGTAAGGACCATGGGAGAAAGGATGGAATAATTCCCAATCAAGCGAAAAACTGCATTTCCCAGTTTGTAGAAGGTTATAGATCACCGTGTGTCTTCAATGTAGTTGGTTTTTTCAAAGAAATCCACTCTCCCCTTCAGACAGGGGTTCAATAAAACAAACTACGAAATATTCAACTATCGGCGCAAACCTTATTGAGCTTGGGGGTCGGCTAGTTCCGGCTTTGACGGACCCGAACAGCGTCCTCTGCCGTTCTGTCGGCGTAAACGGCCTTTTTGTGTTTACGGGTTTGGTAGCCATTTCAGCGCGGGCCTCCTTGATGATCTCCGCGCTCGTCTTCAGCAGACAACCTGGTGGCTTGTAGAATGGGGACTTATGAATGTCCATCACACCACCTGGAAAATTCGAAGACACTTGAGAAACAGGCCAAATGAGAAAAATGTATTGACGCTTGTGATTGTTTTAGCATGCTCCATGCATTGTGCCCTACGATTGGTGGACACCGTCAGACCCCCAGATTAGTTTAGATTAGATAGGTAGTAACATGTTTGCTGAGGCTTGCAAAAGGCGCCTCCAAGCACTCCTCTCCCGCCCCAACCCCAAAGATTGGAGAGCTCTCCTGCTCCTGGACACTACGCTATCCCCTTAAGGTCCATGAGTCCACCCACCTTGTCGACCCCCCCCCCCCCCCCCCTGCTATTGAAGGTGTTGGAACACTACCGGTGCTCTTCTATGTCTAAGGAGTTAGTTCACTACATTACACCATAGGCGTCCTGTTCTTCAAACCATTTTATCCAGGGCACAAAGTATGATCCATGCTAAAATTCCTACAGCAAAACCACAACTTATCTACCTCTCGGCTTGCACATTTTCACAGACATCGGCAAACTGGCAGGCGTTTTTGAAGGGTTTAAGGAGGGATCTATCAGTATAAAAACGAATCGCGATAACCAAATATATAAAAATATCGCAGAAAACAATAACAAAACTACTGTGCACCAAGTTTCAACCGGGAAGCATAGTAGTCAACGTGTAGCCTAGTAGCCCAATCCTATTCAGGCTTCAAATCATATTTTTTCTAGCCCTGATGATTGAAGAATACATTTTCAGGCAAATCGGCATAATCGACATGTTTCACGCTAATTCGCCGGCCATCTGGAAACGGAGATTGGTGGGAGAGGGCAAGGCGAGGAAGATGACGATGTTTCCAGGATGCCGAGGACATGCCAGAGGGATGTGAGTTGAACGAAACAGTTAAACAGAAGCCATCACGTGACGAAGTCGTCCTATGAGGACGTAAAAACTGTGGAGTGTTAGTAATCTGAAATTCTTCTCTAAAAAAAAATTAAAAAAAAAAAAAAAATCAAGAGGTGTGCTGCCAAGCCGAAGGGTACCTTCTTACTGTTTCTAGTCTTCGAAGTACATGCCTAATAGTGATGTAGGTTTTCTAAAGAGATATTGGAGTATTATGGCAACATACCACGAAACCAAAGAATTGAATTGTCGATGTCAGCATTAAAACCGGAGCCCTATCTCCATGAATAGGTAGCATCAATTCAGACGTATTCTAAGTTCAACTAAGATGACCAAAATTGGATCACTCTCCTCCTCCTCCTATTTATAATTGCATTTTAAAGGAAATTAGGGCTTACGTAAATTTTGCGGAGTAATGCATGATGTAACTCGCGTTTATCATTAGGTACACGACATTCACTGACGCACAACGTTGGATGCTAGATAGCGACAGGTCATTAATTTCATTAATATTAAGAGAGATCTAACGGGATAAGAGGTCTAGAAGGAACTGGAGTTAGCTGGGGGGCAAGCTTGGAGGTGTGTTTAGACCCCGTAGCCAAGACAACTCTTGGCCAGCCAGACCTTCAAGTGTGATCAATAAATGACTTAACTCATCTACAATTCTGTTTGTGAAAACCCAAATCCGCATGTGTTTGGGTGGTGGCAAGTAGGGGTTAATCTAACGAATCTAACGGGAACTGGATTCGGGTAAAGGGGAAATGATGGGGCAATTGAGGTTGGCGTCTGGGGAGTTCAAGGGCAGGTCCAAGGGTAGGAAAACCGCGTCATTTGCATAGGGTCTGCCGATCAAGATTGCAGCCTTTCCGATTTGTCCGTGGAAAAGTTATCACCTGGTTCTCCATTGTATGCTTAGGAAGGTTTTCGGGGTTAGGCGCGACGCCAAGGGTTGTTTCAAAGTCAGGGTTAACGACCTGACACTGAGAGCTCTTTTACTGCCAGGTGTTCAGCCCTTTCTCGAATCGATAAAAGAAGGAATCACAACGCTTTGCCCAAATTGCAACTCCTAACAATTGTTGCACCCTGGATTTAAAGAAACATGTGGTAGCAACGATGTCCCATTGTTTTCAATTTTATCTCGGCTAAATATTTTTCATTTATTTCTTTTCGTTACTTATGAAAAGTTGTTGAAGATGGTCGTGAACGTGACTGCAACGAACGTGAACACGGAGGCGTTAAGCAGGCATGAAATGCTGGCGTGGATCAACTCTTACCTCACGAACAAAGTACAGAAAATCGAGGGACTTTGCACTGGGGCACCCTACTGCCTGTTGATGGAGCGTCTTTTCCCGTCAAGCGTCCAACTCAAGAGAGTCAAGGTGAACAACGTCGATTTCCACTTTAGCTAAAGCTAGCGTCAAGCGTTCGAAAACAACTTTCTTTTTTTTTTCTTTTTTTTTTTTTAGTTGAAAGCAAACCAGGAACACGAGTACATTCAGAACTTCAAGTTACTCCAGCTGGCGTTCAAAACCTCCGGTGTTACGAAGGAGGTTCCAGTGGATCGACTGGTTCGAGGAAAGTTTCAAGATAACTTCGAATTTCTACAGGTTTACCTCACCTTGATTGAATTGTAGGAGCACCCGTAGGGTTTTCACTGTCTTCAAGTTAGTTATAAATGACCTTCTCCAGTGGTTCAAAAAGTTTTACGACGCCAATCGCCACTACAAAGGCTACGTAACGCCGGAAAAGGTCGTTAACGTCGGACAATCTGGAGAGCCTCACAGTCATAAGTCTGCAATGATCAGAAGGGAAACTTACAGCAGCCTTCTGAAAGATGACGTCAACCATTCACCACCTAATACAGGTAATCACGTTACCTGTGTTACGTTTCGTGTGACACCAACACCCAAGCTGCTGTTGGGAGAACGCTCAACTCAAGTTGCTCAAACGTCCCCACTGATTGCAAACAAACTTGGTTAACTGAAATTATTGAAAGTCCCAAATTACCATCGTTTTGAGATGGAACTGTGTGGCCCCCAATAAACGGACACCATACAGCAGGTTTCGATTCATGTGGGAGCCAAGTGGGTGGCAGGCGGGAAATTACCTGCCTGAACCTGTGCCAAAGATGATGTCGAGACGGGCGGACAGGATGAGGGCAGTGATTATTCATCGTTGCAACCACCTGAAGAGTGAATTAGGGGGAAGCAACGTCGAGTGGTGGTATTTATCATTTTACTACCTGTACCTACCGCCTCAGGTATTATCATTATGATTATAATATGAAGAGTCCAGGGGAAAAACCCCGTCATTGATACAAAGCTGATTTTGAGAAAAATGAATTTTCAATTTTACCAACTAACAGAAACTTCAAAAACGATTTTAAAAATACAAAAAAATGTTTTATTTGAACCATCAACTATGCAGATTCACAATATGTTTCCCGAATAACCATTTTTCAAACTATTAAATGATATTTTATACATAATTCTGAACTTATAATGCGAATTTTAACCCTCTTTTACTCCTAAACCAAACAATGGAGAGAATAAAGTATTTTGAAGAATGCAAAACGTATGTTAATATCCACAAAATACCCCCAAAAAAATGCTTTGTACAATTTGTACACTGTGTATTAGGTTTTACAAAAAATTTACCAAAAAAAAAACGGTTTTTACGAACGAAAACTACGATTCAAAAACGCTGCAAATTTTACTCAAGGGTTAATTATTCTTTGATATAGGTTACTTGTGCAAAAATTATTTCTGTGTCAATGGAAAAAATTGTGGAAAAAAATTGTTTTTTGGATTTTCTTTTTTCAAACAAAATTTTTCAAAAATTTTTTTTACTCGAATAATATTTAACCTCCTGGGATCCTTCAAAAATCCCATTTTTAGCACCATGAAAGCCCTATAGATCGCCACAGTGAAATCGGATCGTTCCGGGACTTCGAAAACGACAACTAACTCGACCCCATAGCTAAAAGCCTTCAAAAACCCCTCTCATAGCCCCATTTTAGCCCCATAGCGCCCCACGGGTTTGGGCGATCAGATGGTAAACCAAGTATTTTGCCAAAATTTCAGATTTTTAAAAAAATTCCTACTGCCCAAAACGGCCCGGACGGCGGACGGCGGACGGCGGACGGACATTTCGGATTTTGAATGTAGACCTCTTGAAACGGATAATGTCAAATTTTGAGGCCGATCGGAGTCGTCGACCCGCGTCGCGAAAACATAGGTGTATTATTCCAAGAATAATAAACCAAAACAAGACCCGAACTCGAACACAGCACTACAATCATTCAGCTTAGCTGATAACACGTTTGCCGAAGAAAGCGGTGAATGCACTCTACTGATAGCAAAATGTGCCCCCCCCCCCCCCTAAACATACAATACTTTTCCTGCCACCTAGCGAATTAGGAACTGAAACACCAGGTTGCGTCTCAAGTTTTGGTTATGACATAACATTGTGCCCTTTTGAAACAAAAAAATTGTCTTCCCCAGTATTTTCCTATCCCGGAAAAAAAATCCCCGTAGAAGAAATAGCGTTGACTGAATGGAAATGAATAGAAGATGATTCATGAGTATTACAATTTAATGTGTATTTAATACACAATAACAAATTTTGTTGTCGTAGGGGGTCAACACTAAGCATTACCTAGGTGACTGGTGTTTACAATGACTCGGTCAACGTCTAATGTTGTATTGTTCAAAAGATGAGTGGCTTCATCTCATCTTTTATCGGAACCGTGTACCTATTCAGTGTGAACGTGTGAGAAAATTAATTCTGTCGATCAATAAAATTTTGAAAAAATTAAATGTTTTCTTCAAGTTTTTTTTTTTTTTTCATTCGAAAATTATTTGACCTCTTGGCATCCTTCAAAAATCCCGTTTATAAACGGGTATAAATAAGCTATAAATAGCTCCATGAAAGCCCTAAAGATCGCCACAGTGAAATCGGATCAATCCGGGACCCCCCAACATGGATTTTACGTCCAAAAATCCTTCGAAAACGACACCTCACTCGATCCCATAGCCCCATCAAAAAACCCCTCCCGCAGCCCCATTTTAGCCCCATAGCGCCCCACGGGTTTGAGCGATCGGGCTGCTTCCGGGCACAACCTAGATGGTAAACCGAGTATTTTGTCAACAAGCGTCGTCTTCATCAATCACTTAACAACAGGATGAATTATATGTGAGGTATCTAGCTCATCTTGTAGTGTTGGATGTAGGGTTTAAGATTTTCGAAGGCTTGGACTCGCCACTGGCGAGTCGCCAGACATTTGCTTTTGTCGTGACGTCATTGTAAAGGAGTGTCCAACACTCATGGGGCTACAAATGAGATGTTTGATAGATCCCAGGATGTTAAATATTTTTCTACCCAAAATTAATTATGGGAAGAAAAAAATTTTTTGAAAAAAAAGATTTTGGAAAGTGGTTGTTTGCCGATGGTGCAAAAGTTTAATCCAATGAGGTGGTTAGGGAGAGAGAATGATTCCTCTGCTGGTATGACACCAGCAGAGGAGTCATTCTCTCTCCCTAACCACCTCATATTTTTGAAATATAAAAATCTATATATATATATATTATTGACAGAATTAAATTTCTGCACAAGTAACCTATATCAAAGAATAATAAACTCTTGTGTAAAATTTGCAGCGTTTCAATAGGGATCCTATTCAGTGGTAGGTTACTGTAACCTACCGTAGGTACTTTGCAGGGGGGTTCTCTCTATAATCAGATCAGTCAGTGGTTCGTGGTTACCTATGACTTTTTTTGTGCATCTAAATGAAATCCACTATATTCGTCTATACCGTACTATATATTATAGACTATACCGTATATTATATAGACTATACCGTATAGTCTATACGTGTCCCACTCATGGGATGCATTATTGACCAGAGACCGGAGACATGCTTTCACTACCGACTTTTGGTTTATTATTCTTGGAATAATACACCTATGTAATCGCGACGGAGCCAAAATCGGCCCGGATCGGCCTCAAAATTTGACATAATCCGTTTCAAGAGGTCTAGATTCCAAAACCGAAATGTCCGTCCGCCGTCCGAGCCGTTTTGGTAGGTACCTAGTATCTCAAAGTGTGTTTCAAACCCTTCTTCTCCTGGCCTTCTTCTGAGGGTAAAGTATTTACTCACCGATGTTTTAAACCTCTCCTACATCGTCTAACCCTGATATCCACATTTGAGGTCGTAGAGGGCAGTTGAATCATCGGGGTCTGGAAAAGGGCGGGGGCGGTTACCTCTCCGGTTCTCGTCTCTGTATACACCGTCCATTTTCACCCGCCCACAGTTGTAACCGACTACGGACAGGTTGTAGTTATGAATGGTAACGTGGATACGGGAACTGAACTCCTCAACTCGGTGGATCGGATCGTTGGGGGTCGACCTCGAGATTCGCGCCACCGCCCTCCCGGTTCTCGCGGTACACGAGATGGTAGCGTGGGGGGCAGCTTCATCAACGTCGAATGGGGCAACTCTTAGGTTTGTTCCAGGTTTGCGCGGAACAGCTAGAAATGATTGAAGAGCTAAAACCTGTTTCAGGTTTTATAAATTTTACCTACCCGAGAGAATTGGGGGGCAGGGGCGGAAACGTACGAGGCGCGAAGCGCCGAGTTTTCCTAATTATCTTGTCTTTGATATTCATGCTGCAGGGTTCAATCATTAAAGTATGAAGAACTTACGGAGAATTTTCACAGTTTACAAAATTTGTAAACTAGGTATTATGATTAGGTTTAGCCGAAAGTAATTATTTTCACGTTGTCTTGTGCATGAGTAAAATTTAATGGCACCTAACAAGGCTGTTTCTCAGACTCTCACGGGTTCCCCAAGTCAATTTTTTAACATTTTTACCGACTGAGGGGGGGGGGGGGGGGGTTAAATTAGTGCGCAGCTTTGCTATTAACCTCAAAGTTTGAAGTTAATTGTATCACAATTGTGGCTTCATTATTAATATACTAGGTAAGCAATGTCAGTAATCAGCTGCCATGAATTCAAAGGGTATCGATGAACAAAGTACCTAAATAATTTACTTTGTTCATCGATACCCTATGAAATAATTCCTTTTGCTATAGTTTAGTAGGGAGGCGTTAACATCAAGATCTACCGGCTTTTAATGTTATTCTATTGAATTTAGTTTCAAATCTCAGTCGGTAAAAATTTAAAAAAAAATTGACTTGGGGAACCCGTGAGAGTCTGAGAAACAACCTTGTTAGGTGCCATTAAATTTTACTCATGCACAAGACAACGTGAAAATAATTACTATCGGAAAAACATAGGTGTATTATTCCAAGAATAATAAACCAAAAGCTAAAGCTAAGGTCGCTCAATTTAAATATTTTTAATCTCATGCAGTGTTATAACACAGTAGGACTGAAAATCCCCATTTTACCCCCATTGCATGAGTTCAGTGAGAACTGAAAACCACATGCCTCTCTTTTGGTTTATTAAAAAAAAACAATGTTCAGACAGAATGATTTGAGGGACCCTGATAACAGTGTTATCACGAGTCACGAGTGGTTCACACACTTCATGCGGAAAACAGCTAAATTGTGAGCAGTTGTTACAACTACAGTAGGCTGTTGCACCAACGTTTTGTTAACAGGGAGGTCAAAATTGCCGCTGCTTCGTACATTCTGCTAGAGAGCGTAGTGACACCAGCTTCGGCTGTGAAACTCAACTGTTAGGTGCCAGAAACTAATGAGGATTAACAAAACGATCTTCCCTATTGGGTGTTATTGAGTTGATATCAACACAATAACAAGCACAACAACAATATGTAATAATTATTAGTGATACAACTGGTCAGCGGACCAACACAATCGGATTTTTCTAGATCAAATACACTGGATTAGAATCCAGTGAATCCGTTTTGGGAATCCCACCTTCATTATGCCAGTCAATCATTAGGGGAGGCATGAAATCGGCTTAGTTCGTCTGATGAAAACGCGTTGCCCTTTCTGCCATATTTTCGCGGAAAAAACACAAAACAAAAATACAAAGCAAAGGCATCAGTCAGAAGGAGGATTTAATCCATCTGGAATAAAGCCGGGCCGGATGAACTCTTCATCCCGTCGGTGGCCATCACACGAGTTCTCGTTCCATTGTCAAGTCAGCAGATTTAAACTCATGTTGGTCTAACGAAGAAATGCCCTGAACAGGTTACGAGGACGACTTTGACTTTTCCATCGTCCCTTTCGTGGATTAACATGTGGCGTTATCATTAAATAAACTTTATTCAGTTGGCTTGGGTTGGCCTCCACTTTTGTAAATTAACAAAAATTATCCAAGGAGTTCCTCAGGGTGGTTTTAACTAGGCCGGAAAGACGAGTAGAATAAATATAAAACTTATATGTTTTGAAAGGCAACCTTGGCCCAAAAGCGAGAGCAGAGATAGAATAAGGCCCAGGGGCCAATACCGCTGTTTTCTACTGAAGCTGTAGCTTAATATATTAATAAAATAAAATTAAATGAAATAAAATAAAATAAATATATTAATTTTGGACGAATTGAAATTCTCTCCTAGGTGAGTTTTGAGAAGTTGGAAAAAACGCTGCAAATTTTACACTTGGGTTTATTATTCATTGATTCAGGTTACTTGTGCAAACATTTTATTCTGTCAATGAAAAAAATTCCAGCTCGTCGTCGTCGTTTTCCAGTTCGTCGAGTTGGTTTTTTTTAAGGCTTTAGCTATGGGATCGAGTTAGGTGTCGTTTTCGAAGTATTTTTGGACGTAGAATCCATTTTTTGGGGTCCCGGAACGATCCGATTTCAATGTTGCGATCTATAGGGCTTTAATGGGGCTACAAATGGGATTTTTGAAGGATCCCAGGTGGTCAAATATTTTTCAAGTAAAAAACGAAAAATGTTTTTAAAAAATCCAAAAAATTTTTTCTAAAATGTTTTTCATTGACACAGAATTTAACTTCTGCACAAGTAATCTATATCAACGAATAATAAACCATAGTGTAAAATTTGCAGCGTTGTTATTTACTTAATGGTTTGGTAAAAAACCTCTGCTGAGATCTGCCGGCCATCTTTGCAGGTATGATGGGCTCAATAATAATTATTATTCTAATTATTATTATTGGATAATCAATAATGGAATTCTATTATAATAGTTAATTATAATAATAATAGAATTCTATTATAAAAGAATAATTATTCTAACCATGCTGTCTAAAATGTCTTCCTTCTTTGTCGTGCAGACTGCCCTGAAACCGCTGCCTACTTAGTATTACTTTCGGACAGTCTCTCTTCTCGTCGATGCTTCGAGCATCATGCTTGCCTTTCTTATTCTTTTCTAGTGGGATTATCTCAAACCACAGCTGCTGCTTTGCCTACTCCCTTGCATGTGTGGTCCAGAGTGTTTGTTTTGTGTATTGATCTTAATTCCAGATTCCTCACACTATCTGACACGCTGATCGATCGATCCCCGCTTCCATGTTGAATGGTCTCACTGTGTGCTTACTTGTAGGAAGGTCTGTCTTCTGCTCGGAGAGCGATGAGGACATTTCCTCCATCCATCTCAAGATCGATTTATTGTTTGGTTTAGCTTCAAATGAAGGAAATCCTGTGTATCTGCAGTATCAAGGTATCTGTAGTTACTACAAGCTGGTAAGAAGACCTTCATACTACAGTGTAGTATGAAGGTCTTCTTACCAGCTTCTGGCCAGCTTGCAGTGACATATAAGCCACTGAGAGTAGACGTTATGCCGTGACTGGCATGCATCGCCCTTATTACAAAGCCATCAAATTATGCTTCTTCCAGTTGAAGCAACAACTACAATTTTTTCAGTGGGTTTGATGCTTTAACCATGACACCCCGATTCCTCCAAACGACCCAAGCCCTCAATCACAGCAGCAGATTTAACATCTTGACCCCCTGAGATGATTTCCTTTTCTTTTCCACCACGCGCCATGTTGGGGGGGGGATCTGTTACAGACAAAGAGGAGGGAGCAGTCCCTCAATAGTGTCGGGACAGTACGATTTCTTGCCAACTGGCTGCTTCTGTTCTTGCTTTGGTTTATGGCGGCCTCATCCTAGCGTTCCCATTTTCGATTGCTCTTTGTGCTTAAGCACTGTTTGCACGAATGTTCACACAGCATCCCAGTTCGCCTTCTTCTCTATCATCTTGTCTATGACTGTCTCGGGGGTGAAAACCTCCAGCTCCTGCCTGAGATCGCTTCGGGGTTGAGACCACCACTGGCAATGTGGATCCTAATTTGGTGGATCATCTATCAGGCTTGGCCAAAATATCAACTAATGAATATTCCTTCTTGCAGCATTGATCCCACAATCGCTCAACCAGGGTTTGGACGCTGCCAGGCCCAACGACGAAGTGATAGCAGAGCTCGAATACTACAAGCAAGAAGCCGAACAGTTGGACCGAGACGCCACCTTTTACTACGACAAACTCCGAGCCATAGAAGATCTCTGCAACGAATCCGAGAAGACGCCTTTCGTCGCAAATGTTCTCTCCATACTTTGGGCCACCGCGGAAGGTTTCAAATCCCTGAATGAAATCGAGTCTTCGACCGACACTTATTGAGCTGGAATGAGGCTCTTCCAGTCAGTATTGCCACACACCCCTTTTCATTTTTATTTTTACCACTGTTTGGAACAGGAGCAGTGATTGGGCAATTATTGTTGTTGAATGTTCTCGTTGTTAAATTAAATTTGAAACTATTCAGTCTGGTAATCTATTCCGCGTAGGAGGATTCGCTGCTGTGGTCACACAAAGAAAATCACAGGAGTCTTGACTACGTAGTGTTACCACTCTCTTGGTAGACAACATAGTGCTACAACGCGTTGTAGCGCGCTACAATACTACTTTTGTACACCGAATTCACCTATTTGGTCGAGTACAAGATTAAACTTCTGAAATTACTTATTCACACTGAAAGTAATGACGTTGGAAGTTTGCGAGGCATCTGAGGCAGTTTTTTGAGGTCAAGAATGTTAACGAACATCCGCGACTTCTAGTAGATTAGAACTTAGTAACTCGAGCCAACTTTCCAAGATTTCACGGATGGCTGGTATGCCAATGTAAGTGGCTATGGCAGGGATCAGAAATATCGAATATTCAAATTTTAAAATTAAACCGCACGACTTGGGGATGTATAACGTTAGTCCCGTTGAAAGACCGCATTATCAATTTGAAATTAACCCAGACGTCATTCATCCTGCAGGACTTGAGCATATCAAATGGGAATTTCAATTGTGTAACGAGGAATTACCACTTGGAAGGGGGAAAGAGGGAAACTTGGACATAACCTACGCCACTCGAAGGGCTGGGAGGGCAGTTGGGGGCGGTGTTTGGGTATATCAACCTCAGACGACCGGCAACCGGCTTCAGTCGGGAGTCTGCGTCCAGAGTTGGTTCAACCCTGGCTTTTTGTCCGCCATGTGACATGTCCGCGTGTCGGTCGTTCCGGAAAAAGCGCGACTGCCGATTTTTCAAGTGATAACCCTTCGTACCAAAAAGATGAGGTAACCATTAGTCCATATATAGGCGGGTCAACTACGGTTGAATACATTAATAATCGCGGGAATTTCAAGTTTTTTATTCAAAATGTAAAAGTTTTCAAAATAAATATTAATAATCGCTGCAATGACTGTAGTTATTCAAAGGTCGTTTGAGTTGATAATGAACGAAAAGCGTTTCAACACTAGGTAGTCCATCTGGTAGGTTTCGCTGCAATCAGTGAATCATTTTCGGCCTTGAGTTTGGTTGAGTGTAAAAAATTCAAATGGGTGGATTTATCGGTCTATATACTTACTGGACCTGGGAAGAAAATATATTACTTATATTTTCAATAGTACATAGGTAGTTAAACTCTTGTTTTCGATCATTAAATGATCCACTTAACATTTTTAAGTTGATTAACTTATTACCTATTTTTAACATTTTAATTCAACATTTAAATGTTAACGTTTTATTTTGAAAATTAAGATGATCCAAAACATAAAAAGGTGAAAAAACGTTGCAAATATTACATAAGAGTAAACGAAATAATAATAAGAAGTAATTAATTTAATAAAGAATTAATTCTGTCATCAATTAATTTTTTGTTTAATTTAAATTTTAAAAAAATCCTGTACAGCGTTTGGATAAATGTGGGTCCTCAAAAATTGATTATGCGTGTAAAATTACTCGGAAAACGACACCGCATTCGGCTTCCTCCCATCCTTCATGCCCCGTGAAAGCCCCATAGATCCCACGGTGAAATCGGATCATTCTGGGACCCTGAAAAATGGATTCATAATCCATTCTAAAGAACTACGTCCGAAAATACCTCGAAAGCGATTCGATATCATACCCGATAACCTGATAAAACCCCTCCCGTAGCCCGTTTTTAGCCCCACAGAGTTTGGCGATTGGGCTGAAAACCTTGCGGGCGCAACTTGATAGTGGACCGGGTATTTTTGCAAAATTTCAGATTACAAAAAAAAAAAAAAAAACGTAGGTAAGTACTGCCTAAAACGGCTACGACCGCGTACGGCGGACGGACATTTCGGCTCTGGAATCGACGCATCTTGAAACGTATAGTGACTAATTTTGTGGCCGATCAGAATAATAATTATTATTATTCTACGACAATTATTGTCGTAGGTTGCAAATTATTTGCAACCTACGACACGATTACATACCTAGGTGTATTATTCCAAGAATAATAAACCAAAAGTAAGCATTAAATTAATTTTATTTATTAAAAGTAATTTTCTTGTCTAGTTGTTAATTTTTGATAAATTGCATTAATCTATTGCAACGAAAACGAACATCTCGTCAAGTAGGTAAGCTTTCATTCCCTTTCGTTATACCGTATCCAGTTTTGGTTTATTATTCTTGGAATAATACACCTGAGGAGGTTGCTAGCAAAAGTCAACTTGTCCAATTCTCAAAAATTTTCAGGAGAGGCAAAAAACTTCCTGTGCAGCCCCCTTTGATGATACAATTAATCCGGTCGGGGAATATTAATCCTGAAGTCAGAGTAGGTTTTCCCCCTGAATACCAAGTTTTTAACATAATATACTGCGAACATACCGACTTAAATATTTTGGACATGTTAAGTTTTGTTAAAAAACTATGGACAAAACTAGTTTTGAAAGAAAAAAATCGTTTTTGACAGGGAAAAATTAAGAATCAGTACGCTCAAGCCAAAACTTCCTTAAAAATATAGAGAGCAAAACATAAAGTAATAGAAATAGAAGATTAGTACAAAAGTGCACTGCGAAGTAGGGTTGAACATCGATGTTCGATGTTATCGAAACATCGATGTTTTGGCTCCGATGTTCGATGTTTTTATCATCGATGTTTAGCTAGTCGATATTAACGGACATCGATGTTTTGGACCCAACATCGATGTTTTAGTTCGTGGTTGGGTTTTCTGTCTTCAAATCAGATCATAAGGGACTTTTTTTTAAAGGAAGCTTGAGGCGCTGAATCGATTGTAATAGGAGAGCACACTGATGGTATTTCGAAAGCCTGAGGCGAGAACGATCTAGCTGGATCTACCCTTGATAGAGGGAAAATCAAGGACTGATTTTTCGAGGCAAAAAATTTCTTAATTTAATAATGAAAAAATCTCGTTAGCGAGCTGGTGCGTCTAAGATCAATTTTTTTACCCTTAGGACTTCATGGTAAGCAATAAGAATCGAGACTATAAAAATAATTCTGGCTATTTAAATAATATGCCTAGGAGATCGAAAAAAATTCACGATTAAATTTATTGAACATCGATGTTATATCGATGTTTTTGGGCCGAAGTTTTTCTCACATCGATGTTGAACGTCCGATGTTGACATCGATGTACATATCGATGTTTAGCTCTCGATGTAATAACCCTACTGCGAAGGGACGTGACAACAAGAAAAGATCAAACGATTCCAGAGTTCAAACGTGATAACGCTCGAACTTCCGTGATTTTCTTGATACCCAGTTGCCGCACATGATCGTGCGAGGCATCTGTCGGAGCGCCCATGAAGCAGGAATTCAAACAGGTTGGCAAGTGGGTGCTGCCATCTTGTGAGGGGAAGAGGGAAATTCGGGAAACGTTACCATTCCAAATGGGTTTGGACCATGGAGGAAAGAAAAGGAGATTCCTCTTCTGTGTTAACTTGCGTCCGCGGTTGTGGTTTCGAGACCGACGCTGCTGCGACCTGCTGGATCTCATTTGAGTGAACCATCTGATGGTGTTGACCCTCAACAACCACAGAGAGCGGTAGTGGAGGACATTTGGGAAACTCGCCACGCCCAATGACCTTCAAAGCAGTTATCCCGCGAAAATTTAAGATACCAATAATCAGTACCTACTAGGAATTTCGGGGTAGGTACCTAATGATCTCTTCATAGATTCACCTACTACATGAGCTTACCCAACCCGCGTGAATATTGAACTATCATTACTCTTGTTCTACACTTCTCTGTTGATTCAAAACATAAAAAATTTTAAACCAACTTTGATAAATGTGATATCCCTTTCCTACAAAAACAGATAATAATTCAATTTTAGATAAAAGCTGATCAAAAGAGAATAAATTACAGTTGAAGAAATTATTACAGTTGGAATATTGCATAGTGAGAGCAGGGGATAAACAAAATAACTGTATGTACGAGTATTTCTTCACCAGTTATATTTACAAACGACTTATTAATACAAACAAAACTTATTAATACAATCCTTCACCCTGAACATAGATACATACATTATAATCCAAATCACACATTATTTACAATGGTTCATAAGCCTATTATAAAAACGCTGCAAATTGTACACAAGGGGTTATTAATCTTTGATTTAGGTTACTTGTGCAAAAATTAATTCTGTGTCAATAAAAAAATATCTTGAAAAAATAAGAAAAAACGAGGACCTCGAAAAATGGATTACTAAGTAATTTTCCGAGTATATTTGGACGTATAAGTCTTATACGTCCAAATATACTCGGAAAATATTTGACCTCCTGGAATCCTTCAAAAGTCCTATTTGAAGCCCCATGAGAGCCCAATAGATCCCCATGGTGAAATCCAATCGGTCTGGGATTCTACGTTCAAAAATACTTTGAAAAAGACACCTAACTCGATTCAATAGCCAAATGCCTTCAAATAACCCCTCCCGTAGCCCCTTTTTAGCTCCACAGAGCCCCACGGGTTTGGGCGATCGGGCTGAAAACCTCGAGATTATACATGTATAATCTGTATATATACAGATCGAGATTATAATACAGCTACGTAATCTAGACGTACGACTTGCTCGTAAACTTTCTTTGAGATTTTTATGGTGTTAAAATTCTTTCTTCTCTTCTCTTGCAATAATACCACTTCTAGCACAAATAAAATGATTGGTGTGACCCGATTTCTACCTTTAATTGACATCGTTGTTAAATCCCTTTGATAACTTTTATCTGAGTCCTGAAGAAGAAAATATAAATTTTCGAAAACTCGGCGAAAGAGTGGAAATTTTCATATGACCAAAAAACATTTTGTATAGGTAATAACATTATTTTCTGTAATAAGAAAATCGGTACTGAACCTACTAGAGTGTTAAAATATTGTTTCCATGGGAGCTTATACAGCTTTCAATTTGTAAGCAGCAGTTAATAATTAACTAAATATGAGTTTCAACGAATTATTCGTCGAACATTTTCAACTCATATTTTGTCGAGAACCCCGATGAAACCAACCCCCTATGGTAACTTTTCTCGCAGAATCCAAATTTGCAACCGGATTCACGAGTGGACCTCTTGGCTTTAAGGAACACTAGGTAACTATAAGAACTGCGTAAAAACAGAAAACGCGGCCAAGTTTACACCAGGGTTCATTATTCTTGGATATACAGTACCTATCTAATTGAGTAATTGCGCAAAAATTTATTCTGTCATTATTACCTACCTATTTAAAAAATTTGAAAGAAAAGAAAATCTGTACAATGTTTGGATAGATGTGGAATTTTGAAAAATGGATTATGCGTCCAAAATTACTCGTAAACCGACACCTTATCAGACCTCCTGGGATCCTTCAAAAATACCAATTATAGTACCACAAATGCTCCATGGTGAAATCGTACCGTTCTGTGACCCCCAAAAATGGATTCTACGTCCAAAAATACTTCGAAAACGACACCTAACTCGACCCCATAGCCGAAAACCTTCAAAAGCCCTTCCCGTTGCCCCTTAGTACCCCACGGATTCAGTGGATCGGGCTGAAAACCATGCAGTCACAACTAGATAGTAAACCTAGTATTTGGTAAAATTTTCACATGTTTAAAAATGTCTACTGCCCAAAACGGCTCGGACGTGGATGGACATTAAGTTTATGGAATCTTGATACGTATAATATTAAATTTTGAGGGCGGTCAGAATTTTCCACCTCCATCGCGATTACATAGGAGTATTAATACACCTACGTAATCGCGACGGAGATCGAAAATTCGGGAATAACTATTCCAAGAATAATAAACCAAAAGTAGGCGTATCCCAAAAAATGGACGTAACCTTGACAAACGGTGGTCATTTGAATTCAGCACACCAAAATATCCCTGAAACTATGGTTTTTAGCTAATCACCTCGAAACTCACTCGTGTAAACCTGTGTAATGCTTAAAACTATGAGGCAGAGAACTGGGCTGCGAAGAAGTTGATGAACTTTACGATGGGGTTAAGGTTTCTTCGTTTGAATCTGGAAAAAATAAGTCGCATTAGGATACGGACATCACAATTAGCAGGAAACGGAAAATCCAAAAATACAACAACAAAAAATAAAAAAATAAAATAAAGTCAATAAAACCTGGAATTCCGCCCCTTTGACATTCACTGATTCAATTATATAATGCTTAAAATTACCTTGCAGAGGACTGGGCAGCGGTGACGTTGAACTTGATGATTAAGGTGGACTCATTGATTAGTTATGTTTCTTCGTTTGGAACTGGAAAAAGATACCTACGTTAGATTAGGATAATATCATTTCCTACTAATTATGATATACATCACATCATCAATTAGCAGGAAGTTCTGCAAATCACAGGATGATCGAGTGTTCCATCAGATGGAAGCCATTTCCGGAGCTTTAAAGTAATAGATTCTATTACTTTAAAGCTCCGGCCCAGGCCACAACGACCGCCCCCGTCAGGGCGGAACCAGTGGCCCGCCAGGCCGCAACGACTGCTCCGTCAGGGCGGAACGAGCGGCCTGCCAGGAATTTGCATGTTTACAAACGGTTTTACCTACCATGAAGATAATGAGCTGATGCTGTAAGCGTCGTAACTGCAGTTTTATTACAGGTGAAGTGGTTGTCGGAGGCCCCTTTGACATCTGCAAAAAATGAACAAATTTCAAGTACTAGGAAGCCCAAAAAAACTAAAGATACGTAGTGTAAAGTAATGTACATTGTAGGTCATACCAAGACGAGGCAAACTTTAATTACCTACCTTGAGATACCTTCTTCTTCGTGTACTGCTTTCTTGAAGGGTGCATTGCATGAGGTGGCTTCGGCGACAGCTCTGAAGGGCGATGAGGATGAGAAATGGGAGACATGTTTGATTTTGAGCGAGGGTCAGCGATAGGCTTCAATGGGAGTTGATTTTCAAACTGGCGGACAGGTAGAGAGGCAAAGAGGACGACAACGATCCTTTCTTTGGATGAAGTTGAGCCAACTTCTCTGTCTGAAATACAGAAATATGATTTTGAAGTAAATCCACTATACCTAGGTACCTACTTTAGACGTGTAGTTCTGTATTGTAGCAAGTGTACGAAAGAGGTAAGAGGCTATCTCTCAAGAAACTAATTGACAACCAACGTAAATAACATAATCATCCCTTAATTTAAATCGTGTACCTAGTCGGACTTTCCAACACTTACCTTAGTTGAGATCGCGGAGGGACGTGAAGATAAATTCCTTCGGATATAATATAGGTATGTACTATATTATTATGGCCGGCTGCACCAAAGAAATGACCACTAAACGTCTCGTTTTGCCTGCCTTGAAAGGTAAGCTTTTAATAATTCACGAGCCACCCAATGACAACTGTTTATTAAAGGAAGTTATACTTCAATATAATAGATGAATTAACACTGAAATTAATGAATTAACACTGTCTTCGCTGTCGCGACGGGAACGCGACGGTTATAACCGTTTCTCAAGTCACACGTGTGCCGTAAACAAACGGTAGCTCACCCTAGCGAAATAAGTGCGAACTAAAAGAAGGGACAACTCAAATGAGTTCCAGCAGGTAGCGTAGCGCGCGCAGGCATGAAGCGCCTGGACGCGATTTCCTATGAAGAGGAATCTCCTTTTCCTTCCTCCATGGGTTTGGACAAATCGAGTTATGAAAAAAAATGTTTCGCTTAACTGTCGGCAAATACGTGGACAAGTCGAGTTTTGGTGTGAAAAACAAGAGACATTTCCGAGGAAAATGGGATGATGGACAAATCAAGTTTTGGACGAAATGCCAGAATTCAGAGGCCTCTTTACTCGGGAAAAGTTAAGTTTAGCTCGGTGAAACTTCGCGGACATGTGGACATGTGCCAGAGGAACTAGAATATGGAAAAAAATAGATTTCGATCAAAGGTGGACAAGTTGACTTTTGCTAGCAACCTCCTCACCTATGTTTTCGCGACGGAGGTCGACGACTCCGATCGGGCTCAAAATTTGACATTATCCGTTTCAAGTGGTCTACATTCTAAATCCGAAATGTCCGTCCGCCGTACGCCGTACGCCGTCCGCCGTCCAGGCCGTTTTGGGCAGTAGGAATTTTTTAAAAAATCTGAAATTTCGACAAAATACTTGGTTTACCATCTAGTTGTGCCCGCAAGGTTTTCAGTCCGATCGCCCAAACCCGTGGGGCGCTCTGGGGCTATAATGGGGCTACGGGAGAGGTTTTTAGCTATGGTATCGAGTTAGGTGTCGTTTTCGAAGTATTTTTGGACGTAGAATCCATTTTTTGGGGTCCCGGAACGATCCGATTTCACTGGGGCGATGTTTAGGGCATTCGTGGGGCTAAAAATGGGATTTTTGAAGGATCCCAGGATGTTAAATATTTTTCGAGCAAACAATACGGAATTATGGAAAAAAAACACATTTTTGAACAAAAAAAATCCAAAAAAAATTTGTTTGAGATAAAAATCCAAAAAAATATATATATTTTTTTAATTTTTTCATTGACAGAATTAAATTTCTGCACAAGTAACGTATATCAAAGAATAATAAACCCTTGTGTAAAATTTGCAGCGTTTTTTTTTTTTTTTTTTCAAAATTTTGTCGTTTATTCTTATTACTTTTTTTTCTCTCTGATGTTTTTTCTCGCGCATCTTTTCGCTATGGGTGTCGAAAATATTGAGCATTCTCCTATTAAATTGGTCTTCCTGTGTTTCTTGGACCTGCATTCTGATGAGGCCCACGAGATCGAATCCCGAAGCGTAGAATCCGATAATGGGGGTAGCAGACCCCCCATCCGATTACACCGCGGGACTACAAATAGGGCTTTTGTCAGTCATGGCCACGAGGTCGAAATGTGGTGTCGTTTTCGGAGTAATTTTATGCATATTTTTGAGGATCTCTTATCTGTCCAAATTCTATCGATATTATTTTATTAAAATTTCGATTAAACTGTTTTCTACCATCTTCTGCAAAATTTGTTCTAAAGAATAAACGCTCGTGAAAAATTTGCAACTTTTTTAATAGATGTGACAAAATACTTGGTTCAATCTTAGGTTGGCCCCACAAGGTTTTCAACACAATTGAGGGGTTGATAGCAAATCCGCCATTAGTCAAAAAATGCGAATTTGCAGGAACATTTAAAAAAAACGCAACCTGTGTCCCAATGAAATCTAAAATTTTGAGAGTTTTTAAAAATCAACTCTGTAGGCATCAGGAAGGTATCATTAACAGTGCTGAGTTCTCGAAATTCATCCTCCGGCTGTGGAGCGTTAAATATGCTGGGACTAGTGGGGTTCTTGCTCGAAATGTTCCTGGCTTGTGGGGTTTTTTGCCGAATCACCGTATTTTCCGTGCCCTGTACACTCTGACAAGTGGGTTTTTTTTTTTTTTTTTAAATAGAATTGATTACGTAACCATGTGTGGAATCCCATAAACAACGCGATGGTGGCTTGAACACATTTTCAGGTTGGTTCTGTGACTAATGGGGTTTTTGCTATCTACCCCTCAATAATTGTACAATTATTGTACCCCCAAGGAGTTGCTCGGTGGGGCCAAACGAGGGCTGCTGATGGGGTTTAGGCAATTAGCGTCGAGTGAGGTGTCATTTTCGAAGTATTTTTGGACGAGGACTCGATTAATGAGGATCCAAAACCTGTAAGTCAACATTGAGCGGAGGGAGGCAATCAAGGGACTTCAAGTGGGGGTTCAGAATCGCTTTGACCAGGCAGCCGAGTGAGGTGTCGTCGTTGGAGTAATTAAGACGTAGAATCGAGGGGGTCCCATACCTTACCGTAAATAATATACCATTGCAGGTACAGCAAATTCTATAAATAGCGAAAAAGGGTGACATTAGGTTTTTTCCTTTTTTTATAATGAGAAACAAATGGTTACTTCATTAAGTATAAATGAGTTCATAAACTCGTTACTATGGCCGCATAAAGTATGAGATTGGAAGGCTGCCCTGAGTTTGGGTGGCTGCCCTCGATAAATAATGAATCTCCCCCACTTTTAATATGAAGGTCATTAGGTAGGTACCTCGACAGAGCTTTCAAAAGAGGTTTATGGTGATATTACTGAACATCGTCCGGAAATAATTGCATATTTTCCGCAAATTACGCGGAGTTCCGGACGATGTTCAGTAATATCTAATTATTAGAATTGTTGTTTGTTTGAATCGTTGTTTGAGAAATGATCTCAGACCCTTTGGGGGTCAGAGACGAACATTAATGCATTTTTCAACGGTCCAATTTGAAAGTCATTAATCACGGTGGAATTAACGTGAAAAACGAGGTTGTAATGCAATGGTGGTGAGGTAAGGAAAAATCTGTGGTCCGAAAGATGCTAGGGTAATCCTTTCCTCCCAGATAAATCTGTCAACTTGGCTTTGAGAGAATTCACCGCCTTGATTCTCACGGAGCTCCCCCGAGTTGGAAAAACTCGCCAGGGGTATGGAAATTGGGGTGCGTATCTCAGGTGGATCCGAGAAGCAGGTGAAAGGGATGCGAGAAGGGCGGAAATCAGCTAAACTAAGCGGAATTCAGCTTCGTCGGAACCACTAGAAATGCCGTGCGGTGCGAGTCGTAGGGAGCGAAGTGGGTCGAGCGTGATTTGGCTTAAAGGTTGGTGAGGGTTGAAGCTTAGTGGGGTTTAGTAGGGCCAAACCCTTCAAGAGCCTAGAGAGAACACGATCCTACTTGGCAATATGAGGACAGAGGACGTGATACCGGCTCATGTTATTTGATAGGTACCTACTTGAAGTTCCAGTAGTCGAGCAGAGTATGTTATAAAATGTGATCACCTAATAAATTGAATACCCTTGGAGCATCACCACAGAGTATTTCAAGTTTGTGCTCAGAGGTGGCTATAGCCTATAGGCCGGAACGATAAGCCAGGCCTTGGAGAAACTTTGTAGTAACCTTCCGAAACACCTGACTCTGTAAATTGGAAAGTGAACCGTACTTTGACCAGTCGTTGACAACTAGTTGCTGTGCAGGCTGGAGGAAACGATCGATGGAGTTGTGTCGGAGGATTGGTTGTTGGTGGACGCGAAAGCAGTTTTTTTTTTTTTTTTTTTTTTTTTCGTGTAGCAGTTAAATTTGGTGTATCATATCGTCGATCGTGCAATTATTGTGTCAGTCATGCAAACAAGAACCTTTGTTCGATTTTTCAGTTTTCTTTGGAGAAACGGGTAAGATGGGTGATGTGCTTAAAATGAACCGCCCCGTTAAATTGCAAAAAATAAGTGAGTTCTTATTCCTCTTCATCTTTTTTCGTCTCTACTATTGAAGGTTGTCTATTATTTCCACATATCTCGCGATTGGTATTTATACCAATTGGGTACCTATCAAGACTTACAAGACTATAGTTGGCAGATTGGTCTCAAACTGACCATTGATCTCCCCCACCCTGCAGTAGGCTGCTCCAAGTAGACCACCACGTTTTAGGGAATTTGTTGTAGGCTATTGTCATTCTGGAGTCTGATGTGACCAGGGGATTCTCATCATGCGGTCGATCAGCCACATTTAAAAAGCCTCTAGGCAGTTCACATCTTCTGCTTTTAATATCCAGGCTAGAGAGATGTTACGTTCAACAACTCCTCAGTACCCGGTGAAAAACTGAAACGGCCCAGAACATCACTCATGTTGCTGAATAATGTGTGCCGGGCCAGACACTAAAGGGCTTTCAGTGGACACACGGGAGCTTCAGGAAACATTTAAACAGGTTAATAAATGATGAACTCCTCTGTAGGCTATGCGTAGATGAGGTGAGCCCCTGGAATGCAAAAGGTATCTTACTTAGGATCAGTGGACCGGACGATTGGATTTTGGGCCAAAGACGCAATGACTTTGGCGGAAATTTTCATGGCTTTGGGCCAACACCTGCAGGTCAACTCCCATGGGAGCTAAGTTAATGGCATTGGGCAAACTGGAAAGGACACGGAACGGGGATTATGTTTGGGCCAATTCTTCTATATTGATTAAGTCAATCATTCATTATAAATGAACTACTACTATAGTAGTAGATAATTAGATTGTATTATTAATCGATCTTACAAAGATGAATAATATTTATCATTGGATAAATTTACATTATAAAACTAATTGATCCATCAGCCATTGTGCGGCATTCCATAAATTTAAAATTGTTAACCACAACCATGACTCCTCGGGTGTGTCTCTGTAGCGCAAAAGGTAACTTGCTCTGGGATCAGTGGACTAGAAAGAGATACTGGCGCAAGTTGCGCCGCGCAACAGGACCTGGTAGGAGGGCTATAATAGCCAATAATTGAGCCAAGGGCACAGACCTTTTACTGTAGTGAACACCGAGAAGTGGGGGGGGGGGGGGGGGGGGGGCTTCTGGTACCCATTTACAAAAACTCTCTGGTAATAGGGTTAAGCTAATTTAATCTAACAACCATGACTTTACCCTGGCGGCTTACAATTTTCTTTCCAATGGAGACATCCATATTCGAACGGGATTGCGCACTCGACTGACCCAAACCGTCGCTAACATACAGATAACTCGACCACAACCGATCCTCGAGATCCAACAAATTTTATTCTCGCCTTCCCGCACTCAGGGCCGCCGAGAGAAAAAGCGGGCCCGGGGCAGAAGAGAGCATAGGGCCCCCATGTAAGCGAATGGTGAACATCGATGTTTTCCTTTCGATGCTCCATCCTTCATACCGCTTTGCCGCCAGCCTCTCCTCATCCTGACCATTTTTCTATTGAGATTCACAGGGCTTATTGTGATTCAGATTGCTTGAGTTTTACAAGGCCTAATCACACGGAAGACTACGTTGCTGCCAAGTGGCAACTCAGCCATTTTGGTTTATTATTCTTGGAATAATACACCTATGTAATCGCGACGGAGGTCGACACTCCGATCGGCCTCAAAATTTGACATAATCTATCCGTTTCAAGAGGTCTAGACCGAAATTTCCGTCCGCCATACGCCGTAAGCCATCCGCCGTCCGGGCCGTTTTGGGCAGTACGATTTTTTTTTTTTTTTTTTTTTTTTTTTTTTTTTTTTAATCTGAAATTATGACACAATGCTTGGTTTACCATGTAGTTGTGCCCGCAAGGCTTTCAGTCCGATCGCCCAAACCCGTGGGGCGCTATGGGGCTACGGGAGGCGTTTTTTAAAGGCTTTTGGCTATGGGAGTATATTTGGACGTAGAATCCATTTTTGGGGGTCCCAGATTGATCCGATTGATCCGATTTCACTGTGGGGATCTATAGAGCTTTCATGAGGCTCCAAATGGGATTTTTGAAGGATCCCAGGAGTTCAAATATTATCCGAGTGAAAAACAATTTCGAAAAAAATAATTGTTTTAAAAGCAATACAAAAATTTTTTGTTGAAAAAAAATTATATATTTTTTTTAAATTTTTTACGAACACAATTAATTTTTGCACAAGTAACCTACGTTTACCTATCAAAGAATAATAAAACCTATTGTAAAATTTGCAGCGCTTTTTTTTTCTTTTTCCTTTTTTTCTTATTTTTCTAGGGCCCGCTGGGGCCCCATGTAAAAGTCCGGACCCGGGGCAAAATGTCCC
The DNA here is from genome assembly GCA_955831195.1 of Pilophorus perplexus. Taxonomy (NCBI): domain Eukaryota; kingdom Metazoa; phylum Arthropoda; class Insecta; order Hemiptera; family Miridae; genus Pilophorus; species Pilophorus perplexus. The sequence continues at coordinate 16,119,576 of OY037012.1, forward strand.
CTTTGCCCCCCCCCCCCCCCCCCCCCTCTCGTTGGGCCCGACCGCACTATCTCGATGTTTCTGGAAGTCAGCAAAGACTGAAGAAAAGGTCCGTCACGGTCAATATTAAATTATTATTGACAATAAATTTTATTGTGTTGGGGATGATTATTACGCAATTATACGGATCTCACGCCCTCAAGCCGTTTCCCTGTTCACAATGCGAGTGGATCGAGGATTTTCTAGGACCAAGTCAATATTTGAGCAGTAGAAGGGGGGTCGGTAGTTAAAGATAGTAATATTCTCAGAATAAATACCAGTAGGGGTAAAATAAGGCCGAGGTTATTTACTCACGTAGGACATATTCTCCAAGCCTTTTCGTGGATGAAATTTCCGATCGCCAGTTTAGTTAGGGGTCTTCTCCTTGGTCTTCCTAATGGTTTATTTATTACTGAACAAGTATGAGCTGATCAGGTTGATTCATTTGTATTCGGGAGAGGCATTACCTGATTTCGTACCTTTCCCTCTTTTGATCAATCGTTTCTTTCTCGCTGGTGGCTTCGAGTTGATGATGAAAAATTATCCTCGTCTTACTCTTTGACGCAGCATTATTATATAGCCGGAGGTAAGAGGATACTGGCTACACCTTTGAAGCTCTGCCTCACCTTGTAAGAAGGAATGTTGAGAAGATGTCCCGAGCCTGAAATACACCGGGGGATGAGAGTGGTGCCCATCAACCCCGTCGTAAGGCGAACTAATCCACTTAACCCCCTCACTTTCAGGGAGTGTTCAAGTTAGAGGATTCCTGGATTCCATAGTTAGGTTCCCTCTGAGAATTTATTTTAACGTCACTGCCTTCGTGCCCCTTCTTATAAAGCCTTGGGTGTCCATTAAGTCCCTTCGGGCCGGGTCCTTTATGATGGCCTATTGCCTGTATGATGGCTATAAGCGTACTCGTGTGCATGGGCGTAGGCAGGATTTAGCCGACGGGGGGGGGGGGGGGGGGGGGTTATTATTTTACATATAATATATATTATTTTATTACATAAAATATAATATTATTTTACATATATGTAATTGGGCCATTTACATATAATATATGTATATTGGGCCATTTATCTTTAAAAATATATAATATATGTAATTACATATATTATATATTTTTTAAATAGATATTTTTTTATTGACACACTAATAAAAAAATATTTAAAAAAAAATCTGTAGGATATCTTACGTTGTTCGAACAGAGGTGGGAGCTCGAAAAATGGATTATGCGTTCAAATTTTCTCGGAAAATATTTGACCTCCTGGTATCCTCCAAAAATCCCATTCGTAGCCCCATTAGAGCCCAATAGATCCCCACGGTGAAATCTAATCGTTCTGGGACCCCCAACAACGGATTCTACGTCCAAAAATACTTCGAAAACGGCACCTAACACGACTCCATAGCCGAAGCCCTTTAAAAAATCCCTCCCGTAGCCCCTTTTAAGCCCCACAGGGTTGGGCGATTGGATTGGAAACCTTCCAGGCACAACTTGATTCCCCCCCCCCCCTTCCACACCCTTGCTACGCCCATGCTCGTGTGTTCTTAAATCCTGGCCTGCTTTCCCCGTTGCAAACACAAACCACTACAATTTGAATAACTCAGTTATAATGACTATTTTAAATTGAACATAGAGGTTGGACAAATCTGAGTGAGACCCCACATTTATGGATTTATGGATTTATAAATCCATTTTACGTTCAAAATCACCTAACTCGACCTCCTGGGCAAAACCTTACAAAAACCCCGTCTAGACGTTTGTGTTTGCTAAAAACTGGCTTTTGCGCCCTTAGATTGATTTCGGCTAATTCAAAACTGTTTTATCGTCTCTGTAGCCAGTTTCTGCTCACTGAAACCCGGTTTTTGATTCCAAGGAAAATCAGTAGAAACCAGTTTTTCCTCCATCACGCCAAATAGGTATGACAAAAAGTGAAAACCTCCCAGAGCCCTGAAAGGCGAGGATTGGTCTCTTCGGTGAACTAAAATCCTCTTTTGACTCCGCTGGGATCAAATTGGATTCGAAGCAAATGAAGAAGGATCTGCGATGATTAAGTCAACTGTGGCCGTCCCACTTGAAGTCAGGCTGTTCCCAAGAATTTATTCTCCAAATCCTGATGTAAGTATGAAAATTGCTTCCCTTTGTTCTGATGTTTTGAACTTGATATAGTGGGATTCTCATTAGAGCGAGTTCTAATTAACTGTTGTCCGCCCATAAATATTTTAAAAGGGACAGACCGGGGGGAGGTGGTCCCCTTCGGATCAGTCGCAAGCTGTGTTCTAACGAGGGATTTACGGTTTGTGGTCGACACACTGCAATCACTATAGTGGAGTTGCGGTCTGACGTAAAAACCTCTCCGGAATCCATTTCCACTGTTTGAAATCAAAGATCCGTGAAGTGTGAAATTCCACGCCGGGGGAACGGGCTGAGCTGAGTGTCACCCGCAGCGACGAAAACGGTACGAAAATGTAGACATGTTGTAAAACAAAAACCGTTTAACTTATGGATTAGGTACACGTAGCACGGCTGATAGCAGAGTTTGAGACCATAATCACCTATAACCAATTTTCTTAACTCTAACACGCTTAAAAATTAATTTTTATTTAATTAATATTTAATATTAACATGTCGCGAACGGCCCAACCATGAAGACCCCTTTAATTTAATTGAAATTTTGCTTATGCGACCGGGGCGTACCCCCAGGCTTGTTTGTAACCATGAAAACTCACCGTCATCGAGTTCTTCCTTTTTCGGAGTTAGTTTGACCCAAACTTTTGAAGGAAAAACTAACACAAGCTTCCTTCAACAAATACCTAAATTAGTTGTCGATCTGAGTCATCTGAACTCTTCCCGTAAAGTTAGGGGCTATGGAAAACGTACGAAGTCTCCAGCAACTTTTCCGGCGCCATAACATACAACATTCAGTAACTTCAGAGCTCTCCTTGAATTTACTGTAAGTAAAATTTACTTCAAGGAGAGCTCTGAAGTTGCTACATTTAATGTCGGTGTTTAATGTCGGTCGGTTTGCTCTTGGAAGTCGGATTGAGTCAATGAGGAAGGAGGAGGGGGATTATAATAATATTATCATATTATGATAGTATTATGAAGGTTTGAGATTTCCGAGTTTCGATCTCCCAAGCACCTTGATTTCAAGGTTTTAAAGTTATTCGGTCCATAAAATTGGTGCATCACGTTGGACCCCCCCTAGAGACACTTAAACGGTCGCCCGAGACGATAGGAAAAATCGGGGTATTTTTAGGACTTACCGTTTAGTCAGAGTACCGAGTAGAGTACAGAGTAGTCAGAGTTTAGTCAGTAGTAGGCGATTGACATACAGACACACCCACAGAGACGATGAGAAGTAGTGGTATAGAAATAGAATTAGATGCTCCGGCTCGCTTTGCTCGCCTACGCACCCAGCTGGGGGGCTCTGCCCCCCAGCCCCCCGTAGGCCTCGCTTCGCTCGGCCAACCGCTTATTCTGACAGGGGGGCCTCGCTTCGCTCGGCCGGGGGGGGGTGGGTTCAAACCCCTACTCAGACATAAGGCCTCGCTTCGCTCGGCCAACCACTTATTCTGACAGGGGGGCCTCGCTTCGCTCGGCCGGGGGGGTTCAAACCCCTACTCAGACATAAGGCCTCGCTCCGCTCGGCCGAGCGCTTATTCGGGCAGGGGGGGTCTGCGACCCCCCCTATTCATAGCTAAACGGTCGGCAGAGACGAATGGAAAAATCGGCGTATTTTTAGGGCTTACCGTTTAGGAGGAGTAGGCTGATGACATACTGACTGACAGACACACACACACACACACAGAGAGACGGTGAGAATTAGTGATATAGAATTAGTAACACAAACACATTTAGGAACACAAGTGAATTTCACGTTAATTACTTGATTAAAAAACATTAGGTAATTCTATTTTAATAAAAAGTTGATTCAATCAATAACACAGGTCAACAAAAAAAAGTTGACTTTTAGGTCCGTTGCTACGTTTTTGACAATTTATGTCTTTACTTTGGCACATTAAAAATTTTAATGTATTTAATACAAAACCGTAACGAAAAAAGCGTTACCTACCTAAATTTCTGATGATTTTCGCTTACAACCGATTCGTTGCTACGGAACTTCATCTTCGCCAGTTATCATCGTACAAAAATCGTTCACCACTCGTTGGAAAGCTCTCGATTTACCTAACCATAATATGGTATTATTACGTTAACCATTGCGGAGTGCGTAGCCAACAAACTGTGGTATGAGCGTGATTGTTTACTTACATACGATCAGGATTGTTATTGGGATAATATATAATATAATATAATATATATTTGTAACATATTATGTTACAAAGTGGGTCGTGTAGGAAACTGGGATTCGTTGTTACTTATATGACGTTATACGTCGTAGGTACGTTCCTACCTACAGACATAAAATGTCTCACTTAACGCGGACTCGTATGCGTTTGTGATTTATGTAGGTATGAACAGGGAAAATTCAAGTCTTAAATTTTAAGATGAGTATTTTAAAAGGGGTTTGGCCTAGTTTGTCGGGTGTCGTATTCAAAGTATTTTCAAGCGTAAAATCAGTTTATGGGGTTTTTGAGCTGCTGAATCCGAAAATGGTCACCCTTTTCTCGGGAGCCCCATGTTTTCTTGAACTGGCCAATTTTAGGTTTTTTTGTGTTATTTCGGGATTAAAAAATGATAGCCATTACCTGCAAAGTCCGAAAATTCTGAAAAAATAAGCTTCTTATTGGATATTTAATGCTGATTACAAATATATAGGAATATATATATATATATTATATATAATACCTACATGATTTGGGGTCTAAACCCCTAGAAATATGTGATTTTGCCATATAAAAAAAAGAAAAAACGATTTAAAAAAACGTCGTTTAAAAAGTCACTTTTTTTGGTTTTACTTTCTAGAGTAAAAACTAAGCCCGCTTTCCAACGAAGTCTTGTAGATACGTAGGTAGATTGTTTCTGCGTCGAATGAGACCAACCGTGGTTCTGTACCTTCCATAAAAGGGGGCTATGATTTTTTAAAGTTGTTAACCATTTTGGCAATATCGTAGAACATGAACTCCTGGAGTAGGTAGGATAATATCCTATATTATAATATATGCATATTATGCAACTCGATCTCAACAAAACTTCGAATTTAACGAATTTCTCAGTACGTTACGTAGGTAGTTTTTGAACTCCATAAGCGGTCATTAGGAAAAAATAGCGAACAGTAGAACTACATATTATTAACAGAAAACGTTATTACTAGGTAGGTACATATTATTAACATGTAAAGAAAACAAACTTTATTCAAATCCAAGGTAACAAGCCAAAACAAACAAAAACAAAAACCCAAAACATAAACAAAAACAAAACCAAAACATAAACAAAAACATGAACAAGAAACCTTGCGGCCCAAACCCTGCTGCCTGGCGTCTTATGCCATTCTGGGCGCAACCGTCCTCTTGACACGGGTTCGAAAGAAGGAGGTTCATGGGGAACTGTCCAAGCCGAGCTTATTATTAACATGTTCGCTGCAGTGAATGTGTAGGAACATGAAGGTAGGTACCTACACAGTTACTGTGTTTGGTGTAACTTTACACCAAACTCACCTGAGTCGGGTTCTGTTTTACTCTGTGGTCGGTTTCAGTTCCCATATTATTGTTGAGGCATAGATATCAGATATCTATAGTGTCGACACAATAATAAAATTTATTATTTATTAATATACATTTAATGTATATTATTTCTTTGCGTAGTCCGTGGGATACACTGAGTGTAAGTCTTACTGCACAGTTTCACCGGAAAAGTGTAGAACGACTGCTTTTTTTTTTTTTTAATTCCTGTTATCTTTTTCACGCCAAGAAAAGCGACTTCTGGCTGTTCTTGTCGTTCGTTCATAATTTCTTCAGAACCCTTGTTCTAGCCTCTCTTATCCTCACTGTCTACTGGATTCATTCTCCAGTTTCCTTTTGTGAAGGTTTCACGATGTCAGCTCAGACTTGAACATCGGGACGAATGAAACGCCGAGAAGTTGAACAAGAGAGGAGAGAAGAAAAAAAGGAGAAAAACTCGAAATGGATGAGATCTAAGGAGCTTGTCCCTCTTATTTCGTCGTTCGTTCGCACTCTACATTTCTCACCAGTTTCGCCTCACTCCTAACTCACCATTATATTTCTATTTTTGCCCAAATGTCGCTTTCGTATAAATGCGATCCAGGTGCAACCCATTTTCTCAAAGGTCTGGAGTGCTTTAAAATATAGGTAGCGAGTAAACTTAACTTGAACGACATAAATAGACATCATCATCATTTTCGCTCCCTGAAAAGCAAACTTTTTTAAGCTGAAATTTTTTTAAACGAAATTTTCAAAATTGCTTTATTAATAATTATTATTAATTTTAGGATCAGAGGAAAGTTTTTAAAAACAAAAACGTAAATAGGTAGGGCAACTACAGACCTCATCGATCATCATCCCCTCCAAGTTCTTCCACGCCTTGCAATTCTTCGTCTGTAATAGGAGAATTCAATACAACAAAGCATCATTCAATACAAAAGAAGGATTTTTGTATTAAATTCTGCTTTATTATTGTCGACTCTAATTCAATGATCCACTAGCTTGCTAGTGGTGGTTGCAACCACCATTTCCCTGGACGGAGTCGAAACTAGTTTCCCCTAATAAGCTTTACTCTGCTGTGGTTCGATTTTTGAAAATTTTCAAAAAACGAAAAATTGTTCTGCAGCGGGGGATTTCAAATTTTGAAATCAAACAAAACACCCCGGTTTTTTGACAGCCAATAGTTAACAGTGAAAAAAACGGACGGTAGACCCATGGTTCTACAGTCAGATCATTTAATAATGATTAATTTTTTGTGCCAAAAAAATGTTTGTCGACCTATACTTGTCGAGTAGAAACAGTTTCTAGTAACCAACCGACCAATCATAAATAAAAAATATATTGAGGAAATAAAAATAATAAAAAACCGACCAATCATGTGATTATAGTTTTCGCGATTATGTTGCGTAACGCTTTTTTGTGTCGTGTCGGGAAAGAAATGAAAACGTCTTCTTAATCATTATTAAATGATAAAACTTCTTCTTCTTCTCTTATCCTGAACATCATTAATACCTACAGAAAAAAACTGCAGGAAAATAAATGGGACCATTATAATGAACCGCTGGGGAGCAGAACAACAATTTTCGAGGAAATCTCGCAGCACAGAAATATTTGAAAGGTGCTCCTGAATACTCATAATAATATTATGAGTAAAATATTATTTTACAGTACGTTTTTCCCGATTTCTACAGAACTACTGTTTAGAATCCAAAGTTTTTGGTTTTATTTTGTTGGCTTTGTTGTCGACTTTCAACTGAGCCATGGGTTTTAGGTAGGTACCTACCTACCTACTTTGATTGTTATCACTGATAACTTATCAGTATGGCGAGTTATCAAAGTCGATTAAATTTTTATGTGTTGACTTTTCGCGTAATACTTCATATTTGTCTCAGAAATCAGTTTATTTATTTAGCTAGGATTACAATGTTGGCTCTAACTATCGTCCTATATAGATATAATATACCTATAATACATATTATGTTGTGAACATCCAGAAAAAATTGCAGACTGAAAAGTGAGATGTCATCATTGACCGGAATAATGCGTGGGAAAATGAGTGGTAGTTCGTGTATGAGAGCGTCTCCGTTCGAAGCTTCCACAAGCTTGAATTTTACGCAAATCGGGAAAATAAGGTGAGTTTTAGATACTTTCTACATTTCCTGCTAAAAAGCATGGTATATGGCGATGAATTACCCGAGAAGGTTCAACAGCTATAGGAACAGCTTTACCTACGAAAACTGGTCGGGTTGAGCAGGCAGGCGGCAATGGAACTGTCCGAACCCCTTAATAGAGTGGCGCCTAAATTTGATTAATATAAGTAGTAGGTAAATTAGTGAATAATTAATTATGGAGTTGGTTCTGGGATTCTGAAACTGCGGGGTTATAAGGAATTTCAGAAGCCTATATTCGATCGAAACGTCAAATATTTGTTCAAATTTTGAACATGGCCATTCATGCCTATTCAATTATTAGCCGGCTTCTGTTTTTGTGACCCCGTCAAGTAGAGGCTTTTCACACTTGAACGGTAAATTTTACCGTTCCTCATTCTAGGGGAAGGGATTTGGCAGGAAAAAAAAAAACCGGACGGTAGACCTATCATAATGGTTCTACAGTCAGATCATTTAATTACACCAACCAGTTTGATTAATTTTACACCAAACCTCTACTTGTAATCAACCGCTAAACTTCCTTAGAGACCAATTATGTGATTATAGTTTTCGCGATCATGTTGCGTAACGCTTTTTTATGTCGTGACGGGAAAAAAAATGGGTGCGTCCTGTTAATCATAAAAATTTTATTTAAGGGGTATTTAATACTCCTTACTGTGTCATTAAATGTATTTTTTCCTGTATGTATTAAATGTATTTTTGCCTGCCAAATCCATTCCCCTAGAATGAGGATGAGTTTCAGAGCACTCTCGTGGCAGGATCGTGATAGATTGCCGGGGCCCTCCTCTAGTAGGTCAAGTGAATTAGCTAACGAACAACGTCTTTATTCGTTTTGGAAACATCTTCGTACTTATACAAAAGTACGTAACGTTCGTACGTAGGTACTCCAAATAATTTTTTAAGTTTGTACACAACCGTAAAAGTTATTTGGAGCGAAAATTAGGTTAGTTTGCTGTTCGAAAGCTACTAATTGGGATACTACTCTGTTAACCGAGTTACAGTCGTTCTTGAGTTGAAAAACAAGTTTTTTGTTGAGGAATGTACAACTATTTGAATATGGAATCTAGTTAGGCCTTTTTGGGTGGAAAGAGATGTGGCAATAATTGCAGCTAACACCCGGAGCAGAACCCAGAGGTAGTAAAAAAAAGAAGAAATAAAAGGTCTAAAAAGGAACCTTTCGTTCCCAGTTTCATGTTCGCATATTGACCATCCTGGGGAGAATTTTGTCCCCCCCCCCCCCCCCCCCCCAAATTAGCCTAGAATCAATTTCAATTCCCGGAACATGCACAAAGGGTTGAGATCGAGTCTCGATCGAGTCTCACCTCCTCAACAATCACTGGGAAATCACACCCCAAAGGGTCAAGTAAATTGGACCATCTCGCAAAATCTAGATTGTAGGGAGTTTGAAACAAAATTATTTTATATAATATATAAAATAATTTTGTTTCAAACTTTTCAAACTTTTGTTATAATATATTATATTATATAACATTGTTATAGAGGTTTCCCAGCAACCATCAAAAACAACTGAGATAGCTTTTAATTTGGTTACAAAAGGTTATAATGTGCTTGAGTATGATCTGAAGGAATCTGCAGATTCCTTCCTGCAGAATCTGCAGGAGAATCTGATTCTCATGAGAATCCACTTCTACTTGTCTCCCATCTAATGAGCCTACAAATTGAGCGCAAATAGGTAGGCGCTAGTGCGTCCATCTTTATCATTTCTAACGGCTAACTTGAATTTATGTCGTATTTTGGACTCTACTCTCTCGCCTTAAGCGTCAAGCGTCACTTGCGCCAAATTGGGGCAACCATTTTTATTCGCGCTGTACACAATATGATTGGCCAGCTGGTTGAACTCACACATTCCTCTCACATCGACGTTAATACTAACTTTCTAACGACTTAAGGTAACATTTTGGAAAAGGAGGTAGCATCGGAAAGGGGGAAGGGGAGCTACTGGACGAACACAACAGTTGTGCTTTGGATTATATTTGTCACTGAAATTCAATTCGTTCGAAGTGACCCTTGGGATTTGTGAGCAGGAGTGAACCTACTAATGAATTCCTCGATTTCCTCTTCACCTTCTCATTAGGGTTAATTGTTTCGCCCCGAATGGGCAACTACTACCTTACTTGTAAACTTGAAAATAACCATAGGGGCTAAATGACTACTACATCATCCGTACCTAGGAGCTCTATATTAAATTCCTTCGGTTGAACTCATTGGAATACCCATTGGAATACGGCCGTCCTGACCGCAAACGTTTTCATTCAGAGATGTTTGGCATAATGCAACGGAATAGTGCAGCGGGTTTAGAAAGCACTATGAGGAAATAGTTTTGGCGTTAAGAGGGAAGGGTAGTGGGGCAATATGAGTTGAGAGAGACCTTTGCCAAGGCCAAAATTTGTATTTAATACTAGGAATTAAATCGTTTAACGTGGATGGAACTATACTCTCACCAATATGGACGAGGCTGACTTGATTTTATTTTCACTATAACATAGGAACCGGCATGAAAAATGCAAATTTCGAAGATTCAATTCTTCAATGGAACACTTCCCCAGAGAATGCCACAACACAGGAAACCCTTTCACGCAATAACTTATTCTTTTTGTGTGTCCTGGAAATTAGTCCATTGTACATAGGTTTCAGAATGAATAAGTTATTTCCATTTAAAGAGGTCTTGTTCTTTCATAAAGTAGGTAATGCGCTGAATAAATTCCTCGTAAATTAAAGGCGTAGTAAGGAAGGAGCACACCATGTGCTACACAAAGCAAAAGATTAAAAAACACCATAGGCCAGAATGTTTTTGCTTAAACGTACAGGTCCAATAATTGGATCCAGCATTAGGTTGGTAGTACCTACTAGGTTCCTACTTATACTCTTTTATAACCTTGCTCTTCGTTTCATTTCAAATTCCAAATGAAATCCACAATACATAATTGAGGAATTTCATTGAAATTAATAATTAATTATTATTTCAGTCCACTACTTCATCCATTACTTTTAACGGCATGAAATCTATCTGGAGGTACTTTAGCGTTTTCAGTAATTGAAGAAATTATTACTCTCAAATCATTCACTAGGTACTTATGTACCGATTTGTTTTGGTTGTAGTTTCCAATTTCAAATAATGTTATACTAAGTTTATTATGTACTTCAAGTCTTGACGTAATGAGAAATGCCTTGAAAGTTACCACAACATTATTATGATATACCTACCTAACATTATTTTAGTTATAACATTATTTAATAATGTTATACCTCATGTTAGGTACTTCCATTCCATTTCTTGGAGCAAGCTGGCAGTACCTAACAAAAGGTTATCAAATTACCCTATATATAGGGAATCGAATATTTCTATTCTTATCAATATATTGATAAGAATAGAAATATTCGATTCCAGAAGTACCAGAAGGTACTAAGTCTTGGTAACGAATGAAAATACTCGATTCTCGTACCTACTCATATCGATAAGTGCAGGTACTTATCGATAGGTCTATCCGCCATCACTACTACAGTATACTAAGGTAGTATAGTATAGTAGGTATGTAACATCAAGTCTTGAACTGAGAAGTTGTACAGTCGTCAGAAAACTTCAACTGTTGTGCCACGAATTGACTAGGTGCCTATCGAACAGTGGCGAGCCCTTCGCTTAAACATTGTGTCTGGTTGTTGGAATTTCAGACTCAAATTCCGGCTGTCGAACGAATTCCGGGAAGGCGGAACTCGTCAGACGTGATGTGAAACAAATTACGGGAGTGCTGGGGATGTGTACGATTTGATGGACGCCCATCAAACCATCGATGTTGCTTTGTGTAACAAACGTTAGAACTATCTATCTAGGTCCGGGCTTCAACGTTTATTATACGCCAGATCCGGTGCTTCGATGGACTGTATTTTGATAGCGGGTGGGTTGTTAAATAAATTCTAGAAGGTTTTTACCACGGATTCATAGGAGCACAACATAAAAATCTGTGTCTTAATGAGGTCGTATTTTTGACGCGGATGGAGGATCATTGGAAGTCTGGGAGAGGTTTCCCAGGTCGGCGTCGTCTGAGTGGCTTCTTGGCTCTACAGTCCCAGATTGACTAAGCTGGACATGGGAAAGTGCCTTATGCTGATGGTAAACAATTATTGCAAAGATCCTACACCTAGGAAAATGCGGGGGCTCGTCATAACCTGTCAGGCTGACCGCCCCTGAGTAGGTACCTACCTATACGCTCCTAAATTCCACCGGGTCACTCACAGGAAAGCTGAGTGGCCACTCTAAAACATTCCACCGTTTCAATTTTGTGAAATCTTAAATCTAAATCTGGGAAAGCAGTAGTCACATTTGTCACAAACCTATTAATAGGTTTGCAACACCACCCACATAGATTTGTTTATCTTTGCATGTCTTGTAAAATGTTGGGATGCGGTGAATTGAAATGCTTGACCCGGTATTAGGTTATGGTCTGTCTGCAATGACGTCGGGCTCCGACCCTGATCCTAGCAGCCAGCGAAAGAACCAAAAAAATGGGGAATTTTCCCCATTTGAGACATTTTTCGGGTGATTTTATCCCTTTGAAGTGGTGCATCTGGGAGTAGTTTCTCCCCGCAATCCAAACGCCTCTTCTGCAGGTTAACCTATCGATTTCACTGATGTTTACTGTTTACAATACCTAACATAACAGCACCTTCTTCTTTAAACTTCCCGAAGATTGGGAATTATCCATCTTCACGACCGGACCGAAACGTAATACAAATTTCGGCGATTTTAACTCAACACGTGCACGGATGTAAGCAAGCGGAGGGCAGCCAACTTCCCAAACTCTGGTTTTAGTTCAAGCGCCTGCCACTGGGGAGCATGTTTGGAGCTCAACGTCATTGCAGACAGACTACCTATAGCATTGTTTTCACTTTCGAGATCGAAAACATTTTTGTTCTCCTAAATTAAAATTTCCACTTGCATTTTGCAGAGCCTCCTGAGCAAATTTGGTTCCGTGTCTCTTCGTCTTGTCCGTCTGTCTGTCCGCACTTTCTTGTTACAGCCATAACTTCCACAATGTCGATCCGATTTGAGTCAAATTTTCAGGGACTGGACTGGAATTGACGATTGGATCTGCGGAACGCTGTCCGCAGGCGCAAAAAGGTGATTTGGGTCATCCTCAGCAATGTGGAAGAAGTTGGTTGTTAGGTCGGTTTCTCTACCCAGCCATAGATTTTTTGACATGGATATGTCATAGTTCTGGGGTCTTGCAAAATTTTGCGACACACAAATAATGCAACGTTTTTTATTGGTTGCACCCATGGCAACCCGTCAACTTAATTTTTCATAGCGTGAATTTCTCGTAGTGAATTATCAAATTCCCGTCTAGAACAATGACAATGCCAGTGAACAGGGAGAGGGTCGGTATGAAAGCGCGCAAGAGTGGGAAGCTGAGGACGCGACCAGAGAGGGGGGGAACCAACCCACCAGGGAGATTGCGACAGGGGAAGGAAGGGGCGAACCTGACCCTGCAGAAGAAGAGGAGGGCGAAAACAGAAGCGAAGTGGGAAGGAGTGAAAATGTAGAAGGGACTGAAGGACCAATGGGAGCTCAACCACCTAGGCGATCAGAGCGAGTGCGCCAACCCCCTCAATGGTGGATGAACTACCAACCCCATTGAGCAACCTAGTAGCAAATAAGTAGTAAGGGGAGGAAGAAACAATGCAGGGATGTAAAGTAAGACGAAAAGGAGGAACGCAACTGACGCTGAGGAGAAGGAAGGGCAGAGTTAGGTAGGTAAGACATAGCGACCCAGCAGTAAATAAGTAAGGGGAGATAGTAATCAGCCTCACAGACCTGACCAGCCAGTGGCATGATACAGCTGCTGGACAGTGGGAAGTCACCGGAGCCAAAGCCTGGATGTGTCAAACACTACAGTACTGACCTTCCAGACTGGATAGGCCCTGCTGAGGGAAGAAGGGGATGTAGAGAAGGGCGGGGGGATCAGTTCACTGCTACTAATACCAAGGGTGTTAGGAGAAATGGTAGGAAATTGTAAGGGGGGGGGGGGGATGTCAATAATGCTATACCCATTGCCGGGCAGCTGGGGATCGGGGTGGTCGTGCGGCCGCACCTCCACTCGGCGATCACATTCCACTGGTGCAACAGTTGTCACCAAGGCAAGCATAGTAAAGCAAGCACTCCAAAACTGTTCCTGGTACACCACGAACCCCTGAGCATGCAAGAGGAACGCCTCAAGGACGTGGTTCACATTGATTGGAGATTGGTGATCTGGGGAGCAGACGGTACCGCACCACAGCCAGGACGGGCAAATTGCAACAAAGACCTCCAAGGGAGCAGCCACTCCAACCCATTCCCTACTGTATGGTCAATAGGGCGTAAGGAACGCTGTGGAGGAACGAAAAGGCTGCCTGCAAGGATGAGAGTCTGGCCCTCACTGACCCATCTAGTACTTCCACCTCCGTTGAAATGTCGCAGCAGGACACCAGCTACCCCACGCTCAACCCTGCTACACGCCTCTCTTGTTGATGGAGTGACAGTCTGCAACTCTCCCAACAGACTCCAGTATTCGCTGTTGTGGACGGCGGTCGAAGCTTGTCAGAAGAAGAAGTATGCAAGTCCCAGATGTCGACCAACTTGATGACGGGGAATCCTTACCCAGCGTCCAGAAATATCTCTTCATCGCCTACGAATGCTGCCCATACCAATTGCAAAATAGAGTGGCCTGTGAGAACGATGTGGCGCAACTGCAATGCAAACCCAACTCCTGGATTGCATTCACCCAGCTAGTTATGGCAGAAGCGAGGATTCACCAGGAGGATAACAAACTCCTTCCCCGCCCCCCCCCCCCCCCCCCCAACACCTCGCTTCGGACTACCAGGAGAAGAGGCCGACGAGACGGACGCGCCCCCTCCTTTCACTGAAGAGAAGAGGCCTACGAGAGTGACTCCGAAGCGCCGTGTAGTGTTGTACAGTTGTATGTAGCATGTAGGACCTAACCTTCTAAGCGCAGTGTAGCACCTGTGGTATCATATCAAATGTTATGTAGTATGTACGACCCCCAATGTATGTGCTCACCTGGGGACCCGCATTCCCCAGGCCTCAGCCAGCAAGTGTCGACCCCTGGTCGCCACTTCTCCAGAGGGGTGGGATATGTGACGGGGAACCGTCATGAACATCCAGCTAGGAGAAGGGGGGGCCAGGGTGGAAAAAGAAATCCGAGGCCGGAATGTTTGGACGGAACTCTTGCCGAATGTTTGGGTAAAAACGCAGACGGTCACCGAGCCGAGGCTCGGAAATTGCTGACGTTGTCACCCACAAAACGGGGACAGCGAAGCCGAGCCCGCTCGCCTGACGGAGGAAAAACAAAAAAAGAGTTTTCAGTCGTCGGTGTCGTGTGTTCGGTGGAGTGACCTGGTGAGTTCGCGCCCCCGCTTTCGATCCGACGGCTGTTTGGTAAGCCCGATCCAAATATCCCGGTCTGGGTTTGGCTGACTGGGGTTAGTAGGAAGTTGTAGTTGAAGCTGTAGGCGAGTTGAATAAGTTCTGGGGACTTAGTAGGAAATTGTAGTTGAAGTTTGTTGTGGAATAAATTAGTTCTTAGTAAATTAGAGTTGGGGAGGCCCCGCCTGCTTTCTCTTCCCCTGGCTCCCATTTCAGGAAGGACTTCTGGACAGGTGAGGGTTCCTACTGTCTGGAACAGTTATCCCTTCACACGGGTCATACTATATTTTAGTTCTATAATATAGTATATGATATATTTTATCATACGACATATCCATGTACAGATGTATCTGCATGCAGTGTAGATACTCGTCATCAGTTTACTGATGATTTTAGTCCTGGGGGTTTTCTCTTCAAAATCCGCTAAAAACGTGCTGAAACCTGTGCCTAGTTTTTTTAAACTATAGAGTCAAAATTCCAAGAGCTTAGATATCCAAAAAATGAGGTGCAGTGTCTTTTGCAGCAATCGAACTCGAAGCAATACCGCATTGTCACTATACGCAGGTAATGTAAAAATGTTAAGAGTAAGTGTTACAGTTGACTCGGTAGGTGAATATTTTCAATTGATTTGGGTTGAAAGACCAGTCCAGTCATTGGGCGTAAATGTGTATTACATTTGCAGGTGGTTCACATTTTTTGCGACGTTTCGGTGCCAATGATGGTCACCCTTGTCAAGCTCAGCGAGTTACCTAAGATTGATGTGATAACACATTGTGTCTGTGTTGAGTGATAACACATTGTGTCTGTGTTACTCTTAGGTAACTCGCTGAGCTTGACAAGGGTGACCATCATTGGCACCGAAACGTCGCAAAAAATGTGAACCACCTGCAAATGTAATACACATTTACGCCCAACGACTGGACTGGTCTTTCAACCCAAATCAATTGAAAATGTTAAGAGTCGTACCTACAATGCTAATATCTCTACTGTTCACCCTTGGACGTTGAAATTTGAGATGGAGCTCTTCTGGGAGTACAAGAGACGGTTCAAATCTTTTCCCTGATCAGCTGAGTGATCTAAAATCTAAACGCGTCGAAGCTATGTGACATGCCCCACTAAGTCTTGGTAGTGAATTTAAAATGAATTCGAAAGCGTTCCTGATGCGGCATTGATGCAGTGATGCCCAGTATCTATTTTTTTTAGAATAATTCTTATTGTTACGGAAGTCCGGATTAGAATAACAATTATTGTTACGGAAGTCCGGATTAGTAAACATTTTTTAAATCAGGTGACTAAAATCATGTTTTCAACTATTCTAGCACTAAAAATCTAATAGAATATTGATCTATATCTCTTCTAATTATTTATCGTAATTATTTCAGATTAGGTAATAAAATATTTTCCTCATTTCTGGGGGGCTTTTATATAATGCACCACTGAGTCCCAGCGAAGTACGGTTTAGGATTATTCGTCAAAGAGCCTCTTTTACGATATCGTTTACGTTGTGATAGAAATTGAAAACTGACGGAGTCTCGTCGCAGGTTGGTTGATCAACTTGGGCCAACGGAGAGAGCAAAAACTGACGTAGCTTGTAATTGGAAACGACGTATCATCACACCACATCACGAGACGATCGCATTGGCCGACGGCCAAAAACTGGAAATATGTAATAAAAAGGGGGAACAAAGAAAGGACGGAGTGGTTTTTTAAACTCTCAACTTCGATCAGGCCAGTGTTTCTTCTTTATAAGGAGATTCATTCCCAGAGGGAAAAATTGAAAAGCAACTGGAGTGAGAACTGATATTAAAGAACAATTCGTAAAACGGGTTTCTTCTAAAAGAAAAATCAGTTCGGTGAGTACCTACCGACTTAATAAGAAGCGTGTGAAACTACCAAAACGCTGCTCCTTGTGGAGTGTCTGAATGCCTAAATTGTCCCTTATAAGTTCGGATTTATAAAAGTCAACAGGGTCAAAAAAGATAGAGAAAGAAAAAACATAAAACAAAAAAATTATTTACAATAAGTCACAAACGTATTTACAAAGCCGTCGGGGAATTCTTCGTTTATTGCAATTTACTAGGTACCTAGCTACATAAAATTATTTACGTATTAATAGTTCGCGTCTTATATTTTTTTCATTATCGTTTTCCCACTCATTTTTTTCACGCTGAATACAGATTTGAAATCGGATTTCCAATAAATGGTGATCCTGATCCAGACTATTTAAAAATGTGTGGCTCTTCAAATTTATACTGAACCCACCAGGCCACAAGGAGTGGGGGTTGGCTGGTGGAGCTTGATTCTCTAGGCCTATTAAGCTGTAGCTGGAGGAGGACCATCCGATTTTGATCATATTCAGGCAGTTCGAAAATACTGCCACTGGTTGAACACATTAAATGTGTTCCAAATTTTGGAAAAACTGCCGTTAAGTAGACTCAGCCGAGGTATCGAAGAATCCAAATTAAAATTAAAAACGCTGCAAATTTTACACAAGGGTTTATTATTATTTGATATAGGTTACTAGTGTAACAATTTAATTCTGTGTTAATAAGAAAAATTTTGAAAACTTTTTTTTTTTCAAAAATTATTTATTTATTACCTACTCGAAAAATATTTAACCTCCTGGGATCCTTCAAAAATCCAATTTTTAGCCACATGAAAGCCCTATAGATCGCAACAGTGAAATCGGATCGTTCCGGGACCCCTGAAAATGGATTCTACGTCCAAAAATACTTCGAAAACGACACCTAACTCGATCCCATAGCTAAAAGCCTTCAAAAAAACCCTCCCATAGCCCCATTTGAGCCCCATAGTGCCCCACAGTTTTGGGCGATCGAACTGAAAACCTTGGGGGCACAACTAGATGGTAAACGAAGTATTTTGTCAAAATTTCAGATTTAAAAAAATCCTACTGCCCAAAACCCAGACGGCGGACGGACATTTCGGATTTAGAATGTAGACCTTTTGAAACGGATAATGTCAAATTTTGATGCCGATCGGAGTCGTCGACCTCTGTCGCGAAAACAAGGTGTATAATTCCAAGAATAATAAACCAAAATCCGCACCAGGTGAAAATTAGTTTTACCTCAAGACGTGTTGAGGTTTAGGTACCCAACTGTTTTACTGGTAGTATAGTTCTCTCGAAGTTCATAAGTTCGTGAACTGGTAGGTTATAGGGTGCACAATGGAGATGAAAACTCGTAAATGATGAACCGAAAGGGATAAACTTGGCTCCCATCAAGAGCGGATGCGAAGACCGCCCAAGATTAATTATGTAATAATTTCCACCGAAACATGACCGCAAACTACAATCCACTGGTCTCGAACTTTCAATCACCGCCTCAGGGTTTCCATCTTATGTTCAAATACCGCTGTGAAGGAAGCCATGCCAACTTTACCGGTCTTGAGAGATAAACTTGGTTATTGCTCAGTACCTCCCGCCGAAGTGAGACAAGAGAAGCACGGAATCAGGCAGGCTCTTGGCAGCAAGTCCGAGTTGGTATTGTACCTATCAAGTGCTTCCAAGAGAACTTGTGTATTCCTGGATGCTGTAACAACATGGCTTTAGAATGATAGAAAAAGCACGTTAGGCTAAATACGAGCTTTGCGTGAATTAGAGTAACTAGCTCTTCCAGCCCAAATTGTACTAAACCTTGACTTGAGGGTTCCCAAGATTGGACGAATTCTCAAGAACAGACTCAAAAAATTGACAAATAGCCGCAAACATCACCTATTTGCGGGGGGGGGGGGGGGGGGGGGTTGAAAAATTTGATTGGCTCAAACCTGTTCTTTTATGCGTAGGCCCAGGTAGGAAAAAATGCATTGTCCACATAAACTTTGGTAGTCTGAAATTGTCTCAAAATACTGGGTACCATCACTTGGCCCAGCAAACATTTCAGCCCCATCGCCCTAACCCGTGGCGCTCGATGTGGCTGAAAAGGGGGCTCGGGGGGAGGGGGGGGGTCGAAGGACGTAGAATTCGTTAAATGAATTACCGATAATTTTTATGGCTCACAGACCCACCTGATCAAACCGTGAGCTTCTATGAGAGGGGGGTCAATCCGAAGTAATGTGTTAAACAATTCCTGGTTGGCCCATTCCTCTGGACTATCAAAGGTACCACTAGGAGTTCGCCCTCCTCCTACGCCCATAAAAAAAAACAAAAAAAAACCTTAACGTAGGGACATCCTACCGGTGATTTTGTTTCCTTTAAAAGTGACTTTTTATTGACCGGAAATTGATTTTTGCGCAATTTATACTAAATAATAACTTGTGTAACGATTTATACTAAAATTTAGTATTATATTATTTAATAATAACTTGTGTAACAATTTATACTAAATAATAACTTGTGTAAGTAACATGTACTGCGGGGTTTTTTTTTTAACGTATAAACCTGTGTATTGAATTCGTGAATGTGAGAGTGAACTTAGTTGTCTTTTCAGTTGCAGATGACATGAATCATGGAACCCTTAATGACACCAGCCAGCTACGTGGCTGTCAGCGTCATCTTGTTTTTCATAGGTTTCATCGGTTTCTTTGCCAATCTCGCTGTGATCGTCCTAATGTGCCGTAACCAACAGGTAAGAGAAACTACCCATTCTGTATGTACTGTGTCTGTCCCAGTTGTCGTGTACAGGGTAGTAATTTACAATATGAACTGGTGTATAGGATATCATTTAAAGGCCGACGGATTTAGTAAAATAACACCTGCCTTCATTGCATGCTCGATAACGAAAAGGAGATTACCTACATCATTTCCCAAAGACAAATCAGCTCGTGCCTAATAATTACATTGCAAATGATGAAAATAAAACTGTGCCATTCACGTACCCTTCGCTGTCATGCAGAAAAAACTTCAATGTTATTTGTTGGTAGAAAAAAACCGTGCTGAAGTCTCATCGAACTGACACAGTGCGTACCTTCATAAAACTGACGAAACTCAATATGCAAGTATTTCGCCGAGGAAGGTTTTTGAATAAAACATCACAGTTCGATAGTCCTCCATTATTCTCCTAGTCCAATAATCCGCGGAAATATGGATGAGGAATAGCGATATAGCTTTGGCTTCATTAATTCCGCAACCTTGTTCGATGACCCTGGTTGATGCCCACTGGACGTCTCTCAGCAAACGCAATCAAAGCATTGCTATTGAGGAGGAGGCTTCATGCAGCTGCGGCAAAACGTGATCTTTTCCACGCATTGAATAGTAATAATATTATGTCGCATATTATATTCACTAGCTGGGCTCATATTATGGCGGCCCATTCCATTACGTATTGGGATCCTCTGTCGGCTCGGGGGGATGTCCCACGTGAAATGTAGGTGGTAGAAATACTTGGATGATGAGATGGACCGCTGGTACTGTAGTACCATTACTAGTGAAGCGCGGTTGGGCTATTCAAACCATTCCACCTATTCCGACTTCTCGAGTTCATAAGTGGGTGTAAAACAGTAAAATTTCTTGATCCACAATGTTTTCTTTTAATGGATCTTCCTTGAAAAATCCCTCTAAAAATTATCCTCAATAGAGTGAATAGAAAACGTGGAGTGATTCCTGGCCTTGCCACTGGTTTGCTGCTCACACACGAGGATTGCTTCATGCGGAAAATGTCTAATAATTGCAGAGTGTGTTTGTGTCGCCCCAACTTGACATGTTGAGTCATCAACCTACTGTTGAGTTTCTCTCTTCGTAAAAAAAAAGAAGCGAGGAAACTTTGTGGGTTTTGTACTTTTGATGACGTCGTGTTCTCTCACCTAACTCCTCTCGTGTCCCGTGAGGAAACATGAAATAGGGGAGCACCTTCAACGTTTAATTGATACCACCAAGAGACCGCACTTCATCTCCTTTATTGACTCTTAAGAGAGAAGGAGAAGCTATCAACTACTCATACATCTCAAGGGAACTGCGTTTCCGGCACAATGAGTTACAATGAAATAATACAGTGACGATGAGATGTGCTGTCGGAACAACTTCACGGCCCCTCAATAAGTTATCTGCGTGAATTTTGCACAGTTTAGTCGGTATGTACCTAGACCGATGAGACACTAAGGAACCTGTAGAGGTTGGTCATTTATTAAAGACCTAACGAGATACATCTTACCCCATATATTACATATGCTGAAGGGACCAAATGTACCTCCTCTGCATCATAGTACCCGAACTATTAGCTGATAATTAGGTCGATGGGAATATCAATTAAACGAAAAGGTGAGGTTGAGACGGTTTATCAATAGTCAGCAAAAGATAACAGGATGCAAGAGTTGGGAAAGTGAACGCACGCGCAATGTGTTGAGAGCTTAGTGAACTAGATGAATAATACTACACCTCATGGGGGAAGTAATACTTCCCCCATGAAATTAAATGAGTGTCTCAAGGGACCGAGATCTCAGGAGGAGCTGAGATCCCGGTCCCTTGAGACACTCGCTGAGCTCTTCCCGGTGGACCACTGGCTCCAAATCTATACCGATGGCTCCGCTGACCGAGCTCAGAGGAAGACTGGTGCAGGTTACACTCCCCGGGTCTGTTTGAGGGTTGCTTCGCCTTGAGCCCGATGTCCGCAAACTTTGACACGGAAGTCAGTGCTGTGTCTGAGGCTGCTGCCGCGCTCCCTCGTGACCCGACTAACGACTTGCCTTACCTAGTTCTGAGGTAGGTATGCTCTATCTTTAAACCATATTATGCTTATGGAAATAAAATTTAATAATTTATGTAATAAAAACCCAAGATGACGTAATAATACTTCGTCAAGTGTAAGTTCTAAGGAGGCTACATGCCAAATTACAGCTTCTTAGGGTAAATAGCGTAGAAATTAGCTTCAGGAGCCACTCAGCTGATCCCGACCTCATTACCTTGGTTGGAATTCACTTTTGTACCCCTTAACGTCCTCCGCAGAAGTCTTTCCATCATTAATTGGCTCGGCGAATAATCTAGACCAGTCAACTAGCTCTACTTACGCCGCGGCGTAGGTACTAGTATACATACTACGTTTACGGATACATGTACAGATTTCTTGATATTCCGGATTATTTTGGATAGTGCGTGCTAGAGGTTTTAATTTTAAAGTCCCAAGATTTTGCAAACGCAATTATTTCTCTACTTCCAAATGGATTATTGTCAAAATGGATAACCTCCTGAATTCCAAGTCCAGGTACCTACTGAAAAGGAGTAACTGTTTCAGTTTTGCAATTATTTCTCTACTTCCAAATGGATTATTGTCACAATGGATAACCTCCTGAATTCCAAGTCTAGGTACTGAAAAGGAGTAACTGTTTTAGTTTTTCAATTATCTCGGTGGCGGTATTCGATTTGAGCGGGAGTATCAAGCGTGAAAAGTAGTCCTTTAGTGCTAAGAAAATTTTAACACAGAATGTGCTTTTTCCGAGGGTCTCATGGTTTGAAAATGCGTCCGTCCCAGGCCCAAGCATACCTGCTTCTTTGCACTCCTTCACATAACCTCACCCCCTCATCCACTCCACAGCAGTACTGAATGATTTATACCTGAGTGGGGTGACAGTCCCCCCCTTCTGAGAGCGCTAATCACTCTCAAAGTGAAATTCCAATAGGGGGGAGGTCTCCTCGGCCCTTTCGTACAGCATACTCTCCAGATCTGGACTCGAGTGAGTTACCTGACAGTACAAAGGTAATGTTTACAGAGGTTATTTGATTTGATGTTGTTGGGCATAAGGTAAGTCAAAAGTCAACAGAAATATCCCGCCCACAACCAACCCGACCCAACGCCTAAATTGTTCCCCACCCATTGCCGAGAAACGCAATCCTTTCTAACCCCACCCCACGCCCCAAGTCGATCCCCTCGGCGGAATTACCGAAAAACACATAACAGTGTTTAATTGTTTTGATCCTCAATCATCACATTAAGAATCCGGGGGTATGGGGGTGTCCCCAGTACTAAAGTAAAAATATAGGTAACCTACAAAGTCACATGACATTGTGCCACCAATGGTCACAAGTGACAATACACCCCACAGGCGGCAACATTTTTTCCTCGGTACACTCCTACTTATGCATTGCACCAAGTTCCTTTACTAACATACAGAGGTAACATACAAGGGGAGTACCCAGTCGTCAGCCCAAAAATATATTTTGTGTTTCAGTTATGGACTCCATTGAACTACATCCTGTTCAACCTGATTATGTCCGACTTCTCAGTGAGCCTCCTGGGTAACCCTTTTACCCTGGCGTCCGCCATAGCTCGACGATGGATATTCGGACATACGATGTGTGTGGTGTACGGCTTCTTCATGGCTCTTTTAGGTAGGTAATCGGTTTTGTAGTGCTGGAATTTATTATGAGTTCAATAGAAATTTGAGTAAGCTGTGCGAAGAGGAGCTGGAGACCTGAAATTACGGAAGGTTGACAGTGGGATGGTAATAGGATTCACCCCTGTATTTACTTAACTCTGTAAATTATGGGACCGAGTTTCTCCTAACGAGATAGTACTGTTCCGTTTCCTAAGGGTTTATAGTTTAGGATCCTCATGCTCGTAGGGAGCATACCACCTACTAATTCTCCAAGAAGTAATCAAAGTAACCAAATCTTCAAAAAGCTCTTCACGACGTGAAGCATTTTGAACTCTTCTAAATTTTAGAAAATGAATTCTCCTTGCGTTGTACAGAAATGCTGTCCCGAGGATGATTGTTGCGAATTTTGAATTGTTGACTGTATTTTTCAAAATGCACCACAAACTTGAGTGATGTCACTCCAAACTCTGCCACGTTCAAGGGAAATTCGTTTCAATCCACGTTCTTGCTACGGCCGATAGAGCCCAAGTTTGTGAATCGTGTAGTCATATTCAATTTCAGTTTATAATGAGTATTTTGAAATCTGTGCCGAATATAATGTGTGACCAAAATTACCCATGCGTGAACAAAATGACTAAAACCCAGCTTTCTGCTAGTTCCTGAAGCAAATGTACCAAAAAACATTGATAGTCCGCCGCGATATCAAGGACGTTTTCTAGGTTTTCAATTGGGATTACAAAAATCACGCTACACTCTTCAAAACCCGAGCCCCTAGAATTGAGTCCCTTTCTAATCTTAATTCCCACAATCCTCATCTTGAAAGCGAGCCCACGACTTGAATTTTTAATTCATTAAAGATCATTAACATGGTTCTACTGCTCAGTATTTGCACCTTCACTCATTTTGGTCTCCACAAAAATGTCGCTGGTGTGACCAAAATGATGATTTTGTGTTTGTGACGACATATTGGAAATGGGGAAGGGAAGACTGATGAAGGGGAGACTTGGCCTCTCACCACTATGCAAGAGACCTCACCAAGTTAAAATGGCTTAAATTCACTCACACTAATGAAGAGAAGTGTGACAGGGATTATGCGGGTACAGCCCCTTGAGGTCCCATATGAATTTCATGATTAAGTTTCATGCGCGAACTAAATTTTCTTGTTTCAGTGTTCTTTTGTGATGATCTAATAATCAAATTTGACTTTTTATCGGTAGTCTTCGAACGCGAGGAAGCTAATAATTAGCAATTATTGCCATGTCCGACTTGGCAGGGTACATAATATGTACGTTTCGTGATAATCTAAAATATAAATAATAATATTATATATTATATAGGTATTATATATAAATATTATTGTATTGTATTGTATATACTGTATATATACCAAATAATATTTATATTTTAGATTATCATGAAACTGAAAAATATGCATAATGACCCTTTTTGCATGAAACGATTCATTTACTCTTACATTGTTGTGGATTTTTATTTACCCTCCAGTTGCGTGTATACATTTACATTTGGGGGCGAAACCACAATCGATTCGCCAAATATTGACATTCGGTTTTCAACGGTACCTATCAGATTCTGTTAACGGGGCCTTGTTATTATTCCATTAATTGGGGAAGAATGATACATGTCCATAAAAACTGATTCCGAGAAAAAAGCAATATTTCAAGTTCAAAACGTACCTGAAGGCAAGGGTTTGGCAAAACTAAGAAAATAAACATATGGGCAAGTGATCCAAGCTGTTTTTAATAAATGTACAAAATTTCAACAATATTCCCAGTTGTATAACGAAAAAAAAAAAAAAAATCGAAATGTGAAAAACGGTCCGGACATCAACCATTTTTCCCTACAACTTTTCACCAACGAGCACCGTCGCGACGTCGCTGAAATTTCTGGAAATGGGGCTACGGGAGGGTTTATTTGAAGGTTTTCGCCTATGGGGTCGAGTTATGTGTCGTTTTCGAGGTATTTTGGGACATAGAAACCATTTTTGGAGGTCCCCGAACGATTCGATTTCACCGTAGGGATCTATGGGGCTAGAAATGGGATTTTTGAAGAAACCCAAGAGGTCAAATAGGGTGTCGTTTTCCGAGTAATTTCGGAAGCAAAATCCATTTTTTCGAGGTCCCACATCTGTCCGAACATTGTACAGATTTACTTTTAACTTTACTTTACTTTTAAGAGGTATATAGACTCGTCGTGGGAATAATAACTTCTGAAATTCGTGGTCGTGGATTTTGTGAAGAGTTTTTTTTTTTTTTCGATCTTCCTTTTCCGCCCCAGCCCTAGCTGAGAACGCTTTCTGTTCGGTGATAGTAACTACCCATTCTTCCCCGGTGGTATAGGATATAGGTATTCTTGTAAAAACTCTCAGACAGCACCGTTTTTTCCCTTTAAGACTATCACCATTCGTTAGTAGGTACTTCAAATCCGCAACAGATAACGTTCTCAACTCAATTTTCGGCAGAATTGGACATTCACCATTCTTCCCCTGTGGTCTTCTAACAAATTATTTGTTGCCCTCGTCAATGAACTGTGAGAAGATGTCAATTAACACCTCGAGTGTAAACTCTCTGCTCGTTCTGGCATGAGTGAACTCGCCCGACGCTGAACCGTGTTCGCTCATCGTGACTTAACAGATGTCCGTGAAGGTCGATTAACCAAATAGTGGCAACGTTGACAAAGCGCGTTTCATTTCGACGATGGAGCTTGTCAAGCGGGCGTGGCTCCCTAGAAACCATTTCACTTTACTGGTGGCTACCAAAATTTATTGATGTTCCAGCACTTCATGTGTTTTGTTGTGTTTCAGGAATAACGTCCATCAGTACTCTAACAGCCCTTGCTTTGGAGAGATATCTTATTATCAGCAGGCCGTTAAACAGGCGAGTCTTGACGAAGAAGTACGCCGTGACGGTGGTAGCCGCTGTCTGGGCCTACTCCTTCACTTTGACTGCTCCTCCGTTGGTCGGTTGGGGAGAATACGGCCCAGAAGCAGCCAACATCAGGTGAGTGTATTCGCCCTTTACAACTTTTGTGGAATCGAGTGGGCCCTTCTTAGGTCGCAGACCCTGTGCCTCATAAAGATATTTATTTTAATTATGCCGGAAGTTATTAACAAGAACTAGATGAATTGAAGAGGCGTCAAGACTTACTTGACCTTTCCAATTAAATTTCTTACTACTTCAGGAACGAGTCAGGTCGAATTCTAGAGCCTTTATAAATATCCCGTTTGGGACTTTTGAATTCTATTGAAGATGCAACAGGCATTAACTTCTTCGCACATAACATCAAAAAACGGAATGGGGTTCTTCCGCAATGTTCAAAAAATATTTGTTGAACCACCCGTCAGCACGACAGGCCCGCAATCGTTTCCCCAAAAGTCACTCAATAAATTTAGAAAAGCAGTTTGAAATCGCTGAGGCCAGTCAGAATGCTTCATGGAGAATTGCATGTATTTCAAAGGATCAATCATACTTACTCGAAGACTCGTCTGGTTGCTGCCTTCTTTTTCTCTCTTCTGTCTGATTAATGAAATGAAGTTTTGACGCCAAAGGGGTTTTTGAGGGTGCTGAATTTGAAAGTGACAGCAGAGAAACGCAATATTGTGACTAAAGGACAAATTACTGCCAGGAGTCAACTGTGCACTCATGTAAGTGCAGCAAGAGATGGTCGGTAAGCCGCTAGATCACGCTTCTTATTTCAATTGTGGGAAAACAGGGATGCCGCCTGTGGGACACCCCTATGGTCGTCGGGGTCGACAGTATGTGGAACGTTCCCATGATCGGGTGTTGGGCGTGTTCCTACATGTTTGTGTTGTACTAATATTTCATTAGTTGTGTGGTGTGTTTGGCAGAATGCATTCAGCACAGTTTGTGTTCACGCCGCCAGGTTTTGTGAAGGATAGAGGTCAGTAAAGTAAGGTACTTCCTCATCTGGCGCAAAGTGTCATGCAGAGTGAGGAGTGGTTTTCCGGTTTCCAAATTTGAAGGGCCAAGGATTTATTCCTGATCCCCACTCCTGGTCTTACAGAGGCACACTTTCCCGACTTCCAAATTCGAGGTGTCGAGAATGGACCCCTGAATAATAACGGGCTGTTCAAGTTCATGTTGGCGAGATTTATACTTCGTCTGAGTGATTAGGGGCCGAGCCGCACTTGTGGGAGGAGGGGCGCGTCAGCACGCCCGTGCGCCACAGCGCGCCTGGTGTGAGCCCCTCGAACCTGTCTTGGCGGACCAGAGATCGAGAGATGTAGATGTGGGGAGAGTTTTCCCCCACACCGCCCCTTCGCACTTGACGTAGCCAGCAGTCCGGGCCCCGGACTCCGTGGTGACCCCTTTTCCCCCATGCCCCACAGTCTTTCTCGATTCATACTTCGTTATCTGACATTTTATTTTGTTGTCTAACGCATATTCATTTTCATTTCATTGGTTCTGGAGCAAACTCCAATTGGATGCAGGAGTCTGACTTCAGGTTTCAACTCAGGAAAGTCGGACTCTTTCACGTCATCCATAATTGGGGCTAGCAGCAGCTTCCGTATTCACCTGCTATACAACGACGATCAACGATTTCCCTTCCATAGGTTGGGCAGGAGTGGCATATCTGAAATACTCTCGTGTTATTATTCTGATCAGACCTTCCGCCTCCAATGGAGAAAGCCCACCTTTAACGTGGTGCCTGGGAAACCTATCCTGAAATTCCCAGTCGCATCCTCCAACACAACATCTTCGCGGCTCCTTCTCACAAAAAATTGTTGAAACACCTCCTCACGTGGGTACACAAACACCCGCCTTAGGTCCAATTCCCACACCGACCTCTTGAAGAGCCTCATTACACATCTTTTCCATCATCACTAACTACACCAACCCATGCTGACCTACTAGCGGGCGAGATTAATTCGTAGATTGTGATGATCGATTGGAATGATCTGCATTGTGCCCACACTGCAATGCATTCAGGCAGCTCTCTGAGGCGAGAAGATACGGTGGCGAACTGGTAGAGAACATACCCTCCATTAGAGAACATGAGACGGACTAATGGTTCTTGGAGGTTGATTTGATCGGGGTCTATTTGAGATGATACTACACGTCAGTAGTTCTCGGGGGTCTTGTGGTGCATCCATGTATAGCAAAAAACAAGTGATGGTTTTAAAGAAATATTTTCAGGATTGTGTTATGTTGTTGCCTGTTGCAGCTGTTCGATCAGTTGGGAAGAAAACAGTTTGCGTTCGTCGACTTACATCATTTTCCTGTTCATTTTCGGATTTTTCGTCCCACTCTTCGTCATTTGTTACTCTTACATCAACATCATGATTTCTATGAAAGAAGTAAGTAATAATTTAGAATGGTTAGATGACGAGGATACCAGTTGGAATAAATCAATTATTGTAGTAGGTATTAACTTAAAATGTGACCGGAAATGAGGTCAAATTAGTCTTCAGATTGGACCTGTGACAGTCTGCATAGATGCTCAGAATTTTGCCGTAGAACTGTATCTATACTCTTGACGTGCGAGCCATGCCACCTCCAGGGGCGGATAGGCAGGTCGGGCGATCGGGCGATGCCCGAGGAGCCGAAGGTCCTGAGGGGCCAGTCGAAGCTCTGAGTGACAACAATCTGGAGGATCTCATGTTGTTGGATTGCGAGCAAGAGCGTCTGTCCGGACCACTGAGCCGAGAGGCTTTGGTCATTTTCGGCCCTCCTCGCCATTGCTTACTGCCTGGTCCCTTCTCCCTCATCAGTGAGCGTTTGTGTGTGAGCGTTGTGTGATCCCGTTTTGGTTAATTATTCTTGGAATTATACACTTTGGTATTTGCAACGGGGGGACAAAAATTATAATCGTCCTCAAATATTGTCATCATTTCCACGTTTCAAGATGTGTAGATTCCAAAAATGAAATGTCCGTCCGCCTTCCACGACGTTTATGGCAATAGGAATTTATTTAAAAATCTGAAATTTTTGACAAACTACTTGGTTCTCCTTCTGGTTGTACCGGCAAGGTGTTCAGCCCGATCGCAAAAACCTGTGGGGCTCAGCGGATTTAAAATGGGGCTACAGGAGGGCTTTTGAAGAGTCAGGTGTCGTTTTCGAAGTGTTTTTGGACGTAAAATCCATGTTTGGGAGTTCCAAAAGCATCCAATTTCACTGTGGGGGTCCATGGGGCTTTTGAAGGATGCCAGAAAGTCAAATAAGGACTCGTTTTCCGAGTAATCTTGATAATTCATTTTTCGGGGTCTTTCATCTGTCCATACATGTAACATGAAAATTTAAAAAAACAATTTTTTAAATAATTAAATTTAAACAGATTTAAAAAAAAACGTAAAATTTAAACAGATACCTACCAGATTTACCATGGGCCTGAGGTTGAGCCTAGAATTCGAAAGAAATGAACAAGCGGGGGACATACGTGAGAAGGAATGGAGTGGAGATGGCGAGGAGGGCCAGTCAAAGGGCCGTATTCAGAAACGCTCCTTTAACGGCTCCTAAGGGGGTTCCTAATCTAAGGAGGTGACGAGTCCTAAGGGAGTGACCTTGACAAATTGCGTTTCAAAGACCTTCCTAAACTTAAGGCTTCCTTAAGAAAGGATTCCCTAAGGTTAGGACGCCTCTAAGGTCGGCGCTTCTCTTAGGAAACTCCTAAACGTAAGTTTTGACTGAGATTGTCCAAATGCGAGTGGCTGTTGAGAGTGACTGTACACGCCATGATGAGATTCGGCCAATCAGGGACACGATTTCAAGCGGGAGTCATCTGTGATTACATGTTGTGATAAAAGTCCCGTGGCGTCTCCTCTCTGTTACCTGGCGTCTCCTCTCTGTTACTCTGTGGTGGTGCCGCATTAAATACCTACTTAAATACTCCAAATTTTCTGAGAACACAACCATCGATTCCAATCGTTGTGAAGATGGATTGCCCTAAACGTCGGCGTTCGTCGGCGTTCACGAACGCGGAGACGAGTTTCTTACTGGAGCATTAAATGCTCGTTGAGAACACTGAAAATTTTTCAATCATTCAGCAGTGTTCTCAACGACCGAAGTGGTCTGAGAGAATCACTGCTGCGAAAGGCAGGCTGTTGGCGGCAGATTGTTGAAGATTTTAACCAAATGCCGGGGCATACTCCAGTAAGTTCTTTACAATCATTTATCCATTTTGGTTTATTATTCTTGGAATAATACACCTATGTTTTCGCGACGCGGGTCGACGACTCCGATCGGGCTCAAAATTTGACATTATCCGTTTCAAGTGGTCTACATTCAAAATCCGAAATGTCCGTCCGCCGTACGCCGTACGCCGTACGCCGTCCGCCGTCCAGGCCGTTTTGGGCAGTAGGAATTTTTTAAAAAATCTGAAATTTTGACAAAATACTCGGTTTACCATCTAGTTGTGCCCGCAAGGTTTTCAGCCCGATCGCCCAAACCCGTGGGGCGCTCTGGGGCTAAAATGGGGCTACAGAAGGTGGTTTTTGAAGGCTTTTGGCTATGGGATCGAGTCAGGTGTCGTTTTCGAAGTATTTTTGGACCCCCTATCCCCCCGGTGCAGCTACCTGGACCCCAAGGACCACGGCGACAAGAAGAGTTTATTACATGAATCATTTAAAATTGTATTGAAGTAGTATAAACCAATAAATATTTGTTAATGGACGTAGAATCCATTTTTTGGGGTCCCGGAACGATCCGATTTCACTGTGGCGATCTATAGGGCTTTCATGGAGCTAAAAATGGGATTTTTGATGGATCCCAAGAAGTTAAATATCTTTCGAGTAAAAATTAAAGAATTTTTGAAAAAACACATTTTTGAAAAAAAATCGCCTCAAAAAATTTTTTTTGAAATATAAAAATCCAAAAAAAAAATTTTTTTTTAATTTTTTTTATTGACAGAATTAAATTTCTGTACAAGTAACCTATATCAAAGAATAATAAACCCTTGTGTAAAATTTGCAGCGTTTTAATTATTGCTATCCCATTTGGACCACTGCTGATTTAAGTATACATTACTGTATTCGGTTTACAAGAATCAGGCGTCAGGGGATCATTTGGCACAAATGCTGTATTTTTTTTGTACATTTGATTTTCAGAAAACTGTTGATCAAATCAAAATTTTTTTCGACAATTACAAACAAATTCAAAAAAAAAAAAAGAAAAAGCGGCTCATAAACGTCGTCGTCGTCGAACCGAAAATACTCCATGGTTAGCTCGAAACTACGCGGAAATCGTCGCAAAAAAAAAAAAAAAAAAAAAAAAAAAAAAACGGAGGAACTACCTACCTACTCGGTAATACAGGAAAATAACCTCAAAACTGCTGCTTAAGGAGCTCCTTAAGCCGTTAAGGAAGGTCGAACGGGACCTTAGCTAAGGAGGCCTCTTATCTATAGGAACTCCCTTAGTTAAGGACGCGCTTATCACGTTTTTCGCTTAAGGAGCGTTTTTGAAACGGAAATTCGCTAAGGGGCTCCTTAAAACGCCTCCTAAGGACTTCCTTAACGCTAAGGAGCGTCTTTGAATACGGCCCAAAACCGCCTATCCGCTCCTGGCATCCTACTACTGGGCAGGGTGAGAGCAGGAACCGAACATATCACGTTCACAGGTGCTGGCTTTGACACTAGGGAAATACTGGTCATGGGGAGGAAAAGATGGACCACCACGTTCACTTCTGCTGTTATTTCAAATACCTACAATATTTAGGTATATTAGGGTATATATTACAAAATAAAATATTATTTTTGGATCTTCAGCCAATGTAACTGAATTCCTCTCCGCCCAATGGATGGGGAAAGGAAGCCCCCGTCCATTTGTTAGTCAACCACTAATTCAGACAGTGTGAACTTTCGTTTGACGCCATTCCCGATAACATTTGACGGCTTTGCCTGTAGAGAAATACCTACATACAATCACGGGCTGTTGGCTACTCAACATTTTATACCTTTGCACTGGTTGGGATCATTGTGTTTTGATGGTGGACTAAGGAGGAAAACGTGACCGGTTTTTCGTTCCAGAACGTGAGGATCAACGGCCGGGTGACCAAAGCGGAGTCGAGAGTGGCCGTCATGATCCTGACGATGATTTCTGCCTTTTTCGTCGCCTGGACGCCCTACGCAATTTTGGCGCTTCACATCGCTTTCATGAACGCCGAAATAAGCCCCGCCATAGCGACGATACCCGCCATTTTCGCCAAAACTAGCATTTGCTACAACCCCATCATTTACGTCGGGCTCAACACACAGGTAGGTGTATTTTGATCTTCGTTCTCCCTCCCCGGGGTTTTTTTTTTTTTTTCTTACATGTTTGCACGAGAACGAAAAACTACTGCATTGCTTTAAAAGCGTGACCAATCGGTCCCTCCGACTAGGAGTAGACCTTTGACCTTTTCATGTCTGCTTTGGCACATGAACTTCATGAAAATGTTCTCCTGTGGTTGAGGACTTTTGAAAATTGTCGGGAGGTTGAGCGAGGTGTTGTTTTCCGAATAACATTGGACGTATAAAAAAGTATTGGAGGTCTTTTACCTGTCCCAGACAAAACTCATCACTCCTCAGACAAAATAAGGTTGTCGATATTATTGCGAGTCAAAGATGCGAAGAAACGTGTCGAGCCACGTTCCAAACATGTCTGCAGGATTGAAAGTAATATTGCGAGAAGAGACATTTCTTCTTATTGAACTCCGTAACCTGCTGTGTCAGGTTTTTCTACGACACTACCGACGACTCGGTTGGGAAGAAAATCTCACAACATTGCGGTTGACAAGCAAGTTCAATCTTGGAGGGCTCCGAGGCCAGTTGAAAATTATCTACTTGTAAATAGTCGACACTCTCGCATTCAGGGCCGATTTGTTTGTGTTATTTGTTGGCGTCTGCCTCTGCCAGAAACGGGATTAGAGGAAGTTTTGTTTGTTCGTCTTCGTTAGCTAAATGAAAATTTGCTGCACACGTGGTGAAAAACCTCAACGGAGGGAAATTGGGTTATTCAGAATAAGAAAAGTGGTAGGGGAAACTAACGACGCACAAAACTGCTAAAACTGAAAAAAAAAAAAAAAAAAAAAAAAAAACTATTGTTGGCTCAATTCTCGATATCTGTTTCCCCTCTTAGACAGGATTCCCTTCGAAATCAAACTTCGATAACATTTTCAATGTATTAATTAGGTACATAGTTTAGTTATTATTATTCAAGTTGATTCTCTCTTTCTGTTCATCTGTTCTAAAAAGCGTTCCGAAATATTTCATTAAATTATCATTAATTAAAATGTGTTAGTAGAGAAAAAGTTGGAAATAACAAACCAAGAAGGAATGAATCAGGTATTTTAATTTATTTGAGATCCTTTAGACCCACCCATATTTTTTGGACGATTTATTTTTCGGCTATATAGTTTGGAGCGGAATAATTTAGGACCTAACGAACCCTATATTTTAATTGTAATTTCATTATCTATTTCATGGCGATTCGTAGGGGTCAAAAACACCTCTCCTAAATTATAATCAAAATCATCGAAATTTAAGCATGACGAGTAGTCAACCACTGGGCCATGAAAAAAAAAAAAAAAACGCTGCAAATTTTACACAAGGGTTTATTATTCTTTTATATACGTTACTTGTGCAGAAATTTAATTCTGTCAATGAAAAAATTAAAAAAAAAAATTTTGGGATTTTTATCTCAAAAAAAAAATTTTTTTGGGCTTTTTTGTTCAAAAATGTGTCTTTTTCAAAATTGCTGTATTTTTTACTCGAAAAATATTTAACATCCTGGGATCCTTCAAAAATCCCATTTTTAGCCCCACGAATGCCCTAAAGATCGCCCCAGTTAAATCGGATCGTTCCGGGACCCCAAAAAATGGATTCTACGTTCAAAAATACTTCGAAAACGACACCTAACTTGATCCCATAGCTAAAAGCCTTCAAAAAACTCCTCCCGTAGCCCCATTATAGCCCCATAGCGCCCCACGGGTTTGGGCGATCGGACTGAAAACTATGCGGGCACAACTAGATGGTAAACCAAGTATTTTGCCGAAATTTCAGATTTTAAAAAAAATTCCTACTGCCCAAAACGGCCTGGACGGCGTACGGCGTACGGCGGACGGACATTTCGGATTTAGAATGTAGACCTCTTGAAACGGATAATGTCAAATTTTGAGCCCGATCGGAGTCGTCGACCCCCGTCGCGAAAACATAGGTGTATTATTCCAAGAATAATAAACCAAAACCACTGATGAACTATTAGTTGGCCACTCAGCCACTGACTGAGCCTTCAGTGGTTTCAGTGTTTCAGCAGTTGGCCTCGGTAACTAGCCAACACGCTGTAGAGTTAATGTTACTAACATTATGTTAGGTATTTTGCCAAAATTCTCGTTCAAAGATTACCCCGATTTCCCGCCAATTTGAATTATTAGGTCTTCACATTGACGGTCTTATGACTGTCATATTACAAGTCATTTTTTAGTTTTATATTATTTGCACTTGTTGATGCTGACTACAACTTTATGTTTGTGGAGGTTGGATGCCAAGGTAGAATTTCCGATGGTGGAGTTTTCAAAAATTCTCAGTTGTACGACAATATTCAAAAGGGCACATTGAAACGTCCCCCACCATCTCCACTTCCGAATTCGAGCATCCCCGTACCGTGGGTCATTTTGGGAGACGATGCTTTTGCATTGAGTGACAGTTTGATGAAACCGTACTCAGGTTATCATCCAAAAGGATCCCCGGAAAGAGTTTATAATTACCGATTGAGCCGAGCCAGAAGGGTGGTAGAAAATGCTTTTGGTATTTTAGCTTCTGTGTTCCGTGTTTTAAGGAAACCTCTGCTTTTGGAAACTGAGAACGCCAAGTGGGTTGTAATGGCATGCGTGTACCTCCACAATTTTCTGCATAGAAGTGCAACTTCGTCACGTTTATATTGTCCACCTGGTACTTTGGATACCGAAGAGAATGGGGAGTTTATTCCCGGTACTTGGCGAAATTATGTGGCTCCGACGTCACTTCTTAATTTGAAAAAAGTACCAAGGAGATCAAATACTACTGCTAAAGATATCCGAGAGGCTTTTGCAACACACTTCATGACAAATGGAGCCGTGTCATGGCAAGAGGATCACGCATAATTGTACCAATATTGGCAGTACCTTGAGGCATTAAGCAGACATAGAAGTTAATCACGCTATGCAGTTACAGTACCTATAATTAGTGAGCTAACCTGTGAATCTGTCTCCTGTGAAGCGTTTTGTGAAGTACAAGAATTGATGGTTTTTTTTGCACTTGTTCTTATCCTTCAAAAACCCAAAAGCTTCATAAGCAAACCATTTGCTTCTGTAGATCTCGTCTGAACCTGATAACAAATAGATACATTTCATTATCAAATAATTGCCCTTTCGAGCTGTTTTCTTTACAAATGTGTAGAGTGTCCCTTCTACCACAATCACTCCAATTCGCTACCTGCAGATTTTATTTTAGGTTCGGTGGAGGTAAATTTATGGTTTATATTATTGGGGTGACACAAATAAATGGATAACTCTGCAAATCATGCCACAATGGTTTTTTTATTTCAAAATAGAACATGATGATCGTTTCAGTAAGGTTATTTCTGCGGGTTATACAGAAATTATACCCCCAAATTAATTTCGAGAGAAATAGAATCTATTTCTCTCGAAATTAATTTGGGGGTATAATTTGGGGGTTACCCAAATCTGATTTTTCTCACTCGGGTGCAATTTTAAGGCTGGGAAAAATCTAAATCGATTCAACGACCAAAATTACATTGAGAACTCAATCATGTTCTCTTGTTCTCAAAAATACCTAATTAAATAAACCAAAAGTTAGCCACTTGCCTTTTCCTGTCCCTTCCGAAGTTTCTTTCTTGTTCTTCTCCCTCCTGTACGAAGCCAGCAGGGAAGTTATTTTGTTTTTTACATTCTCCGACGATGTTTCAAGCTGCGCAGCAATGGCTTCCCAGGCGTCGCTTATTTTATTGAAATAAAGTTTATGGTCGGGCTGCCACAGCTCTGGGAACCCCTCATACAGGGAAATTAAGGTGAGACATTTTTCGTTTTCCCACTCCATCGCGTGACAAAATTGAAACAATCTATAAATGACAAAGACTATAAACAATCCATAAAATGACAAAAGTGAACGTCAAAGATGGGAGAGCTGTGATACCTTCAACAACTTGGCTGGAACTCGACGTCTGGAAGGTTCGATTCGACGAACATTGGACCGGGGTGTTTACACTGAGCGAGCGACGAACGAGCATCCCTTTGATGATTCGTCGGAAAACCGACATCGGGTGGATCAGCCTCGAGCACGAACGAGCCTTCCGCGCGAACATTGCTCGGCTCGAAGCGACTGTTTACACTGCCTGAGCCTCGAACGAATGCTCCTGCTCCTGCTCGCGGCAAATGCTCGAGCAGTGTAAACGGCCCTTAACAAGAAAATAACGTTCGACGACGCGCATAGCGTTCCGCTGAGTTTTCCGTTTCATCATGAAATTAAATGGGACCTCAACGGGACGTACCGCACAATCCCTAAAAATTTGACAAAAATCGGATCCTCATTGTGGAAGTTTGGCTATAACAAAGAATCGCACGTTTGCAGACGCAAACGCATAGCGCATAGCGTTCCGTTGATTAGGGGGCCAATACCTACACCTGCCGGTTTTTTCGACGCGCCCCGGTTTTTTCTTGGAAACCCGCATGGTTGGATTGTGGGGTTTCTGCGGAAAAGCTGTGGCGCGTCGAAAAAAACCGACAGGTGTATGGCCTGCTCACCAATCGTCATAAAACTTATACGGGATCTGAAGAGCCCGTACCCATTTTCGGTGGTCCTCGTTTCGGCACAGGCACGTTTCCGAGGGCGGTTTCCAAATGCCACCCGGCGTCTTTTCTGGACGCGGACAACTACCACTCAAGCCTCAACCAGCTTGTAGATAAGTGTCACCCCCACTTACAACGTAACAACAAACATTAAACAAATTTTGTGATTTGTGGCCATCAAAAGAGAAACGTTGTCAACCTTGCGAACTACAGCGTTATAAATGATTTGGGAATCGTCAATTTT
Organism: Pilophorus perplexus; assembly: GCA_955831195.1. NCBI lineage: Eukaryota > Metazoa > Arthropoda > Insecta > Hemiptera > Miridae > Pilophorus > Pilophorus perplexus. The sequence continues at coordinate 16,157,122 of OY037012.1, forward strand.
TGAAAAAATAATGATACGATTCGACTCAACTCCAAAAACTGTGAGACCTGACTGTACCTTCTGCTCAGCACCCCGGGGAAATACACTGCAAATTTTACACAAGGGTTTATTATTCCCTCCTGGGATCCATCAAAAATTCATTTGTAGCCCCATGAACGCCCTATAGATCGCAACAGTGAAATCGGATCGTTCCGGGACCCCAAATAAAAGGATTCAGCGTCCAAAAATACTTTGAAAACGACACCTAACTCGATCCCATAGCCAAAAGCCTTTAAAAAACCCTCCCGTAGTCCCATTTTAGCCCCATAGCGCCCCACGGGTTTGGGCGATCGGGCTGAAAACCTAGATGGTGAGCCGAGTATTTTGTCAACATTTCAGAATTAAAAAAATCCTACTGCCCAAAACGGCCCGGATGGCGGACGGACATTTTGGTTTTGGAATCTAGACCTCTTGAAACAGATAATGTCAAATTTTGAGGCCCATCGGAGTCGTCGACCTCCGTCGCGAAAACATAGGTATTATTCCAAGAATAATAAACCAAAAGTCAAACTCGCTCGCTGTGTTCGTCAGTTGCTTACCCTTGTTGTTCCCTAATCGTGCTCATTTCATCGTGTTACGTTTTGCCTACATACAACATGGAACACGTTAAAAGTAATAAGGGGGGACTAACAATATCTGCGAAGGATGGAACAGCATGTTTTATAGCCTGGTCGGTCACCAACATCCATCCGTGTGGCGTGCCATAGAATGGTTTCAGAAGGAGGTTTCAGTGAGAACCGTTTTTCGCCAGGAATTCCACCAAAAGCTCCCCCAGCGCTTGACCAAAAGCTTGACTTTTCTTCCTTGATTTTTATCCTATGACTTTTCTTCAGCCCACTCTTTTCTTTTATCTGAACTTGACGGAATTTCTTATAGTTCATTTTTACGAACCGTCCATTTTCATTGTTCGTCCTCTGCATGTTCCCAGTTCAGAAAATCCTGGATGTCCGCCTTGGGGTGCAAAGAGAAGACGCAGTCCACCGAAAACGCGATTATCAGCGCCGGCCGGAACACGTGCGTTTCCTTCTACGGAAATTCCCACCAGACGTCGCTCAACCCTCAGATCGTCAAAAAGACCAAAATCACCCTCATGGAGATGGAAAAGTTTCCCGCAGAGACCGCCATATAATCCGCCCCGGGACAAATGTAAGTACAAGTTATTGATGGTTCTATAGCGGATTTGGCTCTTAGTTGATGACGCGCCAACGAGCCTGCGCCAGAAAAATTTCCATTACGGGAAATGAATTTCTTGAAGATAGAGGCGTCACAACAATGTGTATGAGTGAATCAAATTCCCTGATCAACCAGCAAGACTTGACATTAGCCTCATTGGGTACCTTTTATTTCGCTGTACTATACATCAATAAAAATAAACCACAAATTACCTACATGTTCACATCGCTTGTGATGTATTAGTTTTACATTTAATACGATCAGATTTGATTGAGGCGCTCTCTGGTGCAGCTGATGTCAAGTTTGCTAACATGTAATTTCTCTGTTTCACAAGTGACTTGTACCCTTGGCAGCTGAGAGAACTGCTCAATTTTGGTCGTGCACCGTTAATTTACGTTTACTCATAGTCCATGTTCATGTTTACGAAAGTTTGGTAAATGGACGACAAAAAAAGTTGGGAAATTTTCCTTCTTTGTGTATATATATTTTTCAAATAACAGTTGAAAAATATCTGCCGATTACTCACTGTTAGTATTATGTGTCGTAATGAGATCGAACACCAAGATGATATACCTGTGATATACCTACTGATATTTTACAACTTCTTCTTCTCCCACTGGTTATTTGCAAATCATGTTGAGAATGATATGTTCAGTCGGTAGAAGGCTTCCCAGAAGTTCGATCATCGCTCCCCGTTGCCTCGTCCCCCTCGGGAGGTGTGCGCTCCTATTGAAAGTGAAACTTGATAACTGTTATCAATTAAAGTATCAGATTCTGATTCCTCACTACTCACACGGTCACCAATCCAATAACCGCACCTGGCATTAATTAACTTCGCCGCAAAAGAGTAGCTTACTGTACAACAGGAAGCCTTCCATCAATACTACCGTGTACACGGTGTAGGGGTGTTAAAAAAATGAAATAAAATAAAGTATTTTATTGTGTTGATCGATTAGGTTTTTCAATTTAATTTCAAAAGATTCTGAAATGCCGTGCTCCAAAGAACTGCTAACCCCTTGAAAATTTTAATTGGCTAGGCTAGGACGCAAACCCCACCCCAGCACCCCTAGCGAGTTCACCAAAGTTTTAACGCTTTAGCCTTCTCGGCCAAAGTGGAGGCTTTGGTGTAGGGTGTGAAAAAAAAAAAAAAAATCAATTAATAATTGAACAATATTTAGTCTTCTTGTTGATTATATTGGTTTTCCAAACTCAATTGAGAATTTTCCAAAATGAATAGAGCATTTTCCAAACCTAATTGAAAATTTTCCTAACTGAATTGAGAATTTTACAAGCTGAATATATTGATACCTAACATTCCATTTCAATTCAGGTTGGAAAGTTCTCAATTCAGTTAGGAAAATCATCTGTTCATTTTGGAAAAATTAATAATTAATGAAATCAACTTCTGAACGAATAACGATTATTATAACTTCTGAACGAATTATAAAACTATTTTATTGGAATTTATTTTGATGGTTACGTTTGCTGAGGGCACGGGTTGATTGAAAGTTTTGAGATTTACCTCAGCAAGTTCTAGAATACTGTGATAAGTAAATTTATTCATCTCCCGACCTGACGTCAATACCTAGATTTGGTACAAATTATTATTCGAGTATTATAGTATGAGACTTATTTGTGTTCATATTGAACCGTTCCGAAAGTTACCTAGCAATAATTGCTAATAAGTAATTTACTTATTAATTATTAATGTTGCGAAATTGAACAAAGAATGTGAGAATGAAAAATGTGAAGTAGTCCCAGCTACAGTCCCTTTTTGCCAGGTTGTAAACTAACCAAGTAGCCTGCAGCTCTGATGCTGGTCTTGAATTAATTCTGGGGTGAAACAATCCCTATGAATGAGGGGAGGGGGTGGCCCCCCAAACTGTGCCCAGTTTGCACTAGATGTGATTGATTTTAATCAATACTGGCGCTGTATTTACGGCATTTTTTGGTGACCCCCCTCCCTGAATGATTAAAAATTTTTACAATGAACGGAAGGTAAAATTTCATTTGCTTTGAATCAATTTCTATTCAAAAAGATCGATTAAATCGAAAAGTGAACAATTTGATTTTGTCACTTCCCTATTACCGTGAGGAGGACGAGTATAAGCTCAAAGAAAAATCATTACAATTCTGGTAGTTGAAAAAAAATCAAGGTTGTCGGATTAATTTAGGAACTCCCTAAAATGGATTTTCAATTGGTCAAAATTCCTTTGAAAAACACAGCCCCTATATCCATTGGTTAACATCGACTAAAACTCATTGAATGTGGCGATCGGTCAGAAAATCTCTCCTTATCAGGTTAAACGTTTCTGATTAAAAAAAGAAAATACTGAGACTGGCTGTACCGAAAACAATATTGATAGACAATATCTAGGGGCTTCGCTTCACTCAGCCATTTATCGAGGCCAGGTAGGGATTGCTTCTAAAGGGGAGGCCTTGCTTTCCTTTCCCTGTAGGTGGGAAAGAAGATGGTAGAACCTAACGTCCACAATAATATATACAAAGCAGGTATATTGTCTTAAAGTAGCTGCAGAAGTAAGCCAGTTCCTCCCTGAGGCTGGCTAGTGTCTTCTTCCTCTCAACTCGTCTGCCACCCCGTCAACTAGCACCAGTACAATTTGCAACTAGCGATATCTGGGCGGAAACAGACGTGGAATTTTCGGCGGAATCCGAATCTGCTGAAGAAATTAGGGGATTTGGGAAGTGGGGGAAGTGGGAGAAAGTTGGGCCCAAGCGCCCAGTTGTGCCCAACCTCGCCCTACTCAGTTGGATAGGGGAGGCGGGGGGATTAGGAGTCTGGTCGGCGGAAAACCCCCTAATTCCGTCGTTTACGATGAAAGATGGTGATCTTGTGACACCGACAAAAAAAGGGGAATTAGTGGTGGTGTACAAACCAAACAAGCCTCACGGATATCGACCTTCTAGTTCCATAATTCTACTTTAAAGTTAAGCAATCATCTTTTACATCACCCGAAATTCTCTCATTAAAATTCACTCTTTTGAATCATCTGAAATGCCTATTATTTCCTGAATTATCTCTCTTAATATCCAACCGATTTTGATTAAATTAGACTCAAAATGACTGGATAGATTAAATCTTTACATCTTTAATGTAAATTTTACATCTTTCCCCAAGAACACACATTTCACGTGGCTCAAGCTCAAATAACCAAAAAACGCTGCAAATTTTACACTAGAGTTTATTATTCCTTGATTTAAATTATTCAAAAATTATTCTACCTACAATAAACAAAATATTTCAATTCAATTAAGTCATTTATGTAATTCTTATTTTTGAAAGTTTTCTTTTCTTGTAAAGTTTGTGGACGGATGTGGGACTCCAAAAAAATGGATTCTAATGGCACTTCGTAGCACTTCCAAGAATAATAAACCAAAACGGCTTTCAACATTTTCTCTTGAGCTCTTTTTCCTTCTCACGGCAGACTAAAACAATACGTTGATATTAATCTCGAGCGAGGTAGGTACCTTTGTCCAAGGTACTTAAACATTTTGGCATCTCATGCAATTGTAACTACATGAATATTGAAACAAAGGAGACCTAAAATTGCCAGTACTTGCAGTGACGTTGGGGGCCTTAGAATTTGACATGGATACATCAGACCTACAATAAAGGTTACTACAATAAAGCCAACTTTACTTTATTACCTACCTAAAAATAAAAAATTAAGGCCTCAGTATCCATTCATTCAATTCAATTTCACGTTCTATCTACTCCCACTCTCTTTACAACATAGGAGCTCGTCGTTGAACAAGTCATTTTGAGGATTTTGATCCGGAGCGGATTCTTAGAAGTGCAACCATGGGTGCATCTGCAGATACGGTGTAATTTGGTTGAAAATCTCAGTTTCAATGCACCGATTGTACTTTCAACCCGATAGTACAAATTTAAAATTTACAATATAACGTCGAAAATGTTTTCAGTGAAACTTCTTGAGAACCATCTGGTTCTGAATAATTAAAAACCCGCTAGTTGTTACTTCTTAATAATTTTAGTATCGGGAGATTCGTTTTTAGCCGTCCGAGTTTTATCTAGATTTGTAGTTTCGCTGTCGATGAAAAAATGTTTTCAAATAGGTATCTATTTCAATGTTATGCTTCACTATTGATTCTAGCGCTTTTGTCGGATTCTTTGATTGTAATTTTCTTCAATCTTCCCGAGCAGAAGAAACATTGTGATACCTAGTTTATAGATTTCAAGCTTTTGACACCTGAGAGGTTTTCCTCTTAGTCATGATGGATGTGGGAACGAGATTCTGTAACAAGAATGAATGTTGATTCGACGAACCGATTTGGAATTTTGATATTTAATATCAACGTTATCAGATTACTCATTCTTGAGCTTCGTTCTAATTTAACTGTATCGTAATATAACCTGTATTCGTAGCAAAACAATAGAATTTGAAGGAGTAGGCTTCTCAGAGCAATCCTGGTACACATTTTCCGGAAGCACTGGTTTATTCATGACTATTGAATTTCACTGCCCAGTTGGATATTATCTAGTGTTAGTGAACAGAAATTCGTCACTTAAGTTCTTAGACCACGTAATTGACATTTTGACATAAATTCGTTTTTCATTCCATTCCATTTGATTGGTATTAACCATGGTCAGCTGGAAACATAAAAACGAGGAAAACGCAAAAATGACTACTGCGCATAATTATCAATTAATTGATAAAGTAGCGCATAACTGAGAAAAACAGCCCGTAACTGATAAAACAACACAACTGATAAAACATCGCGAAACTGATAAAACCGTTTTTTGCCTCTCCTGAAGAAAAGGAAATAGGTCTTCAGAGAGAGAAAATCGCGAAGGAAAATACCGGTTGGTATTCAAACCATACCAGGAACCTTTCCAGAAAGGCGAAAACTAATCCGCCAGAGCGCGCTCGCACTGAAATGAAAAAAGAGTCCTGATTTCATGGGGTTCTGTTTGTCAACTTGGGTTTTCGACGACCTTGCAATGATACAAGTAAGTTTACCAACAGTGGCGCGTAGTTCGATACTGAGCGCCAAAATGACGCGAAGTTCGATACTGAGCGCCAAAATGACGCGAAGTTCGATACTGAGCGCCAAAATGAGGCGAATCTGAAGATTGTTTTGGTTGCTGCCGTCGAATTCGAATCGCTACAACATTTACCGACCATTTGACAACAATATTTACCGAAAAAATCTGCTGTCATCTTGAGCCTAACGGACGAACATGGAACATGCTTAATTTGAATAGGTAACTAAATCCATACCAAACGCCAAGCGTCTTCTTAGAGATCATAATATTTAATATTATTAAAACATTATAATATAATTACATATTATGTTCATCATATTATGATGAAAGTTGGCCGTCAACCGATTTTTCGCTACCTACTTTTGGGTCGCGTTTTCGTTCCTGGATACCATGGCATTTTTTTGGAAGTTAGCTCAAGGCATGTTCCATGCTAAAATCACAGGAAGGAATATTTATTTCGTGGCGAAAAAACATAGGATAAAATCACAAAAAAATTTAACGGAGCTTCTCCGCTGAGTGGTGGTTATCTACTCAAATAACCTTAATTTAACCTGCGCTTAGATAACCCGCTTCTGAGCTTGCAGCCTCCCGTCCGATTTTTCATAAAGAACAAGACACGGTTCGACTGACGAATTCATAAACGTTTAAAATTTCATAGTAAACATTGAAATTTGATTAACTTTGGTAAGTTCGGAATTTTGAATTTCTTTCCTCAGTTGCCTCGGGAAATGGTGAAATAGCCAATATTCTTCCAGCGCCGTTTTCAAAGCTCTGGGATGCTCTCTCCTGTAGGTTTTGAAAATTAAAATTACTCGTTACAAATGTTTTTAGAAGGTTCCAGTTTTGAGGTACCTACTGGCTCAGAATGAGTTTAAAAAAAATTTATTGTCGAGGGCAAACTATTGAATGACGAAGTTTTTGTCTTAATTGTTAAATTTGTCCGTAGTTTCGTAGTGAGACACAAAAAACGAAAAGCGTTGACATTTTTCTATTTTTGTCGTGGAATATTAATGTATTAAAATTTTTAAGTGTTTGGTGTGCATTTGATGTTCAGCTGTTTCGAGTTGACGGTTCGTGCACAGGTTCAAATTTATAAAATGCTACTTGTGTTAATAAAATCGTAATTCAAAGGTGTCGTTTTATTGAGTTCCTGATTCCCGGATTTTCTCGTTTTGATAACGATGAGCGGTCATGAGAAATTCGACAAAGTGAATGCTTAAACATTGAGCTTTTGAATTTCATTCAAAGCTCTCGAGTAGTCATGATGGCAGATAAAATTACGTGGGTTGCATACTTTAGTCCAATTACCCCGGAACGACGAATTACTTTTCAGAATTCGGGTAATTCATTTTTCTGCACTCGTTAGAATAATATGTATTCTCTTTAAATATTATTCTCTTTGGCGCTAGCTAACGTTCGTTAGAATAATATTTATTCTCTTTAAATATTATTCTCTTTGGCGCTAGCTAACGTTCTAAATAACCTTTGGCGGTTCAAATTGAAAACGATTGGACCCATTTCACGTCTTACTGTTCTGAAACCCGTTAGCAGTTCAAGTACTTACTCACTGGTTTTAACGAATTTTATGGATAGATTGAAAAATGAATTTTCTCTTATGGCACAAACTATCAGCTCCATGGTACGTAAAAAAAATAAAAAATAAAAAAAATAAAAAAATAAAAAAAAGGGGGGGGGGATTTGAAAAAAGAGTCGCGTAATAAAACCAAAAATAATTAAGAGATAGCCAAAAACGTTCGCCAACTCTCTGTTACATCACTTTGAATTTGCGTTTATTCGTCATTGCCCAGTGCTGCATAAAATAGAAATCGAAATCGATTAATAGATTTTTCTTAATATCTATTTTTTTCTATTTCAATCGAAAGAGAAAAAGTGAAATTTCCCTAATAAAATTCATCCGTTATAAACAAGAAGAGAAGAAAAGTTGGGATTAAACAATTGTAAATTTAATCCCATTTAATAAAAACGTTAGCACCAGTGGGGTGGGTGTGTTGCCGCTTGCGGCTTTAATATATATATATATATATATATATATATATATATATATATATATATTAGGCTGCCATACGTTTGCGCTAATCCGGCCCCAAAGTTGTTTCGTTTGCGCTAATTTCGACCATTCATTTGCGCGAAAGGGTGTGGCCGTATTATTGACGTTTGCGCGAACGTACTGCTTCACCATTCTGTCAAACGTATAGTACGAGTATGAACAAGGTTGTGGGTGATTCCAATAAAAATGGCCAATTTGATGTTCTGGCGTTTTTCACCGCTATCGTTCGGAGTTTAAAAAGGTTTTTTTTTTTTTTTTTTTTAATCTTACGCCTAAGGACAATCTTTCCAAGACCGGACCTTATTTTTTCCCAGCCATAGGTTCGCCCCTTCTGACTGTCACGGCAGCCTTACATTTCAGTATATAATATATACTTATATTATATTCCCTTATGCTTTCGCATGTTACAGCGGATCCACAGTTGTTTCGCAGTTGCAGTTGCAAAACGACCGCTTGGATGTAGTTAACACTGGTTATCCAAATTAAATCATAAACGTAGATTTGGTGCATTTCCTTGAGCGTTCAATCATTCAACGATTACTTTGTAATTTGCTAATCGATCAATTTGGCAGGCAATCAGTTGGTAGAGTTGATGGAGCGCTTCATGAGGGTTCAAACTAAAGGAGCACCTCACTTAGGCAAATACGGTGTTGCTGAATGGAATGTTAACACTGTTGATCGTCAATCTAGACACTAACATCGATCAGCAAGACAAGCCAATTAATTGACAAGTTCTAAGACTACAATGAGTCGTGCGTGAAGGTAGGGCGAATAAAAATTGATGAGTAAAATTCTCAACAGGAAAAAATATATTTTTTAAATAACACAATTTTAAAATATGAAACAGTGGTGGTCCAATACCTTCATGATTAAATCAACTTCTCTTGTGGTTTTGATTTAATGAGTCTTTGGGAAAATAATACGAATACCTGATAAACAACCATTGCAGGGAACACCTCGAAATTCTAAATTAGACGTGCCAAACTCGCTTCGATTGAAGGATGTTTGAAGGATTGGTCTTTTGTGAGGGTTGAAGCTGGCGTAGTGTGGAACGCGCTAAGCTCTGTTTTGAGGCTGGGAAAATCGGACCAAGTGGAAAAGGAGGATTAGTTCTAGTTTTGAAAGTTGGGCGTTTAATGGCGAAGTTGGAAATTTAGCGAATGCCCCATTTGGAACCGTCCCGTTTAACACAACCAGAACGCGGGTAATTAATCCTTATTTTACTTTAAATACTTACAAAACTCGCGAATCGCCAGGGTTCTATCCCCTAGCTTGAGAAAGACAACTAAAACATAGGAGAAACGTGGAACACTTTGTTGAAACGTGCAAGTTATTTTTTAAGCTCTGAAATCCAAACTTGTGGGACCACAATCCCGAAGAAGGGGAATAGCTCGCCGTCATGGTCGGAACAGAGTAGTCTCCTCATCTGTCACGCCAACCCCCAAAATACCATCAAACTCCCCAGGCTGGGACGAGCAAAGCGAGCCCTCCCCTCCTCCGTTATTAGGTACCTGAAATGTTACCGACTTGACCCCTAAGGCAGATTGAGTTTGACACCTCTGTTCTAAATGAGCAAAACTACTAGACAAACAAACCCTGTAAACATATATATGAATAATTTATATAGTTAGCTAATAATGTAATTATATCACAGTAGTAAACGCAAGATTGCAATTTTATCGTTATCCTCAGCTAACCACTAAACCTTCTCATTAGTTTCAAACTTCACTGAATTTGAAGAAAGAGTTTTTGTTTCCCCAAACGTGCCGTATTCGAAAAACGAAAGTGTGTAAAAATAGAAAAAGGTTCGAGTTCGGAGATCCCTCACACTTTGGCCTCCAAAACAAGAAACCCTTAAACTTTGAAATGTTAACGGAAAAAGGAATTTAAATTCACTTAACTCAAATTCAAAAAACAGTTCGACCAAATTTCCGAAAAGTTAACAGGAAAAAGTCCTAATTTAAATGTGGAACCTATTTGAATTGTTCTACATAGCACGTGATATTAAACGACACCAACAGGTTTTGTCGTATTAGAGCTCAAAATTTAATGTTTAGTGAGTGTTTCTGATCATTACAAAAATATGTAAGAGAAAAACTTCTCATCCTCCCTATTCAATGTAATCGAGTCAACCATGGTGACTCTAAAACCTGTCTGAGATTGGTTCGACAGTAACTTTTGGTGAAACCGCTTTCTTAAATTGGCCTTTCTGCTTTCTCATCAAGTAGAGGCCGACGCCTCCGCCGATCATTCCAAGACCTGAGACAGAAATGGGAGTCAAAACGCAGGAAGGTTTATTTTTCAAGAAGCTTGAATCAATCGATGCTCACCTAGTACCATCAGTACCCACTTGCTGATTCCAACTATCCTGATGGCTCGGAACAGGTTGGCTTCCAGGATGTCGATGAACTCTTGGCCCAACTCTAACCCCTGAAACACAGCAGAATGTAAAAGATTGTTATGTTAAATTGTCAGAATGTTAAATTGTTCTAGGGACTCCTGTCCGTGTGGACAGAAGGAAAATATCATCCAAGAACCTCTTCCAGAGTAATGGACGAAGGTTCTGGGAGGACAGAAAATACTGCTCAAGAGCAGCCATGAACAGGTTTGCTTAGCTGAGCGCAAATCTCCGATGGATGTTCCCCGAGTCGGCAGGAAGATGTAACATATTACCTAGGCACACACCCGAATAATATAATATATTACATATTATGTAATCGTAGTAGGTCAGCTGGTCGGGAACCTTTAGCAACAAGTCTTCTTTTAGAAGAAAAGTACACGTCAAAGGACATGATCTCTGACTCACTTTCCACGTTCCTTTGTACGACCCAAGCGTTTTATTTCCAATTTGTCTTCCAAGGGCAGAGTGCCAAAGGGTAGGTAACAGTATTCATCTCTCGAAAATAACGCACACAATAAAAAATTCAACGGTAGAAAATTATTAGGACTCAATCAAAACAACACTTTTTGAGGAAAAGAAGGGATGAGAACAGGTTGGGCAACAGGCTTGTAAGGAGGGCATTTGTGCTGGCAACAACAAATGCACTGACAGAGGAGATAAGAAAGAATTAGGAAATAATAGAGAAGATAAAGAAAAGGAATATTAAATAACTTTCCTTTTCCTTATCTTTTCTGTTATTTCCAGCATAGTGTTCAAAAAACCGTATGATTATATCTTGGAGCAATGAGTGATCTATCCCAAATTGATTTGATTTATTTCAGGAGGATTTGACGATTGCAATCTAATTCACTGCGAATAATATCCCTTTTCCCCTACAAAAGGTCCCCTTCCCTTAAAAATGTGTTTTGGTAACAATGCTGCAAAACTGAGAAACAGAGAAACTGTTCTTCGTACCCGTTCCTAATCTTCGTTACTGTGGAAAAATCAGCGTGAGCTGCAATGGACAACAGCTCACGCAGCCATTATATTTTCGCAAGTAACGTGACCATTCTTCGCCGACCTCCCTATAAAATTTGTTATTAAATAAATTTTATATAATGGAAATGTTTTCGTAACTTCCAGAGGACCTTTTCAGGAAAAAATAAATAAATAAAAGAAAAACATTCGAGGAGCTCATTACCGGGAAAGGAAAGGGGTTCGCAGACCCCTGCCTCAAATCGAAAGTTTATTTTGAGAAAATAATGAGAACCCACTGCGCGAATCGAGAAGTCTGTGACGGTCGAGGGAGTCACTTCGGACCCGCTCATCTTGTCGCCCGATGCCGCTATGCAGAATTCAACCTGTTCACAGCACTGAGTATCGATCGTAAGTAGAACCTCTACAAAACATCTGCTTCATCTAGCGATATTCCAAGAAGGTTCACCACACACACTTTACCGCACCAACCCCACTCTTTTGACTGCTCCAATCACGATATGAATAACATTTAATAGTTCCACGTTGGGAAGAATCCAGCAAGGGTTTGCACTATTTTTCACTCTGCTCGAGTGAAAAATTTATTTCTGTAATTTACTTTGATCCTCTGCGATAAAAACTGTAGGTTTTACAGCTTTGTCAGATATATTATTACAGCTACAGCCGAGCCTTAACTCTTTCGTATTGTAAGGCTCAAAGAAGCACCCCTCCTATTGTTTGATATTCTTTGACTCCAAGCTATTCCAGGCACACTCACTCATTACTTTGTTCTTCCACGAAAAAGTTTCTTTCTTCGCCGAAAAACGAACTTCTCTATCGCTCGGAGCAATTAATTTACAGCATACCTACCTAAGTGCTGCATTTGGCTTCTTCCCCTGATTAGAAAAATTGTGTATACTTACTTGCATAAATTTTAACTCTGGGGGTACATTTCAGGAACATCGTAGATTCATTAAAAGCTACACAAAAAACTTGGTTAATTACGTGATTCCTTTAGGGAGACCAGTTACGTAGTAGGTCGTACGTTATTCAGAATTTAATTGTTCCTGCAATATACATGGCAGCTGAAAGGCTGGAGGGTCCCCAGGAGCAAAAAAAAAAAGGTATCTGCAGAAGCTGCCGGTGAAAGGAATTGGCGCGGTTCCTTTGGGAATGCCGAACTGTGAAAAAACTGCTTTGGAGAGCAGGTCAAGGAACCTCAAACAAGTGGATCTTTCGATATTCACAGAAGTTTACATTGATGTACCTACTCTTACTTTTTGATCTCCGCTTGTGGATTGTTCTTGACGGTTTTAAGAAAGATAGGTATTTATTTCTTTTTCTTTTGTTTAGTCACATGCAGCAGTTTCTTCAAACTTTGTTTAGCATCCCAATTTCTTACGTCTATGGTTTAACGTTGTAACGCTATCCTTCCACGCTCTCAACTATCACGTCGTGAACTCGACTGCCACCCTTGGGAAAAAATCCTCTCCCACATCAGCCTATATCCAGAACGGAATTTAGAAGAGAGGAAGCTCTGGATATTTGGACCATCACTCTTATTCGGTGGAAGAGAGAAATTTCGGCGAATCTTATCATCCGTCCGATAGAATAAAAATAAATCTCCATCAACCGTCGAATCCGAGGGATTTAAGATACCAACTATTTTCATGTATCGCTGCGAGACGGAGTAGAAATATCATGCGCGATTATCATCTCCTTTTCTTATGCTTTTCTCTGAATTAGGTAGTTTGATTCGCGTCAAAATACGAGTATGTCAAAGATGAAATATACCTATTTCCTCACAAACAAACAAATTTCCTTTGCAGTGTATGAAAAAAATCTAAAAATTGCCAGTTCGTCGAAGACTGAACTAAATCGAAGTGAATCCCTGTACAGACTTTCTCTCTAGTAATCTCCGCTGGAGAGGTTTTATTCTTCCCGCGCAAGTTACCAAGAAAAACGCTGAAAATTTTACACTAGGGTTTATTATTCTTTGATATAGGTTACCTGTGCAGAAATTTAATTCTGTGTCAATAGAAAAAAATGTTTTTTGGATTTTTTTTCAAAATGTTTTTGTTTTTTTACTTGAAAAATATTTGACCTCCTGGGATCCTTCAAAAATCCCATTTGTAGCCCCATGAACGCCCTATAGATCGCAACAGTGAAATCGGATCGTTCCGGGACCCCGAAAAATGGATTCCCGCTTCCAAGCCATTCTCTTCCAGAGCGCGAGAGAAAGCCGACGGGAAGAAAAAACACTCTCTAATAGATTCTTATTGTCTTGACGCTCCATTGTGTAGGGCCAAAACCCGGCTCGAACCTACAAGAACTCAGCAAGATTCTCGCACAAGTGGAATATTTTGCAGTGACGGGGAATCTTTCCCAGGAACGCGGAAAAATATTGGTGCGCGCATGCGCAGTTTTCCTTCCCCCCTTCTGTTCAAGAGGACGAGGAGAAGACCGACGGGAAGAATAAAAACTCTCTACTAGAGTTTCACAGCGGAGTTGGGGGCTTAACTTCACGGCAGATCTCGCTATTTGCACAGACGGCGTTACATGACAGATAAATGGATGGAAAATAGAGAGCCAAAGCGAGTTTGTTATAGAGGAGAGTTTATACACGCCAGAGCAGGTTCACATAGATGAGTGGTGTTCTGAAAAGAGGAGGTTAGGTACCATCTCTGAATCGGCAAGTCGGGAAATGACTCATGATGAATTAGGGGTCTTTACGGTCGAGCTTACATCTTAGTCGGTTGGAAAATCCCCCTGATTTACTGCTGACCATTTTAGCGTGAAAAGCTGTTGACACCCAGTCTGCCCGCCGGTCTGAATTGGAAGTTCAGATTTATTCAAAATTTGTTTAATCTATAGTCACATTTAATTTGAATATAGCAAAACTATGGAGGGGGCCAGGGTGGCCCAGTGGACTAAGGCGAAAGAGCTTCGTCTGTTTACAAATCAGTCGGAGCGCTGATCAGCCTGGTTCGAATCGGGGGCCGAACACCAATGTTTGAGCAAAAGTCAATCACGTGTTGTAATACCTGTCTTGTCTGCAGACAATTCACCTCTGAACGCGAGTTTACGTGAATCCTCTCTCTGGAGCAAGCATTTCTAAAGCTTATCTAAGTACAGTGCGGGGTCGGCTCCTGCCCCACTTGTGAGAACCAATTGGTTAACACATAAAAACCCACTTTAGCAAAACTATGGACAACTAATCTATTAATCGGTACTTACGTAGCCTTTGTCTACGGTACCTTAGGACGAAGAGAGAGCGAAAAACTATAATAAAAAAATGGTGTAGGATGGACTCCCATAGATCGCTTCTACGATCGAAAACTGATGAAACGACACCTCACCGATTCGCCAGCTAGAACCCTTCAAAAATCCCTACCTGTGAAGTCCCGTAAATGAATCGATTAATCAACCGTCGCTTTGATTATTGAGAGAATAATTAACTAAAAGGGCAACTTCCCTGCTCAACATTTCCCAACAGACCCCCCCACACCGCCTTCGGTACAAAGTTTTCGTAGCAACTGGAGTGTGTTCGGATTACTTTTTTCAATACTTCAGCTTATAGATGAATTTAGAATGGCAGCTCTTGAATGGCTTCCATCGAGTACTTTCGGAAAATCTGCTTTTTTGAATTTTTAATGGGACTGCCAAGTCTTTTTGTAGCAAAGATTCCTTGATTCGATCTCAGAACAATCCTTGAAGTTTTATAGTGCTCACTTGTGATTCTACTTTTTAAGAGCGGAGGATCATTTCAGCCATTTCAGCCTGTCTATTGAATTCTTTTTCCGTTCAACAGGAAAATGCGAGCAAACGTCTTTGAACACCCTCGCAAATCACCAGTGCAAAACAAATAAGTTGGGGTTGAGGTTATGCAGACAGAGTTGTGGGTCTTCCCCCAGATGGAGGCAACCGCCTGACCAGTTTGTTCAAACTTCCCCAGGAAGTTCTTTTTTCCCAGGAAAAGTTTTCCTCCCAGCTAACGTGAATTATCATTTCGACGGGTAAAACAAAGGGCAGAGTTAAATGCAAATTCGCTCGTAGGTAGTCCTCCAAAGGGTTGTTCTATTTTCGCAGCTTCAAAGCCACTTGAGGGCGAAAGAACTATAAAATACCACGATTGGATGACCAAGCGAATAATTCGCAATTATTGGCCACCGGTGTTTTCAGTCGCAGACTTTGCATGGTGGCAGTCAAAGATCCCTTTCAATGTTTGACTTTCAGGATCGGGCTGTTTGGTTGAATTCCCATATTTGCATGAAAATATACCCGAAGGACGAAGGTGATATCAGACAGACGTAAAAAGAACGCTACCATATCAAGATTCAAATGAAATGCACTTTAATTTAAGCGCAGGTGCGAGATAGCAATGTAATACGTAATATGAAACAAAAACAGTGTAAACAACAAGTCCGAGAACTGACTTCATATCCGGCATGAACATATTTGGCTCAGGGAAAATATGAAATAAGATATGAGTCTAAATCGCATCCCATTACCACCAGCTTTGCGCCCTAACCCTCAGATCCCACATCTACTTATTTTCACGCTCTTCTTTCTGCGGAATACGGATATTCCTGTCAAAGGAATATGAGACGAATAATTTAATGAAACCAGAAAAATGATTTTTCTCGAGGAATTTGGTGCAATGAGATACCTACGGAACGTAAAAAAATTGCGGAAATTTGGCAGAACATGACGAAGATGAGCAGAGATGAACAGTTTCGACGGCATAACGAGAGATGAGGTGTCAGAGAACAAGACTAATGAATATTGAATGAAAATTTTGGCATTTAAAATTCACGCCCCACTACAACGTAACTAATCTGCCAGTGTACTTGCTGAAAAAGGAACAAGTGCGATAAAAAAAAAAATGTCCTGTTGGTCACGTTCATAAATGGGTTTTCCCGGGACGCGGTGAGTGATTATTCCTCCATTATTTAATTTAATCGCCCTAGGAACTGCCCAAACGAAAAGTGGAGAAGTTTTTGGAAGCTCAAGACGAGACGCTGCCAGAGGTGACAACAGAAATGGCGGCAGAATCTTCACAACGTACTTAAATACGGCTTGTCCCCAAAATTGATATTGGCGGCCTGAAACTAACCTCTTGTTCGCTGATCATTTTTTGGCATGGTCCGCATTAAATGCTTAAAAAAGATACAACTTTGTTTCCTAGGGGCACTAGGACCGGTGGGACATCCCAATACAGAATCAAATGCGGCGTTATTATTGAAATCATTCGAATAATATTCGATTATATTATATGATATTGATGTTCATATCCTCAATATTGTTAATGTGTTATTTACTTGGAGCAATAAAATTCTCAGAAAAAAAAGTTCACATGCGAGATTTCAAATACATATCTGAATAACATTGCATTCCTTTAGCAGCGAAACTGGCGGTGTCTTCGCTAAGCTATCACATCCGAGATCTCATTTGCCTACAGCAGTTTCATCCAGATGCCAATTCTGAACTCCGAGAACAGAGCTTGCTTTTGCTTTTTCTGCAGTCACAAGGAAATAACTGTTCCAAAAGTAGAAGTCCTAGTATCCGAACTCCTAGGATCCACTGAATGCTGATGATATCAATTGTTTAACTTGCATTCGCGTAGTTTTACTCCCACATCCGAATAATTCATTCGATTATCGAAATCTTTCGTTTTGCCCATTTCTGGACACTAGTAGCTTTGGCACCCAAGGAGTGTACAACGTTTCACCATCGATGTAGTAAACTAACATCGTACATCGATGCGTTTCACCGGGTCCTTGCCTGAGGGACGCACTTCAAATTTCTAAATTTCAAATTTGGAAGGTAATAAACAGGTAAGTTTTCTTTTCTATCGCGTTTCCTCGGTTTTTTAATGCAACTGTTGATAACAGTCCTTTTTATTTAGTTGGCCGATGAACAGCCAATGGGAGAGCCTAACTCTAAACTGAGCATTCAATTCACAATAAACATTTTCAAGTGCCTTGAAAATTCATGCTACGTCGTGCAGGCACAAACATCCCTAATTTTGCTCTAAAAGAGTCGATATGCGGTTCGTAAGATTGGAGGTCAAACAGACTTGACCAATGTGATCTGAACTGTAGTTACCTCGTCAATCCACATGATGGGTATCATCGTGTCTGGAAGTCCTTTCATGAGGGCGATTTTCTTCACAGGGTGGGACTTGATGTTGAATTGTAGCCTTTTCCTGGCTCCGAGCGGTGTGCCTGTGATCTGCAAATTTTTCTCCGTGTTAGTAGGGCCGACTGATATGGTTTATTGCCTCAAGGCATGTGCATTTAGTGTGAACAAATTTATTTGTTTGCAAGTGCTTCAGAAACACTGTGCATAAGAATGGGAGATCCCCGGGTCGTATGTGGGAGTCGTCCGAGTGAATTTCTGTTACTACAGTCCCAGTTAGAGTCAGAGGACTTTTTAAGAATAGTAACTATTCTTTAACTATTCTATTCTAGTAACTATTCTTTAACTATTCTATTCTAGTAACTATTCTTCTCTCTAGTGAAACTGTTTCACTAGAGAGAACTTGATGGCAGCAGTGATGGAAAAACTAGGCCAACTAGCACTGGCCGATAATCGTGGCTGCCTCGCTGTGATGCAGCAGCCAAAGCTCAGAGAAGACTGTTCATTAGACCTGCCTGGGATTCGACAGGGAGAGGCCATCCAGGATGAAGACGATGAATATGGTGGTCAACAACTCGTGACTCAAAAAAGGACGCGTCCGGTTCCTTCAGGGCCCCCTGTACAGCACCCCAGGGAAAGAGTAAGCTCCCCAAGTTTCACAGAATTAAACGCCATTATCCAGCCTGTCTTGTTCCTGAGGGACGTTGAAGCAAAACTTTGAGGCAGCACTTCTTGGTCCAAGCAGTGCTAGGACTTGGTCGCCGTACTTGGCGTGTGCTGCCGAGTCCACTGGAAGGTTTACCTCTGAGTTCTTCCCCGTCCGGGTCAGCGCATGGAGACCAAGGATGGTTCCCTTTTTACAGAACCTTAGTTACTGAACAGTGATGGGACCTTCATGGCAAACCTAGCCTGAATGGCACTTGCAGACGATCCTGGCCGCCCATAGTGGAGCAGCAGGCTCAGTTAAGTAAGTGCTTCAGAGCTGCCAGGGATATGACAGAGAGCCATTCTATGACAAGTCTTGTCATAGAGAGGACTGGCGCAGATATGTCCCTGATAGATAGAGGGCGTTCACTGCCTTTGCAGCGGCCACATTCGAGGAACAGTTCCACAAATCGTCCTGAGAGGCCCTGGGCCCAGCCCCTAATAAGGGACAGTCGAATGCTTATGGTTTCCGAGTGAATGGGCTGCGTGACTTCCTGGGTTGACTTTCTCACGGGAGTCTGAGGAAAAGTCTTTTATGAGCAGTGTGATGGTACTGCGGGCATGATTTGATATGGGCACTGAGGAAGATGAGTGCGTTCATAGCGTCGCCACAGCTGTATTTACGTTTGTTACTTACAGGTTCAAAGTTGAGGAAGATCTGATGTTTCTCTTCGTCAGGGGAGAGACCGTCCACTCCTTCCAGATAGCTGGGATCAGCCAGATAGTAATGCGGCAGCGTTAGAACAATAGGTGCGCCTAAACGAACATAGTGAAATAAGCAAAATGTCGGTTTTCACAATGAACATTTTTCACGGTGAAAAATGATGATTTTTATCTTTTTATATTGGGGTCAAAATCAATCAAAAGGGACTCTCGAAGCTCTTTGGGGCTCCAAACTAAAGTTAAGATAATGTGCATGATTTCTCTTTACTGCACAGTGAAATAAGAAAAGTAAGCATCCTGTCATTTGAAGTATTCCTTCCATCCGTCCCCCAGACTTCTCGATCCGAGAATTATCCAGTGTAGCGAAGAACTGCAATTCCTTGAGCGTGATTGAATGCTCCATTTCTTGAACCTCTCCTCTCGCTTTTGTTTCCCTCTCGATTTATAAGAAATATCAGGCGAGAGGGTAGGAGTATCCTCATTGTTTTAAAAGAGCTCAAGAGACGGGATCGATCGCCATTTCTCTTTCGAGATGAACTTTGGTGAGGGCACTTTAGCCTTAGAGAGTTTAGTCTAGCCATCGGAGTCCACTTAAGTCTATTGTTGGTTGAGCATATTGTTGGTGGGCACTTCAGCCTTTTAGGACATACCTACATCAAACCATACGGTGCATGTCGATCATGACATCCTGAAACATGGATTGTAAACCCACCTGCGCACTTGGTGATGTCGTAAGCTCCTTTTTTCAAACAAGTGTCTGGCGTTGGGCAGTAGCATTTTTCATCCGGGTTGTTGTTGTCACCCAAGTCAGCAGTGTAGTGGTTCCCTGGGATGCCCTTATAAATTATTTTGTTCTTGAATTTCGCTCCCAACGATCTGTTAAACAAGGCAACATGCAGATTTACATCGGTAAAAGTTAGCCATCACGTATGGTTGAGGAGGGGATTTGTTTGTAAAATTACACCTGTTCGGGAAACTATTCTTCAATCTGTATTTCCACACATTTCTCATGCATTTTTTCCGAGCGGAACAAAACATCTGCTGTTGGGCAAACGTAAAACATTTGGTCTACGTGTCTCAACTGGGATTCTTTCCCTGGGACCTCTCTCGGCGAAGAGTGTGATGTGAAATGTCTATTCCGTGACAGGGAGCACAAGGAAGTCAGTAAAAGATGGAAGGAAAGCATCCTTTTTAAAATTCAAGTGTAACAGAGACCTTCTGAAAGCTGTTTTGGCTTAATATTCACGAAAGCACATCAACCCTGTTCGGAAGTGCCGGTATAAAAGAAAGGAGACAACAAGTAAGTAAAGTAAAGGGAGAATCGTTTAATACCCTAAAGATCCCTACCTAGGAACACTCAACGAATTTTTTAGGCCTTTCAATTGCCTTTGAGCAGAGAATTTGAATACTCCTGAGGTATTAACGTTACTTGTGTGAAGTTAGGGGCCATTTGCTCATTAAACAAACAAAAAATCCATTAAAAAACGGTATACCTGTATACCTCCAAAAATATATTTTACTTCGAAAACACCTCATTCGAGCTCCTGGCCAAAGTCATTAAAAAGCCCCATTTGGAGCCACATGGGTGCCCACGGGTGGTCGGATAGATTTGAGAACCCCATGAATGGATTCTAAGTAGAGCCTCTCGTATTGTCCTCGCTGTCACATCAGCCGTTGTTTCCCAACCCCAGCCGGCAATGAGCTCCTTTAATGATTTAAAAAAATGTTTTTCCTGCTAAGGTCGTGCCTAAAAAGTTACGAAAACGGGTCCAAATTGCAAAAAACCCGTTTCAATTATTTATAGGGCCTTAGGAAAAATATGATATTTGAATTCCGAGGTCTGAAGAGGGTACATGACGTGGGCTGCTTCGTCGTCTTTTGATTGGCCGGGAGATCCCTCTCTCTCTCTCATCTACGCAAGTCAGCCAACTTTACTATGCGAAAAGTCGACCCCAAAAATCGAAAATCGGGTTAATCATTATAGAAGGTCATTCGAAAATTGAGCATCGAGGTTATTATCAAAGAAGGTTATTCAAAAATCGACCTGGGCCGAGTGTTTTTATACCGATTCTGTTCAGATTTAATATTTAGCGCTCTGGCGGCTCAGTGCCCAACTACTCGACGCCCAGCCTGGCGAGGTGTGACGTCAAAAATCCCCGGCGTTCATTTCAAAATCTCTAACATTTCGAAAACAGCTCAGCACGTACCTATACGGATTTTCGAACTAAAAATTGGGGTTTATGGGTTTTAAAGGGTGCTGAATCCGAATATGTTGTCAGAAATGCTGAATTCTGACCTTTTCAAGAAGCCCATTCAAAAAGCTGGATGACATCCACAGGAGTCATCACAGGAGTTAGCAATAATTGGCTCCTATAATTCCTAAATAATTATCGAACTGACGTCGAATGTAATTTCATAGGGACAATAATTATTCAAACTCGGCGCTACTTGCACCTACGACAAGACGTGGAGTTGTCAAGCGATGAACGAATGTCACTCAACGTAATGATATCCTGATTTAACTAATTATGATGTTCTCTCAAAAGAGTGAATCTTAAAACAGCCCTGCGATCGGAAAATCAATTGAGTAGTTAATGGCTCTTGCGTTAGCAAATAGTGGGAAGCAAACAGACTGCTTGCACGGGAGGTTGTGATCAAGGTTAAGAGGTTGAAACAAAGATTGCTTTCAGCCGGTTTAATCCCTTCCAACGTTGCCCCCTACTGTCGGTATAACGGTGCCATTTTGAGCTGAATCCAGGGAAATTGCACTTGGGAGTAAAGGAGACATCTCGGACGTAAGGCGTAGCGGAATTGGTCGGCTAAGAGGCTCCAGGGAGATCCTGATAGGTGACGGGGTTGAGAGTTAACCATCTGGGGGAAAGCTTGGCGTTTACTTGGAATGGGATAACGCAAATCGACCCATCTATTGGAATTGACTCCTAAGTGGTATCCCTGAAGGAATACCTCTAATGAAAGATAAATTGATCTGCGATACGTTCAAAGTCGAGATCCCCACCTGCAGAGGTCTGGAGCGAATGACACGATGTCGTCTGAATCTGAAATGAATGGAGGGAATATCGTGCCGTCAGTTCCAGTCAGCATGTTGCACTTTTCGTCAGGCCACGTGTCCAGTTTAGGTTTGCCGTCATATTTGACCACAAGACCAACTTCCTTTGGGTCGACTGCTCCTCGTTTGACAGTGAATGTAGCATCGCTGAAAGTGGCGTTTTTCTGTGAAGAAAAAAAAAATCAAAATTTTACTTTTATTCCTCTTTATTTTCTTTAAGTATTTTTAAACCTTCTCACCGGCCCGAAAAATGAAAACAGGAACAATTCCGGGCTGACTTTGACGAGACCCTTGGGATTCGCGTTGATCATCGAGCAGACGGCTTTGGGAGCAAAATCCTTACTCGAACAATTAATGGGCAACCCGTCGAACATGATGTCCATCGCTCGAGCCGTCACAAAGGGCGACGTTGGGTTGTTGAACAAACCGGGAAGGGCTTTGGCCAGCATAGGCAGTGCTCCTGGTTTCTCCCTCTCTACCGTCATCACCATGCTCTGAAATTGAAGTACACTGTTGAATTGTTTTACAAAATTGGTTGTTGGGTCCCTACATTGGGTCTTAGGGAACATCTGGATCAACTCAAACCCCCTATGAGCGGGGGGGGGGGGGGGGGGGTATGAGTAATTCCTTTAGTCAAAGCCGGCGTTTCGCAGCAAAATACATTGGGTCCTCGGACTCCTGCATTGGATTCGGAGATCCGATAAAAATGCGCGATTCAAATGGTAACAAATCGCTTAACGAAAATTGAGAAGAAGTGAAACCGTTGAAGCCACCCTGGACCCCCCGACTACGTCATACGCTCCCGAATTGGGAAACGAAATCAGGCGGCCTGCCAGCCATCGACTGGTTTCGCTGCCCGTCAAGGAGTGCGGAGTTACGAGCAGAGTAGGACATTTCCCTTCATTATCATCCATTAGGGCTCCGGCAGACACGCTCAACCTATACCTAATACCTACTGTATCGGTATACTATGTATACATACATCATGATGTATACATACTATGTAATCAGCGTACTCAAACACCCCTCCTGCTTTAATCCTCATCAACAAAGGATGGCTTCTGTAATAGGATTAGTGGAACACTTGGGTGGGGGGGGGGGGGGGAAGGGTTATCTTTTTTCATGAGTGAATGAGGCTACACTTGTGCGCTTTCGTGTCAGGAACTTGGATTTGTGATGGATATACCTAGGGCCGGTTTCACCATCTCGAGTTAGGCTAACCCACGAGTTAGCGAAAAAATTTACCTTTCACCAGCTGTTGTCTCCTAGTTACCAGGACGGTTAACTTCCACTTATTTAACTTGCGGATTTTCGGAAGTTATCTCGTTAACTTGAAGTTATGTTGTTGTGTGCTAAAACTGATTTTATGTCAATCTCTAACCTCAAAATAGCTAACTTGAACTTTAACATGAGGTTGGTGAAACCGGCCCTTATAGGATGTTTCTAAAATCATGTTTCTAAAAACGGCAGTGTAGTTGTGATGGTGTTTGCAAGGCATGTTTGGTAAAGGCACTCTGGTTTTTGGTTTTTCATAGTTGTGTTTTTGTCAATGACGAACCAACATGGGCCACCGGAGGATCATTGTTTCCGTGACGTTCGGGTCATTTCGTAGTTTTTCCGGCTTGTTTTTCCGCCTGCCCCAGGAGACCCTGATATCGTAGCAGCCATCAGCGGAGCAGAGGATGTTGGGGTATTTTCGCCACGAGTCAACTAGTGCCTTCAACAAACGTGCCACGTGTCAAGAATCAGGTGTGGAGAATGTAACGAACTTTGGTCTCACTGTTGTGCTTGCTCAAATTCGGTATGGTTCGTTGTATAGTGCGGATACTTAGGGGCTGAATCGTGAAATTCTTTAGGGTTCTCAATTAGCAGCAGTTCCGTGCAATAAGACATGAGCACCGCCAAAAGCTCCAGGAGCTCTTGGAGCAAGAGAAGAGGCTTGATCAACGAATCTTCTTGGAAACAACAAATCTTTATCAATTACTCTCAATACAGAATAAAAACGAAGGAGCCTGGCTCGGGAGGATCACCAATGATGTAAACTGATGACGTAATACTGGGCTACTGATAATTGAGGTTACCTCAACCCTACTATATCTCGCCGAAGAGCCTACAGACCAGTTATCCCGATTGTATAATATCGTATAATATCATAACAGGAATTGTAGCATTTGGAAATAGCTTCTTTTAGTTATAAGAATTCCTATAACAGAATGAGAGAGCTTGCACATACAAAAATCACAAAAGAGACACAAAAACATGACGACGATTGGCAATTTTCAGTATGGACGAATTCATAGTTTATTTTTGTGAGAGAGTTTAGAGCTCAGATTCCTTGGGGAGTGTTATTAAAGAATGCTCAGCAGATTTCTGGACTTGGGGCAGTAAGGTCGCCTCAATTAGCAGTGACCCATTCTTACGTCATTCGCTTACATCCTTGCTGTCTTCTTCTTCCCGAAAATAAACGACCGGTCCCCAGTCAGACTTCTCTCGTTTTGTATTCTATACCTATTGAAAGTAGTTTACTGATTACTTTCAAGACCAAGCAAATTCTCTATAAGAGCAGTTGGTAGTCATGTTCCAAACAATTAGGTGGCCGAAATTGCTCCGTTTGCTCTGACTAAACAATGTTGTGAAGGGCTACAGGCTATGAATGTTTCATGGAACCCCTTGGCTGGAATGTAGGTTTATTAGCACAACCGCTTCAGTCACCCTTCAAGGCAAATAGCTCCTCGATTACAGAATGTGAGGGTAAGGTGAAGCATACACGTTAGTGCTCGTATTCCTCAATCAACGACCCGTTTCCCTCACTAATTACCCCGCACGCCAGCTTTTAACCCAACATGGTTTTCCTCGGCTGAAAATGTAGTAATTGTACAACTCCTGGGGCCACGAATGACAGTATTTTTAGGCATAAAGTTCGTTGGCATTGTGTCGAATGTACGAAGAGTGGGCAGACAGAAGGGGCACTAATTGGGTTAGATGTTAGAAAGGAAGCCGAAGGAAAATATGAGATAGAAATCTTACAGATAATAATGAACTGTTGTTAAGGGATCTTCTATGGCCGTGCTCCCTCAACAACCGTCCGTTCTACTGTTTGCAGACCGGCCGTTTAATAAGGGGAAAGGCCTTATGACCCGTGGGTTCTAGTAGAGAGCACAGGTCTGTAGATCAAGCTGCCTATAAAGACGGGGTGGGCAGGGGGGGATCTCAAGGGCGTGATAACAATGGATTTCCTTCATTTTCCTCCTCAGTTCGCACAACGGTAAAGAGGTTAACGTCGTGACCTGGGATTGACAACAGGGTAGCACAAAATGTTTCCAATCTCCACCTCCTTAGATGTCTCTACAACCAAATCCACCCATGGCGAGCGCTATGGGAGTGCGGACGTGGTATTATGCGTTAGGTACTTACAAAAATAACAGGGTGTGGTATCGTTATCAATTCGTCCCCAGTGAGGCCTTGGCTCTTGTTTTTCATGAAGTACCAGACATCTTTCATGTTGTATGTTACAGTATCGTCAGTAGAGTTATCTTCAAATTTCCCTTTGGACTTCCATTCGCTGAAAATGCATAAAGTATAAGTTCATGGACACAAAAGTAGAAGGAATTTTTTCCTTTAAAATCTAAAAACTAAATCCTAATATTTATCACATTTAAACTACAAAATTGTAGTCTGTCTGCAACGACGTTGGGCTCCGAATCTGCTCCCCAGCGGCTGACGCATGCACTGCAGAATTCGGGAAGTTGTTGCGATGAGGTGGTAACATTGGCTTCCCTCCGGTTGTTTACGTCCGTCCGCGTTTTGACGCCGAAATTTGTTTCGAGTTTGGTTGTACGTTTTGATCAGGTCGTGAATATGGATCGCCGATTTCGGGAACTTTGAAGAAGAAAGTCCTTCGTAGGCGAGCCCGTGAAATTGTGTTTAACGCCTACAATAAATAGGCTGTCCGGTTTCTTTTTGCTCAAAAAAATGATTATTTATGGGACGGGAATTTACGGGACGAAACGGCGAAAATCACGGGTGTTTCGTCGTCAATGTCGTCAATCATTAACAAAATAAGGGAGGCTCTCTGTAATCCGACTGCACTGAGAGAAAAGATTTTTTTAGTGGCTAGGTTAAATCCGAAATAACCTCGAAAAGAAATTGAAACCACCTAGAATCAATTGATTCAACCTAGAAAAAAATAGGTCCAGGTTAAAGTAACATAGAAAAATATTAATACAACCTAGACCCATATAGAAACAACCTAACCCGTTATTACCCGCCCTCTAACCACAACCTGGAATAAAAAAGTGTCAACCTAGACCAAATGTGAACTTCACATTTGGTCTAGGTTGACATTGTGAAGACCTAGAAAATATATTACCTACCTTTGACTTTTAAGTGGGGTAACCTAGAATTGAATGATTTGACCTTCCATATAATTCCCCTCCATTAAAGTCTCCGTTGTACAACTGAAAACAACCGAGAGATTTAAAAGGCGAGATTGCTACTTTAGGTAACAACCCAGAAGAAAAAGTTAGACCTTCAGTCTCCGTTAAAACTACCGTAGTACTACAAATAGTTTTAGGTTTAAACAACAGTGATTGTAATTCATTCAATAAATTCCAGGTTGTTTCTACAGTACGCTAAGCGGCCGCGGAGAGCGCCACTGTAGGCGGTGGGCGTTAATTCACGTTGTCTTGGCACCCCTGCTATTTAGCCGGTGGGGTTGAGGCCAAATCTTTGTCAAATTCTAATCATCTAATTTCTGTCACTATGTGCAGTCATATTATGACGTCACATTCAAATTTTTGTACTGAGTTGGAAACAGAGACAACCCAAAAAGATAGTTGAAGTTGATAGAAACAACTTGCAATGGAAGTGGAGCAAACCTAGAAAGAAAAGTGGACCACCTAGAACCAACCTGAAAAGAATAGGAAGCTACCTAGAAATTTAACTGGAACAACAGGGATAGTAATTGAAACAACCTCGTAAATAAAGGGACACCTAGAGAAAAAAGGGTTCTAGGTTAACGCGCCATGGCTGTAAATTGTTTGAGGTGGGGTGAGAACGTTTTTGTTTTAGGGTAAATCAACCGTCTATGAAAGTGAAAAACATTGAATACCAGGGTGAGGAAACCAAGACATTAATGTTTTTAACCTAGACTGTAAATGGATGGAGGCGGCGACACACACGGTGAACTTAACCTAGAACTAAAGTGTGGGGGTGGCGTATTTTAAATCTTGGTTGTTTGCATTTTTAGGAAGGTAACTTCACCAGTATTTTCAATCTAGGTTAAATTATATTCAACCTAGACTAAATTGTTCCACCCTAGAATGAAAACCAAAAAAAATCTAGGTTGGCAGCATTTAACCTAGAAAAAAATCGAAAAATAAACTAGAATAGGCCCTTTTTTCTCTCAGTGTGGAGCCTAGAGTTCAAGTTGGGATTCTTGGCTGCAAAGAGCGAGCGGATGCGGTTGGGGTCCCCTATAGGCGGTCGGTCCGATACCTGAGAGTGACGTTCCAAGAGCGATTTGGTAACCAAATTTTGGTTGGGCCGAGCATGTTGCGGGGGCTACGGCCAAAGCCACACTGGCCTGCAAAACGAGAGGCCAGGCTCGCGGGAGCTGGATGGGCGCTGCCTTATGAGGGCCTCCTGACAATGTACAGGGGGCTGTGTCTGGGCATCTTCCTGTATGCCGTTGGTGCCTGGTGGGACCACCTCCCCCCCCCCCCCCCCCATCGGATAATACTGGTGTCCAGCATTTGCCACATTTGTAATCCCCTGATATTATGATGGTCTGATATCACTGTAAGTGTAGTTGTAAGAAAATTACATTCATTCTAATTATCCCAACTCATTGCGATAATAATAATAATATTTCGAAATAATGGTTTAGTAAACAGTAAACATCAGTGAAATCGAAAGGTTAACCTACAGAAAAGGCGCTTGGATTGCTGGGAGAAACTACTCCCGGGTGTGCCACTTCAAAGGGATAAAATCACCCAAAAAATGTCTCAAATGGGGAAATGTTCCCCGTTTGTTGTTTCTCTTGCCTGCCACTAGGATCAGGGTCGGAGCCCAACGTCATAACAGACAGACTATAGACAAATTAAGCGTTATCTTGAAGCGCCATACTCGTCTAGTCGTTCATATCATGAGCAGCATGAAAAAAAAAAAAAAAAAAATAGACTTCAAATTCGTCTTCAGTCAGTGCCCTCAAAAAGAAGCCCCCGAGGAAACTCTAGGATGAAACACCCTCAAACAGATTTTGAACCCCCTCTCTCAGTTTTGATCATCCTCCAAATTGGTTGGTTACCCCTCCAGAATTGTTTATGAAATTTCCTCTCCATCTCAAACTTACCTAATCAACTCCAAACCGCTTTTAACCCTCCTACTTATTATAACCCGCCAGCTTATAACCCTCTCCAAACGTCCTCTTCATCTCAAAACTATTCTCTCTTCTTGGAATTCAAAAAGTACCTATATTGCACTGAACCTAAACGTTTACGACGTTAACGTCTTATTACTACTGGATGAAGGAAGGGGCGTCGATACTAAAAAAGCAAGACAGCCAAGTTGTGCTGGTGAGGAAGGTCCAACGGGCTGAGTTTGGCCTCAGCATAATTACTTCGGCCAATGGATCGTCACACCTAGGGGTCGCAATCCCGCACGATTTTCAATCGCGGGATCCCGAGTGATTTCTGATAATTATTCATAAAATAATTTTTCATAAAAAAAAACTATTTCTTTACAAAAACGCCGCAAATTTTTCAAAAGGGTTCATCATTCGTTAATATAGGTCAATTGCGCAAAAATTGATTCTGTGTCATTAATAAAATACCTACTTGAAAAAATAAAATTTAATCTTTTTTCCCTGTGAGAGGTTTGGTAAGATGTCCAAAATTACTTGGAACACCACACCTTATTTGACCTCCTGGGATCCTTCAAAAATCCCATTTAGGTGTAGCCCCATGAAAGCTTCATTAGGACCTATGATAGGTCCTGGATCGTCCCCAAAAAAAGGATTCTACGTCCAAAAATACTTCGAAAACGAAACTTAACTCTACCCCCTCCCCATTTTAGCCCCATAGCGCCCTACGGGTTGGGGTGATCGGGCTGAAAACCTTGCGGGCACAACTAAATGGTAAACTGAGTATTTTGTCAAAAGTTCAGATTTTAAAAAAACATTCTACTGCCCAAAACGGCACGGACGACGGACGGACATTCTGTTTTTGGAATCTATACATCCTGAAACGTATAATGTCAAATTTTGAGGCCGATCAGAAATTTCGACCCCGTCGCGATTACCTATGAGTGTGTGTGTGTTACCTATGTGTATGTGTGTCGCGGTGTATTTAAAAATATTTAAACAAAAATTAGGAAATAAATGCATTGAAGGGAGTGAGATGGAGCAACTCTGCAGCTGGGCGGGTGTGCCATCAGAAAAATAAGAAAGACCAAATGAAGGTCAGTTAGTTAATACTTTTACTTATTTCTCTCACCCAAATTTGAACGGAGCTACTGCAGAAATATTTACCCACCTATAGAGAATGTTCTCTCTGACTCCACACTCATGGGTGGAATCGTCCAACAAAATGTATACTATACTCAACTGCATATTATGCAAACTGGAGATAGCCCCCCCCCCTGGATTGGAAAAACACCGCCTGATACCGCGGGAGTGCGACCCCGAATTCTCACAGCTCCAATGAAACCGAACTTCCCTTTGTCGAATTTTCGCTCCAAGTTAATACGCCCTTCAAGAGAAATCGGATTTCATAACATAAAAAGCTAAAAGTTTCATAACATAAAAAGCTAAAAACGCGTTTTTTGTTTTGTTTTGTTTTTTTGTTTTTTTTTTTTTTTTTTGTGGAAATTACTATTTTAAGTATAGGAACATGTGGTATATTCGGAATCAGCTCAGAATTTCCTATTAGCATAGTTCATCAAATATTAAAAATTGTCATCGCTAAACAATCGGTTGAAAATAGTTCTTTGTAAATTCGCTCATTAATGAGCGAATTTCCAAAGAACTATGCTAGATAATTAGCTAGCGAATTTCCAAAGAACTAGCTACTTAATTAGCTCATGCTGCATGAATGTTGACTCTAACATAAACCTGAGACCTCAACGAGTAAACCTTCCGAATTTCAAGTCTGTTCGACCTCCGACCTCCATTTCGCGCAGTAAGGGTCCAGGAATTCGGGTGTTCTGCACCGTCGCGACGCATCGGCAAACCACCACTTCGCAATGAGGGAACGTTAAAATCAACCATTCGAAGTGGAGGATCAAAGTGAATGCGGTAAATCGGTACATTTTGGCTTCACAAACTGTAGTGTGAAAGTGCATCCACGTTCACCTCAACAACAAAGTCACACCGCACGCTAAATTTCGGAAGATGTACTGACTGATGGGGCGACGGTCATCCTTGTCAATCCAAAACAAGCTAACACTGTATCCTATGGTGTACAACTGTGGGGCTTGATCATTCAGCGATTTCGAAATAACTGCTGCGAGCTAGACGCGTACCCTTACAAAACGAACGACTACACCTGGAACTTCCCATTCCCACTGTTTAACCCATAAAAAAAAGCATTAACGTCGATCACTCTTCATTTTATTCAAGACAAGTATTGTTGTAATGGTTCTCCACAGTTCACCTTTGAAGGCTGTGGCATTATGACTATTTTCCACCAGGGCTAACTTCTGGCTGTATGCGATTTAAAATTTACACACCTTCTTGGATCCTAGCCTGGATTAAATCTAAACACTGGCAGGTGTTTAGGATTAAATCCAGTTTAGAATTAAATTTTAATTCTTAACTTTCAGGGGAAAATAATCGGTTCCCGACATTGTAAAAAAAATCCGGATGTATCGGTACATCGAAGGCGAAACTATCGCCCCATTTCTATATTTAGAGCATCACTAGTTAATTAGGTACCTACTAATGTTTGTTTCCAACTCACTCGAAAAAGTAGGGCCCAACTTCCTGTACTTTGGGTTTCGCTCCGTTGACAACTTCCTCAGGATTTGTCAAATTGAAGATATACACTCGGAACTCAAGAGAGACAGGGAACTTGGACCAATTATCACGCATCTCGTTCCCTTTCGTTAATCGCACGGCCTGTAAACAAAGGTGGCGGATGAGAGGTTTACACAACAACAAAAACGTTTCATCGGGGATGGTAAATTTGGGAGGTTGAGGGTGCCGAACGTAAACCTCGTATTACGTCGTGACAGTAGGGTGTGGAAACCAGAGGCACACACCGACCAAGTCGATATCATACATTCAACTTCAAATTATTACTAGGGGCCACCCCCTGCTGGCTATTTTTTATTTTATTTTTTCAAATTGTTAGAAAAAGTTTAATTGCCAGTTTTTACCACTTTAGGAGCTCAGATACGCCACGTGGAGCTACTTTTTGGTGGTTTCAGATTTTTCTCCCACTATGTTCGCCAAACTGGGTTTTTTAAGGCCAATTTCAGATTTTTCCGACACCTGGAAGTGCCCTAGAATAAAGATGACCAAAATCGTGTCACCCTCCTTCTCCTCGGGCTGCGGATTTAATTATATTATAATATAATTTAATTATATTATAATATTATTATAATAGATTTTTATTAGGTGGGACTAGGGGGCCACCCCCTGCTGGCTAAAGCCAGCCAACCCCCGACCTCTCCCACCTGGCCTGTGACCACTTCTTCTCGCTTTTCGAACTTTTTTTTTTTTCTTAATTTTTTTCTTTTATTGAAATTCTAATTTCAAATTTGGATTCAGCTTGAAAAAATGTATGGGATACCAAAGAATATTCCAGAGAATAAGAGGAGAGATTTGAAGAGAGAGAGTAATAATTGAAAAAATTAAGGGACTCTAAATAGAGCTACATTGCTGTTGGTTGACTGTGTAATACAGGATGAACGTTAGTTGGGTAATCTCTCCTTATTATTCTCAATTAAATACATGAGAGGAGAGGGGGGTTATTGGAACCGCGTCGCTAAACATTTAAAGTTCATGGAAATCGTCAACGGGATCCTGTCGGAAATCTCCCCCGTCTCCCTTTCACCACCGCCTCCGCACCGTCAACTGAATCCGCCCACCGGCAAAATTGGTATCTTTTTCTCGACCTTTCAACCTCCGTGGAGACGGTCATCAGGGGGATTAGGGCCATTCGCCGGTGTGTGGTTCATTAACCGCGGAAATTGGTGCCAATAGCCGGCAGGCGTCGGGAACCCGGCGATCGCCGTCCACCCCCGTCGCCAACGGTCAGTATTTTTGGAAAACTTAAAACACATTTTTGAGCCATTTTGAGCGGACCTTTTCGTGTTTTCAGACTTTTCTCGTACTATATTCGCCAAACTGGATTTTTAAGGACCAATTTCACATTTTTGCGACATCTAGAAGTGCCTTAGAATAAAAATGAGCATTCTCCTCGTTCTCCTCCTCGGGCTGCAGCTCCAATATAATGGATTAGGATCTTCCAGCCCAGCCATCCTAGTCTTTGGCAGCCTTTTTCTTCATTTCATCAACAAGGACAAGCAAGGGGTGTCAGTGTCACAGCGACCTCCAAGTGGGCTTGGTGGTGAATCTAGTGAAAGCCTCTTGGCAGCCTACAGCCCCAATGAGAACAAAAAACCGTTGTGACAGTTCCGTTTGACGGACTTTATTCTGGTTGTTTACGTGTTTTCAAGATACGAACAGTTCGATACATCGTACTATCAATTTATCATTATCCGAGTTTTGTCCCACCATTATTTATCATTGTCCTGTTTTGTCCCGCTTTTGGCCTGTTGGGAGGTAGGCAAGCAGGCAAGTAACAGTTACTACTTCAAACCTACCAGCTATGAGAATCCTGCAACTGGAGAAAACGGCGTGCACGAAACGTTCAAAAATAGTAACTATTTTTTATAAATTTAATTTTATAAATTCACAGGTAACAACTGTGAATTTATAAATGTGTAACATTTCCTATCTTAGACGTTTTCGACAAACTATTTGCTGTTTTCACTTCATGTTTAAAAATATATGTATATAATGCCAACAGTTACTGTCAAATTTTACTTTCCGTTGAAAGAAAATAGAAATTTTACAGATTGCCTAGGCAGACTGTCAAATTTTAGTTTCCGTTGGAAGAATGGACATACGGTAATATGTTATATTATAATGTCCACTGTGCTGGGTTTCCTGTTTTTTGTTCCTCACAATCGGACTAAAAAAAAGTGAGCAAAAGCAGGTAGTGCCTAATATTCCGCTAATGTTTTCTTTACGTAGCTCGCTTTTTAATTTTTTTTTTTTTTTTTAATTTTTTAATTTTATTTTATTTTTTATAGCGATTTAGCAAACGAAATATTTCTCTTCAAAGATCGTTTGTCTTGTTCAAAAACCCCTCAACCCCATTATAACTTCAAAAAGATAGCTTCTCATATCCCGGAAATCTAAAGGGAAGGAATCGATGGGGTTATATCTTGAAAAGGGCCCACGATGGTTGGGGTCGAGTGGTTTTGAGATATAGGGTATACAAAAACTTTTATCTCGTCATCTTTCCTGCGAAACCCCGGCTAACCTCCTTGGTTTGCACTTTTCCATTATACGACGGGAACAAAAAGCCACCAATCAGATAGGTATTTTGAAGAGGCGGTACGCCGTTATATGAAGAGATAACTGTGGGGTGAATCAGTTTTTTTTTTTTTTTTTTTTTAAGCGATGAAACAGAACTCTTTTCTATCACTCAGTTTATCTCATTCATCCCGGCGACTTTGAAATTGTTTCTAATTTCT
This sequence comes from Pilophorus perplexus, assembly GCA_955831195.1. Classification (NCBI taxonomy): domain Eukaryota; kingdom Metazoa; phylum Arthropoda; class Insecta; order Hemiptera; family Miridae; genus Pilophorus; species Pilophorus perplexus. Next base: position 16,191,128 of record OY037012.1, read on the forward strand.
TCTTGACTGACGTTATCTAATTTAACTTTCCTCTTTTCTCGGACATTTTAATGATTTTCCGTCCTCCTAAACGGCCTTCACTCAATCCCAACAAACCTGTCTCTCGTATACATGAAAAGAGCTCCAATCAACGAGTCGTTGAGTCTACTTTTTCGGGTCCTTTTTTCCGTCGGGGTTTCAATAATTTCGAGGGGGTTTCCCGCATTTTGCGACCCTTTCAAGTTTTTCGGAGGAGGTTATAATGTAATTTATCGTTAACACTCTTTTCCCTTAATAAGAGTAACAACTGTTGTTTTTTTTTTTCAGATTTTTTAAAACGTAGAGCTCTGTAGAGCTACTTACAGGTTTGTGAATACTATTTCCACTGATGGCGAGTTCAATAGTGAAAAAGTTCGCAGATAGTAAGTAGGTAAGTAATAAAAACTAATAAGTAACACATCCAGAATAATAATTATTATTAAGCATGAAATTAATTAGATAATAATAATTTTAATGATTTATTATTGTTGGATATCAATTTGCTCGTTAGCGACGAGGGTCGAAAATAGTTTTCAATCGGTATCAAAAATTATTTTGATAGGCCTCATAATTAAATTCTGTTCCTTCATATTTTGGCTAACGAAGATTAAATTTTTGAAATTTTCAAAAATGCAATTGGACTTGGGGACCCATGGGGCTGTTTGAGGCTAAAAAGGGGCTGTAGGAGGGTTTTTTGAAGGCCAACTCCAGTTTTGAGAAAGCACCCTGGGAAACCCCTTATAATATATATTATATAACCCCATATAGGGGAGACCGTTGTACCTTGATCACGTTGTACCTTGAAACATTTGAATTAGCTCCGGCTGGTGCTGTTATCCAGCAGATCTTTGTACGCCTAAATTCTTCTCTGAGGAGGCTAACTTATCAGTGTAGTTTCATCAATGCACGAAAACGATTGGGGGTCGAATTGGCAAATGTGATAAGAAAGTAACTTTTTGAGATCGTAGAGTTCAACTCATTTATCCCACGCTTACGAAGATAAGTGTTCGATGGTTAGCTGTTATGGCTCTATATGCTATATAGACACCAAATTACTGACCAATTTCAATGAGAAAAATGTCAGGTTTGGGTATTTTCCGTTTTTGCAAATTGGGAGACCATGTTGTACCTTGGAACGAAAAGGGTCTCGTACCTTGGAACTGATGTTTGGCTGGAAGGGTTGGTACCTACCTCGTGTACCTTGAAACACTAAATTTGCCATCAAATTCATCAATTTTCTGTCTGAGCTATAACCCAACGAGATCTTCTATTGTTTCTATAGCTTTTTTATGTAACGTTTCAGGGTTTTTCTTCGGATGCTGATAAAATGATATTTCAGACGATGATGAACAATTATAATAATTATTACTTCTCTTAACGTTTTCAAGGTGTTTTTTACTGCTGTTACTAAGAGAAAAAAACGTCGACGTTCACTATATTCTTCATTTTTCTCGAAAATAACAAGCGTTCCAAGGTACAACACACCCCGTTTCAAGGTACACGAGCATTGTTGTACCTTGGAACAAAAACGTCCCTTCAGATTTTGCTTCATAGCTTCGCCTATGCTTCAAGGAATTACAATTTTGGCACACAGAACTATTAGTCAAGACTGCTGTAAGGTGTTGAAACCGAAAGCCGAGCAATATTGACGAATTTCGAGGCAATATCTCCAAAAAACTAAAAAGTGTTCCAAGGTACAACGGTCTCCCCTATGGATTTCTAGACTTATACTTTGATAATGACGCCTAACTCGACTCCTTCCCCTGGTTGAGATAATCCTTTAAAAAAAATCCCTTTAACCCCTTTTTAGCCTCAAACAGCCCGATGGGTGAGACTGAAGACGTCCTGAACGTAGCTGGATTGCATTAAAATTTAAGCATGTTTCAAAATGTTTTTAAAATCTTCGTTAGCCAGAACATGAAAGGACAAATTTATAGGCCGATCAAAATTTTCGGCCATCGTCAAATTCAAAAATGAAATTGGCGTAGAGAAGACAGGTTTCAGTTTGACCCCATTCCCGATCCTTGACTATCAAAGAGTAGTGTTGGGTCGATCCACGATCTTCATATTCAAAAATAATGACAATGACTATCTAATTAATTGAATGTTCATTTATTCTGATGCTGTTTCATTAATCGGTATCACTTTGATGCCAGCGAGGTGTGTTTGTTGCGGCTTTGCTGACACTGGAATCGCAGCCAATGAGAAACAAGGACTGTTAGAAAGCGACAGTGACTGCCAACAGCTCGCTCATTGGACTATGGTTATTAGGGTAAAGGGGTTTCTGGTCCAAGTCGCAAAGGCGAGAGATTAATCTTTCAACCCCCACCACCACACAGAACCCTGTCTACAGAGTTGTCAAGTTCGCAAACGTCTGTCCCAGCCGTGTTCCTGATCGTGCCAAGTGTCCCATGTATCTTGAACCTTTGAAGATAGAGAGATACGGCGTTTCCATCTTGATTTGTTGTATCCGGTTATGACGCTCACTATAACGAATTGAGAAAATGTCCCAAAAGTGTAACCTCCTCGGGAAAAACTGGGTGTATGTTGGATAACTGTTTCCAGCTGTCCCAAATGAGCACTGCAATTTGGTGCACAGGTCTTGGTGACCTCTGCGGAACTGTTTATGAGGGGAAAGGGGATTATTTTCATGATGTGGTTCCAACGTGTCCATTGATGCTACTCACACATGGGGGGGGGGGGGGGGGGGGCTAGGGTGCGTAGGCGAGCGAAGCGTTACTTCTATAAAATCGGGTTTCCGTCTGTAATACGCTAATAATTCCAATTATTGGACATTCAGGACTTGAAACTCGACGAACGGGCTTGACGAAACTTGACGACAGGACTTGAAACACACGACGTTTCATCAAAATCTGTCGACAGGAAGTAACGCGTTACACATCAGCCAGGACATAACGCGTTAATCGCAGTTTTCCTCTTATACCTACCCACTACACCCTCATAACCCCCCTCCACTACCTTTTGGTCGTAAAAACTCGAAACCCCGAAAAAGCGCTTCCACACATCAAATCCGTAATCAATCCACACGGCCGTTTAGAATCGAGAAGTTGAACTCAATTGCGCAGTTGCGCGCGTCGCGCGGGGTTATTATATATCCTATATTGTGGCGGCAAGCCCACCGTATCGTTAAAAAAAAACCTAGGTCGAAATCCGTTTAGCCGTTTAGACGCCTATAAGGCACGACAGACTCAAAGCGATGAAAGCAGCAGAGACGTTGCAAATGGCGTACCTAAGTGGCATAATATTATTTCACATTCAATTATGTTGAATCTTTGATGTTGGTGATTGACGTTAAGCATTAATTAAGAACCTTTTAACCCAGTGAAATTTGAATACATCTCTTGGTATGGTGACTCATTTTCAGTCTTAAAAGGAACTGAAACCACATACGATTTCGCAGTGTTGAGTAGCTAAAGGCCTTTGATGCGGTTCTCTTCAGACCTCCTCAAGGCTAAACAATAACACTACACTACTCCAAGATAAATTGTAATTTTAAGAGTAAAGAGTAATTCACAAACGGACTGCATTCCTTACCATCTATGACATGATCAAAGGCCCCGCTTGAACCTTGTTCTCGTCAAAGCGGAGGAATTTCAGCCCGTAGGTAAAGCTTCATAATTGTATCTATTGCAAGGCTCAAAGGAGCTTTGGTCTCTAATTATATGGTATGATACAGAACGTCAACAATGTCCGAAGGATGATAAAGCAGCGCAAATTATAATATGTATAACTACGCTCTTGTACGTGTAGTAGGGTAACAACGTGTACCTTATGGTAGGTACTCAATTGAGGCTTTTTTTGCAAAAATCAAATTTTCGACGCACTGAACCCCCAAATAACGCTCCCAGTAGGATTTAATATTGAGGGAAACTAAATTGAGATAAATTGTTAGGCCGATCAAAAATATTGACCCCCTTTCGCTTAGGTTCTGGGAAGAAAATTGTAAAATGACAAATTGAGGTGAACTAAAAAAAAGGTGGACCTTAGAGAGTGATAAATCAAAACATTTTCTGGATTAATCTAATGACATTAACTCTCCTGAAGTTATAGTCTACATTGCGGACCAAGAGGTTCAAATAACCATAATTAATAAGAGTGTCAGTCAGTATTCGTCCGGAGATTACACCGGACGGACAGAATAGAATAACGCAAGTTCTCCTCGTTAAGGAGAAACTCGAGGAACAGACAGCTGTCGGGTGAAAACAGTGAGGCCGAATTGGATTACTCCGAAGAGTTGGCAGGTGGGTGACATACCTATTCAATGACATCCATTGCTAAGGTGCCGACCGACCACAGGAACGATTAGGTACTACAGATTTTACGTAATGAAAATTTCATTTAATGGAACCGTGGCGTTCCCAAATTTCAACGACGAAAGGGCCAAATAAGGGATAAAAGGAATCAACTATAAAATCAAGGAATCATGAAAAAGGCACCGAAATAAAACATGCCTATACAAACAATCAAAATTAATTATTAATAAGATTATTAAGAAATAAATGTATGGGTACCTACTATAGCGTAGTAGGTACCAGTTGCGACGATAATCTTCAAGACATCGAGGAGCAATGTACCAACTGCGACGGAGTTATGTTTATGTTTACTTTCCCACTTTCCTCCTCCCTCCTCCTTTCTCTAAGACAGTTGTTTTCTAGGATGAATTTGTCAGGTATCGGGAACGGGGCCAAAACAGAATTACGACTTTTTCGCCGAGCTTTCGATTAATAAATAATCTTCATCGGGGCCTTCATCATCCTTGGTTAAGTGGGTCGATATTCACAAACTTATAGGTTTTCCAGGATGTTCCGTTTACAACATATACCTACCTACAAGAATGTTTGACGAAAAACGCGAGGTATAACAAAGTTTTTCAAAATTTGTCACTTTTCGGGAGGGTGTATCTCGAAAACGGTTGAGAGCATAATATACTCGTATTAGGTACATTGCGGTGCGTATTACGGTGCGTCCATTCCTCCGGTCGTGATTACGATTTATTTATAGGTTTATTATTTTAACTAAATATATGCCCTGAAAAAGCAACATACGGTTTATCCCTCACCAAATCCATTATGAATAATCTGGAAGCCGACTATACTACGCTTATTGAACTCTGAATTGTTCAATCGATCGCCTTGCAATTTCAGTCAGGCCATTGGGTTGACGAGGAAGAGTTCTGATAAAAATTTCGAGTTGATTTTCTTGTTGAGACAATCGCTGGTGCCAATTCGGTTTAGCATATAAAATTCCCAATTTTTAGTTGCCAAACTATAATATTACTTAGGGACATAATAGGGACCTATATTATACGTTTTTGATTAACAGAAGGTTTTCAAAAAAATAAATAAATAAATAAATAAAAGAAACACGATTTTCCTACATTTTCGCCGGACGAGTTGACTTCATCAGAGGGTACAGTGCAGAATGATATTATAATATGACATTCCAAATTATTTGCAAGGTGAAAATGGGATGTTTCTTAGATGGTATGGACAGAATCAAGCCTTCATATCTGCACAGGTTGCCCACGCTTTGCAAGTGTTTTTCAAAACATCTAAAAAAAAACCTTTAACGGCACCAAAATTTTGAAGAAACAGATTTTGAGGCAGGTCGTCCGACTCCAAATCATTGGGAATGTGTTTCCCTTCCCTGAGGCTGATTGTACCTACTGAATCACTCCGCAAGTTCACCCTAAATAGGCTGCCAGTCATTTAGAGACTATTAAATAATTTTAATGGGCCACAGGCATTATCTCCCCAAGGCGTCGCAGGGAGGTAGGTATGACTACTTACCTATGTTGACATCTCGCTCGTGCGAGTCCTCACCTGTGCACTGTCTCCCCACTTGCGGACCTCGAATAATTCGAACAATTCTCCCCTATCACTTCCTAATGCACTTCAATTATACCAGACTGAGGTTTATGCTAAAATTAAGTCGATTGACAGTGGACATGTTCAAACTCCATCCGCTCGAACGAAAAGAAAAACTTGCAGGCAGAATTGCGTAGTCTCTCACACGCAACAACAACAACCATGATGATGTTCAAGATAGTAATAACCCCCAAATCCAAAACAAATCGAAGCTCGCGTGAGGCAAAAGTCGAAGGTAGGGCTCTATGATTACAGCAAAGTGACGCTTTTATTCTCCGTTTATTGAATACTATACTTAGAATCAACCTTCTTCGACATGTGCAGCTCACTTGTTGTTCACTTGGGATCTGCCGATTGCCTAAGAACGGATGTGAATCACAATGTGATGAATTACTTCGCTTTGAGACGCCCATTTGTAATCGCCCTCATTATTTTTCTATCGACCAGTTTCGAAATGACAGCCAACTCTCCAAGCTTTGAAGAATATATTTTCTGTTGAATCGACGAGGCGAGGAAATCAGCGGTTTTTATGCAAGAAGAAAATGCTATGATTTACGCAAGCAAACATTTCTGTTAGGCAAATAATTTGGAACCTAATAATTATTTAATAACGACTGCCCAGTTAGAAAAGAGGGCTATGATTTTTTTTTTTTTTTTTTTTTTTCATTATCCTGAACCCTCTCTGACGTCGAAAGATTTTGCCTCAAGTTAAATTAAAACTCGACTAAAAGCGCCAGTAAAGATAATAACTGGAGAAATCTCTCCTAAGGGCCGATAACTTGATCCTCCAGTTAGTTTGTTCATTTCGGGCTACTTGGAACCTCCTGATTATATAGGAAGGATTATTACTGAGCCGGAGTGGTTTCTTCAGTCAACTCTCACTTGAGACGATACATTAAAATTTAATGTACAAATTTTGTTGGTTTGGGGGGGGGGGGGGGGGGGGACATCTTCATTGCCGACTGACTGACATTGGAAGGAAGGAGTGATGAAGGGGAAACAACTAGTAGGTAAGTAATAGTAATCCCGTGTTGCTCTATGAACATCATGATGAAATACCTATTGAATAATTTAAAATAGGGAACATTGATGACTGTATTGATCTAAATAGGTAATAGTGGTGACTAATTTACTATTACACCTATCTAGTTCGTTTACTATTACACCTACCTAGGTATACAATTTATAAATTAAAAAACATATTTCCTCCAAGAAGTTGGGGGAAATTGAAAGATCTAAATGAGCTTACCTACCAGAGTATCTTGATTTGGTTGGGGACTAACAGGTTAGAACTGTAGTGTAAAATGTTGGGGATGCTCGCCGCTTTCATCTAAAATCCACCTGCAGAGGAGTCATCTGTCACCACCTGCAGAGGAGTCATCTGTCACCCTAATCAATAATGCCCATGTTCCTGATTGTGCGTCATATTCCTGCCTATTTGCCTTGAATGTATACCTACCTAACTCAAAACCGTTAAAAAATTAGATTCGCTGCATTATTAATAGGTACCTAAGTAGTAGGTAGGTACGGTAAAAGGCTAAAGTGTCGCATCCAATAGTCTTAAGACAATTTTTGGCACCTCAAAATTTGAGTCGTTGCCTGCTGCCGGGCTCCTATTACGGCTTTTCGTAACCAATACTAACCTGAGCTATTTGAGAGTTGAGGAACTTATGGAATCCCCAAAATCCAAAAATGGAGCCGAAGAGGAACAAGACGGCTCCCGTGACGCCCAACCTAAGAGGCGCCCCCATATTGATTCTGGCCGGTCAACACCTGTAAAGGAGAAATCTTGGCTAATCGGTGCACTGGACTCCGACCTGTTCAGGACTGGAAGGCTGTCCGGGTTTTCTCAAGACTCACTTTGAATAATGAAATATCCCTCGACTCATTCTCAAGACCACCACGGCCTTTCCCCACTTTTCCCCTCCGTGCTTCTAACCGTCTTCTGTTTATTTCATCCGTTGTCGAGCTCTACTCAGGTTAATTTGCTTAAGCGCTCTTTGCCAGTTTTTTTCTCCCTCAACAACCCAAAGGCAATTATAATTTATTTATCGCTCACAACATGAATTAATTCGTCATCTCGGCTCTTCGCTGAAAGGTCTCTTTGCCCATAGAGACATTTATACAAGAATCAATCCAAAGGCTTCAGTAATAGAAACTCGAGTCAGCAGGTTTTAACGATTACACAATTCATGTAATTTGTTTGCTTCCATTTGCTATTATTAATTACGTTGGCTTAAAAAATTAAAGCTTTCTAAGGCGTTGAATCGAGGACAACCACAGGTCGCTTTAATTTAAACCGGTTAAATTAGAAAAACTTTCGCATTAGTTTGAGTAGTACTGAAGATGCCCGTTCAGTATTGAATGGAAGCTTCCACAAGTTGACCGACTACGCCCAGAGCTGTGAAGGAAATTGCGCTTTCCGAGACACGTAGGTATCCAACACGTAACCGGTGAACTCAACAACTCCTTACTTTCTGCTAGAGGCACGAGGTCACCCACGCGGTGAATTTACATTTCTGCTGCCGAATGTTTCTCAAAGGTTCCTATATCTAGTCAAAAAAAGTTAATGATTGGGTAACATCTAGTTTGATCTCCAGTTTTTCATTTAATGGAATTCGCTTTGATGACCGGAATAGGGACTTATCTATTCGTCTATCTATCAGTCTATTGCTGATGTAGCTGACGGTGTAGCTGTAGGTGGTTGTTGAAAGGACGAGGACGATATCTGAAAATAAGTTTTATTCTAAGGATTTTCAAGGGCAGAGACTGAGAAACCGTACACAGAAACGCGAAAACCCACTTTTAACTGTCGACAAATTATTTCACATCCCATTTTGATGAACTTTTACTGAACTTAGTTAGCTTATTTATTCACCTTTGTGGCGATCCATGTAGGAAAAAGATTCTTGAAGGGAACACCCTCGTATTTCCGTGTTCCCACGCTTGATCAGGGTGGGTTCCCACCTCTCAAGTCCTCAGGCATCCACTACATAGCTCTAATGTGAGACCCCTCCATGGGATATTAGGTATCGAAAATCTGAAAAGACAGGAGAGATCTGCTGATTGGCCATTCCCAAAGTGGTGTACTATACCGTTCAATCGATTCTGCGTCCGAATCTTTAAAAAAAAACGACACTCCTCTTGACTCTGTGACCAAAACCCTTCAACAACCTTTAGAAGCCTATAGCCCCTACAGTGATTGGGCCGTACACCTTGTGGGAACTAAATATTAGTACTCTATATCAAAATTTGTCAATTACCACAGAAAATCCATCCCAACTACAAACAAAACATTGACCACCACCATGACTCTAAGAATAACAAATCAAAATCGTCGCGACCTGCAATGCGGTAATTGGAAAGGAGAAAATTCACCAACTAGGTTATCAACCAAGGCAACTTGATCCAAAAAAGGTTTAATTTACCTCAAATTCTCTCCCACCGGTTCAATTAACAGCAGGTACAACAATTCCAGCAATTATGACCTTACTGAAAGAAACTCATTACTCACCAAGCCAAAAAGAAAATAGCAATTAAGTAAAAACATAATTAGCAATTAAAACCACTAATCGAAATTGTGAACACCACAAGATAAAATTATAAGTTCAAGTTTAATTTTAATATACCAATCACAGCACTATAAACAGTTAGATACTATCTAATAGAATCTGATAGTATCTAACTAGTATAGTATGGTAACTAAGCTTAGATACCTACAAGTAAAATTGTACATCAAGTTACTAACAACCATACAATATAACTTAGGTTTTGATTTTGGCAAATTTATATAGTCTACAATATTACAATACGTAGGTATATTGCAATACAATACAATATTTATATTGTCTTTCCTCTCAGGTGAAAATATGACAGTTATCCCTTAAAACCTGTCTGATGTTGGCTCCACTCTCGGAGATGGGACTTTGGATCCTTTTTGTTTTCTCATCATGTGCAAGCCGACTCCTCCTCCAATCAAGCCGATACCTGAAAATTGCGAGGTCAAGTAGGTACTCGGTTATTGGGAAAAGTTGAAGGCCCAGTAAGCAAATAAAATTTTACCCAAGATGGTCATCAGCCACTTCATGACGCCAACGATGTTGATTACGCGGAATAACTGGGCGTTTAGGATATCGATGAACTTTTGGTCCAACTCCAATCCCTGGAATATCATTGACATGTATGAGAAATGATGTATGAGGAATAGGAGGATGAAATGAGACTCGTTGAACTCAAAATATCGGGGAAGTACGAGAGCACGTACTTCAGCGTATCACATTAGGGGTCTTCACGATGTTTAGGACATTTAATGTTCTTGAGTAGATAAAATTGATGATGGGTATGTTTTCCAACTCCGTTTCCAGCCATGCTAGAGTACTCAACATCTCAGAAGGCGACTGATGGGGGAATCCTAAAAATGTTGACCGAAATAATAATATTATTTCGGTCAACATTTTTAGGATTCCCCCATCAGTCGTGTAGGATTGAAAAGTACTTACATTAAAATATATTATATTTTAATGTAAGTACTTTTCAATCCTACACCTCAACCTAAGCTTCGCAACAAGATTTTCATCCTCCCAATGTCAATGTGCCCCTGGTTAATGTTTTCATCTGAGATAGTCGGTCATTTTATGTCATTATCATGTACAATGGTTAGAAGAGCCTCCCGCCTTCTGAGTTACTGGCTACTCTACTGTGCTTACCATACTATAGGTCTGTGTGTTAACTTTCAACATCAACTACGTTATCGTGATATGTAACAAAACAAAATGGCCACTCATCTCCAGTTAGAGGCAAGTTTTGAAGGAGCAGTTTGAGGTTAGTTAAGAGTTAATTATTCTAAGCTCTTGTGAGGATCACTATTGTCAGCGCCAGTGCTACCTTCGTCATATAAATCTGATACAGTCCCTCGCCAACGTTCAACTTTTCCTCTAACATTCTACAGGGATCTATTCGTCCTACTGCTCCCACCAGCTAACGAGTTGGTTACCAATAAACCTACTTCCCAGCAATATAAATATCTCACCTCTTCTATCCACATGGTTGGGATCATTGTGTTCGGGAGTCCTTTCATAAAAGGGATTTTCTTTACTGGATGTGTTTTGAAATTAAACTGCAGCCTTTTTCTCGCTCCCAAAGGCGTTCCTGTAAGCTAAAAATTGGGTGTTAGAATGAATTTATTTGGTAGAAAATACAAATTTGGCACTCAACTCACTGGCTCAAAATTGAGAAAGATTTGGTGATGGTCTCGGTTAGGCGAAAGTCCTTCTACGTCGTTCAAATAGCTGGGGTCAGCCATATAGTAGTGAGGTAACGTGAGGATGACTGGTGCTCCTAAAAAAATCCATAATAGGTTCAAAATTCACGACTCGAACATCTACCCAAAACTTACTCTTCAGCCACCTCACCAGCGCACTTGGTGATGTCAAAAGCTCCTTTTTTCAAACACGTGTTTGGTGTGGGACAGTAGCATTTTTCTTCTGGGTTATTATTGTCTCCTAAGTCAGCCGTGTAGTGATTCCCTGGGATGCCCTTGTAGACAATTTTGTGACTGAATTTCGCTCCGAGTGATCTAATACCACAGAATTTTGTCATATGGTGTAAAGTTTGGAAGGAGCAGAAGTAACGGATTTTTTTATCAACCTGCAAAGATCCGGTGAGAAGGACACGATGTCGTCTGAATCTTGAATGAACGGAGGAAATATCGTGCCGTCAGTTCCAGTCAGCATGTTGCACTTGTCGACTGGCCACGTGTCCAGTTTAGGTTTGCCTTTGTACTTGACCATAAGTCCAACTTCTTTCGGGTCGACGACTCCCCGTTTGACGGTGAACTTGCCGGGTTCGAGGGTGTCATTTTTCTGGGGAGAAAACGAAAAGGTTCGCAATCGATTATGCGGCCGAGAAAGGCGCGTTGGGTCTTCCACCAGCCGAACATCGTGAAATATGCGTCTGGATTTCCCAACGGAGCACTAAATGTCGATGGGAGCTGGGAAATGCGTGACCTCATGAGAAATAGTAGCCTTGGCCTAACAATCGACCTCGATCTTCAAGTTCTGTGGGAAAAGTCCCCCGAACGAGGGTTATTCTGTATTAGGGATGGGAAAAAAAACAAAATTAATATCTGGATATCGGAGATCCGATAGGATGAATATCATGCATCCGGAAACGGTCCGATGTTTGCCTTTCAAATCCGGATATCCGCTGTTTTTCTGAAAAATCCTCAATTTAGCTCATTTAGTATGACAACACTGCTGCTGTTTCAAGGGCGAAGTGGAATGGAAGAATCCGCGGTAGTGGTTTAGCCATACTTCAGCCTTGAGCAAACTGGCAAAAAGTGTACCGTTTTTGGGGTGACAGGGAGAGGTTGACGAAATTTTCTTATGCTTTTCAGCTACAACTAAGCCGTTTCTAGGGAAATGAAACTTCTTTAGTTTTCATCGGATAAAAATCGTCTCCATTCGTTGGAAAGCTCTCGATTTATCACGCATTTCTTTCGTAATTGTTCTTCGTATTTATGTAGTAGTTTTATATTTATTTAAGTTATAAATGGATATATGGATAGGTTTTGTTGTCACTTGGTTGAGGGGGAAATCTTGATTATAGTTGTAGAAACGCACCATAACCAAAAAGCGAGGCTAAAGCATGTTCCATGTTTTTGAATTTTAGCCTTAGGCTCTAAGCAAAATTTAATACATACACAGCATCCGGGGGTCCAGGGGCATGCCCCCTATTGAGGCGCCCAGCGCCGTTTTTTTTTTTTCTTTTCAGAAAATGGTGTTACATAATTCACAACTACTGCGAAGTGATAGATTCAAGTTTAACATGCAACATTGTCGTTCTGTATGATGACAGCCGATACTAACGCCATCTCACGTTGGCCGCTCTGAACTACAATGAATTATTTAACAGTTGACAGTCACGCAGCGAGCGAGATCAACCATCAACCAGACGCTCTCTTGCCTTCTGCTTCATTTTTAAGCAAATATCTTCGATTTTCAGAATGTTTGAAAAAGTACGGATATTACAACTTAGTACACGTAAGTTACCGGGTATTTCAACCCACTTCTATCCAGCCACAATCTATACGGATAGTAAAAATAAATATACGGATATCAGTTATATCTGGTCACGGCCTTACCATCCCTACCCTGTATACAGGCATAAGTAGTGGAAAGAAGTCTATCAGATAGATGGCAGATTCTGCCACACCCACCCGCTAGATCATGCTCAGCATCCCGCGCAAGGGAAAGCTTAATTCCGCCCCTTACCACGTTCCAGCCTTCTTGATTACCTATTACGTTTGATGTCCTTGACTGTGTAACATGTTTAAACGCTGAATCTGGAGGGGGTCTGAGGACTCCTCGTCTGCTTCGGCGAATGCCACCTCGTACTTGGGGAATTCAGAATCCTTCATAGCAGCGTCGTCGCTCCCAGAATCAGTGTAACCGAGGGAATCTATGACGTCCCTACTGAAGATCTTGAAGGAATATCGTATCTGGACAACTCCAGACATCTCTGATCAGACCCTCTAGGAACTCAACCACGCCTTGGAAAACAACTGGCTTCTTGGGTTCAGTTCCCATAAGCTCCAATCCTTCAAAAATCCAACATCCACCCACCGGCCCAAAAAACGAGAACAGGAACAGCTCCGAGCTGACTTTGATGAGACCCTTGGGATCGGCGTTGATCAACGTGCAAACGGCCTTCGGTCCAAAGTCTTTGCTCGAACAGTTGATGGGCAGCCCGTCGAACATGATGTCCATCGCTCGGGCTTTTACAAAAGGCGACGACAGGTTGTTGTACAGGGCTGGGAGAGCTTTGGCCAACATAGGCAGCGCCCCTGGTTTTGTCGTCTCCACCATCGTCACCATACTCTTTAAGAAAAAAAAATCACTGTGCAGTTTTGATGAGACATTAAAATTGATGAGTATTAAATAAAATTAAATGAAAATTTTGCAAATTATAAACCACTTACAAACAAAACAGGGTGAGGTATTGTTACAATTTCATCTCCAGTTAAACCTTCACTTCTGTCTTTCAAAAAATACCACACAGCCTTCATGTTGAACGTCACCGTATCAGCAGAGTCGTCATCTTCAAGGTTTCCTTTAGATTTCCACTCCCTTCAAATTCAATGAAAGTTATTGCTTTCACTCCAAATATACCTCTCACCATTTGTTTGCTACTTACTCGAAAAAGTAAGGCCCTATTTCCTGAACTTTGGGCTTCCCGCCGTTCGCCACTTCTTCAGGGTTCGTCAAATTGAAAAGGTACACTTTGAATTCCAAAGCGACGGGAAATTTGGCCCAATTCCCGCGCATCTCGTTGCCTTGGACCAGTTGGACGGTCTGGAAGCGAAGAAAAAAAATGACGGGTTATCGTGAACTGATCTCAAATGATTGATGAACTGATGGCGAAGTGAGCGTTACTGACAGGCTCGCCACCAGATATCACTTAGAGTGTATGAATCTATAAACAACGAGTAGGTATACAATAACTTTGATAGATGGTTTTTCAACTATGGAAAAAAGTATAAGATAATAATGAGATATCATAACTCGTTGTTATGCCTGTAGCTATTTATTTGTCACAATAATATTCCCATCAGTTTTGAGCCACGTCTTGTGCCTCGAAATGCGTCTTTACTACCTTACTCTGTGGTTAGGAGGAAAAAATGTCCGTCCGCCACATGTTACCCCCCGTCAAGACGCGTCATCTCGCCAACATAATGTTTTCGCGACATGGGGTAAAAAAATTTGATCGACCTCAACATTTGTCAATAACCGAAAAACACATTCTGTGCTTCATTGGTTGGATCCTTGATCATAACAGTTATTTATAACTGTATAATTATAATCCGGGGGGCAACGCCCCACAGGCGGCAACTTTAAAAAAAATTGAAATTACAAATGCAGGAAAAAGATTACCTATTCGTCACTTAATGAGAAGAGAACGAGTTATGTTCATTTTCGCAGTTTGGAATAACAAGTTACTGACCTGGGATATCGAGTGGTTCAAAAACTTGTGAAACCCCCAGAATCCGAAAACGGTGCCGAATAGGAACATAACCGTTCCAGTGACGCCCATCCGGAGAGGAGCCCCCATGTCGTTCTTTTGGGCCGAATAAGTCGCCAAGGAAACTTGGAAGGTCTGAACGGCCGGGCGATAATCACCGCACTGGCCTAACAGTCGTTGGGGATTCCGCCAAAAGTAACAATGAATAATGAAAGGTAGGCAACTTCTGTTGGCTGTGGCAAGACCGTTCAAAGACCTTCCCAGCTCGACCTTCGACCATTAATAACCTTTGTTCCATTATTTGATAGTTTTTGGGCAACAATCATTCATAAGGTTGTTTCCTTTTTTCCAGGCACCGTTTTTGACGGTAAAGGCTGCATTACTAGTAAAACCTGGATTGCAGACCTTGAATTATGATTTAATCAATTTCAAATCATTCTCAACAAGCCCTCAACTGACGTAGGTAATTGGCTGTGATTGCCTTCAGAGGGTCCTCAGATGTCATCGGAAGTGGGCAATACCGCTTTCGAAAGGCCTGCAATGACCACCATCGTGAATCGTTCAGCAAGGGGAAGCTGAACTTGAACTGTGTGAGACGTCCTTGTTTCAGAGTTCTAGGCGCTTCCATGAATCAAACCCTCCAATGCAGTAAATTCTGATCTGTGGAAGGGAAGGCTCTGCTGTGGATCTTGTAAATCGAATGCAGTCCTGTGAATCACCGTGATAGCACTTGACAAGTAATTAAGCTCCGCGAGACCGACAACGTGATCTCCCCTTCCACCTCACATCCATACCATTAGAATCAGCAAAACACGGGACGATAATCACGTTTGAGGGCATTGAACCATACTACAACGTAACGTTGACAAATAAAGATAAAACTGATTCTATCAGGGAAACAATCAACGCATTGACATTCCCGAGGGAATTAGGAATGGAAATGCACCTGAATTTCGGGTTAAATCATTCTGTACCATGTTGTTAGAAGCCAAAAAAGGGAAAAATACATCATTTGTGTGACAAAAAGTTTTTCACGTAGCTTATAATCATGTTTTTCTGACCGATTCAAAAACCGTTGTAGGTGACGTCACCTACACCGGTTCCAGTTTCCAATCAAAAACACTAGAGTGCAGGTTGATTTTCAATTTTGTTCTCTTGATTTTCTTGGTGTTTGGCACTAGTGACATGAGTAATGCGAAAATGGCCGTGTCCGCTTTGGTATGAATGTGATCGTGCGTATCGACTCAACTTATTCGTAATATATCACGAATAATTGATATTATAAATTAACTTATTCGACGTGACCGATCCTTCAGTTTTTAGTTTTTTAATGGTGGCCAACTCGTCGACCAATAGGAGCTGACTAAGGGTTTCCACCAAAATTCAAATTGAAATTTTTCCATAAATTTTATAAATTCGTACGCACTTGCAGTTTGTTTTAACCCCATTTTCAGTATTATTTGGACGCCTTCTATCGAAAAGAAAAATCCAGACACGCTTCCATTCCTAATTGATATTCACCTGGGGGGAAACCTTCAAAATAAATAAAGCGGGTGAATTGTTTTTTCAATCCGAGAGAGCGATTTTGGGGACGAAACCCTTCGCACTTGATTGGCAATGAAAATCGGGCATCTATATTTATAAAAGGCCAAGTTTGTTACGTATGGCTCGCCGAACCGCTCAACCGATTTCCATCCGGCTTTTGAGTTCCTAAGATGGACATATTATGTAGGATATGCTAAAACTATATAGGATATGCTAAAACTCCCAAATACGTCTCCTTCGACGAGAACTTCGCTTTCCCGCTACCCGAGTGTTTGGGTTCTACGATAGGTTTGTTTCCTTTGCAATCGATCAGAGAAAATGACGACATTTTCGATAATAGTGATCGTCATGGTGTAAACAAGTCGTCATTGCATCGATTAGGAAAAAATACGATCATATGCACGGGTTTCTATGAATATTACCGTCTCCACGATCCCAGTTGTTACGTAGGTACCTACCCACTAATCTTAGAAACAAACTTTTCCACGAGTTTTCACTTCTTAAATGCCACCTAAGCGATGCGCTCTTTCACGGTCCACGCGGAAAGCCAGTAACATGCGGATGAGATTGTCGTCTGAGGCTGCCGAAGAACGAGGCAAGTAATCTGAATACGTGTGCGGAGACTAATTTCTTCTTTTCTTCGATAAAGACGATAGACTTCAACTACAGAGAGCAAGGAAGGCCAATCAAGGACAGGTGCTCAACTCCGCGTCATCGAACGATCCAAATGCAGAATATGAGGGACGGACAGGTATCGGTGAGACTCAGGAAATACACCCATTGCTCAGCATCCATGTGGTGTGAGGAGTAGAAAGGGTTTTGTTGCAATGGAGAAAAGGTGCACCCTCCTTACCTCGCCTACTGTCGGGAGTGGATTCTCGCAGTGAATTATTCTTCAGCAAAATCAGGTCATATAATAACGCTATTGCAACGACGTCCATAGGGTGGTTCGCCAACTGTTGGAGTTTTCGACGTTGATTTGTTCCCCCCCACTATGCTGAGCACGTTGGTGCCATCGAGAGGACTCAGAGAAAATTCATGCGAATGGTGTACTTTAGGGATGCTCAAAAAATATCGATATATCGAAATATCGATATTTTCCGCCGATATATCGATATTTTTGGGCAATATTTTTTCCACCGATATATCGATATATCGCTATTATTTTTAAAATATCGGGAACCGATATTTTTGAGAAAGATCCGACATAAATCCGAACACCAGCTAGAAATAGGATCAAAGAACGTGTAGGTAATTGTACTGAAATTATAATTTCAGTAATGAATTAATTAAATAATTATTTCAAATCAAATACTATGTTCAATAGACCTCGGCTTTCAATTCATTTCCTAATCCCTTGACCGAATTGGTTCACAATCACATGTGTGAAGAGATAATAATGTACTTAATTAATGTTGGTGAGCAGATCCACGCAATTCATTTTAGTGCAATGTACAATGTTTTGTCATAACATTATAAACTAAGCAAATAAATTGTTTTTATGATTTTACAAATAATTACCTACTCATTACAGATTATTCGAAGAATTTATAACCTTAATTTATTTACTAGTAATCAAAAGTCGTGAAAGGCATGGATTTTTTCAAAATTTGGACTAATATCCGATATATCGATATTTTTTAAACGATATATCGAATATCGATATTTTCTACGATATATCGACCTAGTAAAACGATATTTTTTAAAACTATCAATATATCGAATATCGATATTTTTCTTCAGTGTGGACATCCCTAGTGTACTTCAAGTTTGGCCTCGATTCAAAGAGCCCCCTTGGCCTAGATTATCAATGCAGAATGCATCAATAATGCAAGTGATTAAATTTATGCTTTAATTTCATTTAATTCTCAATGAATGATGTGCAGGGTACAACGTAGCTCATCTATCTACATCGTAAGTGCCTAAGTACCTACATCGACTTTTGACGCTGTTCGTAGTTCGAACGAAGATCTTCTCTTTTCCTCTTCCTAATAACAGGCATACGGACACATTTATACATCACGCGGAAAACACGGATAATCAAACTAAAACAAATCGAATTAGAGATAACTTGAACTTTTGAAAATAATATTATTATGATAGAAATAAACTGGAACTTTTGATAATCCTGGATGGGCCAATATCAGTACATTTCGACATCTATTTATGTCTACATTGTCGACTCGTCAACTATTATAGGCCTAGTTGAGATTGAACGACACGAGTAGGGACGTTCCGATACTACCGATATGAGTTGGCATCGATACCTACTTTTGTTTCGATAGTACTGGTATCGAATCATCCAATATTAAACTCGTATTGAATGAAAATCCGCAGTATCGAATCATCTTTATTCCTAACCATAGTAACCTTTATTCATAACCATAGTAATCATGGTTAAAATATGTTAAATTATTTAACATTTTTGCCAATAGAAAATGAAGTTATAACTTGCTTTACAACCAATGCCCAAATTTCCTCCAATTAATAGGAGGAAATTCTTAGCCATATGTTGAGGAATGTTGTGGAAAACATTCATAATCTTTGATCAAAGAAGCGATAATCCGGGGGTCTGGGGGTGTCCCCCCAAGTATGTCATAAGACATAACAACAATTACAATGATCTTCCCAAACCACAAGCAGAATATCAGGATGATCAGGTCGACTGTCAACAACAACCCTGGTCCTTCGATCAACATCATTGGGTTCTCTTTATCGCTCAGATAAAGAGATCATACCTATACAGAGTTTATACTCTGTATAGGTTTATACAGAGTATAAACTCTGTATAAACCTACCTACTTGAACACGGGACGTCGCAACGACGGTCGGTTTTTTTGGTCCAGAGGGTGTTTGAGAAGTTTCACTGTACCTACCACAGTAACTGTTATTCACACTAATATTAATAATAATAATAATAATAATAATAATATTATGTAGCTATTGTATTATAATTAATTGTTTATTCAAAATTAGATGATTTTTCTGTGCTGTTGACCCGTTTTCGAAACTTTAGAAGAATGGCCTCTCCAGGAAAATCTGTTTAAAAGGAGTCCATTCAGAAGAAATTTCGCAATACTCAGAGTTACCCGGGACATGTTGAATAATGGAATTTGGCAAACCATTCGTACACATGATATTCATTCATGCGTCTCAATGGACTTGTCCAGTCTGTCGGAAAAACAAAATTATCTCTTTTCAGCTTCAGTTCATACGCGGGTGTGCACAAGCAAAGGGGACATCACAAAGGTTGTTTTACAAACGTGGCTCATACCGTCAACTTACCCGGTACACCCCGCAAACACTCCTAGGACGGAGGTCAAACTTTGCCACGGGGTTGTCTTTTGTGTTTTCCCTTGTTGTCCCGGCAGGAACAACTTCCATCTTCCACCTTCCGCTGCATTTTATGTGGGTAGGAACTTCACGACAACTTCGGACGGGGGTTTCCTTCCGTCAAAAAGGGGGGAAAACACCTCTTGTTTGTAGGTAGTCGGCAGGATTCGAGGACAATCCTTTACTCCACTCAGTACTGAAATGAGTTTCCCAGTCTTGTTCACGTGAACCTGGGAAACTCATTTTGGGCGAACATCTTTTTTCGAACGAGCTAAATGACCACTCGAATCATTCAGAATAGAAAATAATTCGAATCACTAGAATCTTCCTGGTAACCATAAGCTCATTTTAAATAGTGCAATTTTTAACGTTATTTACGTTAAAGATGAGATTGACGAACGCTTCAAATTTGACGCAAGGGTTGGGGTTAAGTATATAAATTTAGCAAAAATTGATTCTGACAAAGTGCAAAAAAAGAAACCACAAAGAACATCACAGAGGAACATAGAATAAGGTAGTCAAGCTGTTTTTACGTTTTCAATAGGGGGGGTTTGAAGTCCGTGGTTTTCGGTTTTGTCACAAAACCAGGAAATCACAAAACTTTTGTGCTTTCCTGAAAAGATTTCTGAAGAGATACAATCCTTCGCTTTTATTTCCATTATATTTTGAGCAATTCCCATGAGAACTGGGTTGTCGTTTACGAGGTATTCTTGGACGAAGAAACCTGTTCTTGGGCTCAAAATGGGACTTTAGAAGAATTATTAGGTTTTCACGTTTTGACGACGGGAGTTTTTCTCCGCCTTTACCATATCGCGGGAGTTTTTTTTTCGGATTTATCCGGGAGGTATTTTCGGGAGTTTTTCTTCCGGTTGCCCTAAATTGTACGCGAAGAAAGAGCGCTATTAAACTTTCCGGACATCGTGTAGAAGGCTCCTTATCGGAGAGCAACATTGAGACTCAAGTTTTCTTCAAGTTTTGTAAGATTCAAACGTGGCTGCCAAAAAATTTAGAGTTAGGTAATATCGTCTCGTATTTATGCAAAAAAGCTTCTTCTCTCGGTGGACTATGAACATTTTTAGCAACGTCGAAAAATTTTCATTAAATTTTAATGACTCTAGCCCTCGACCCCTTCAGAGGTCGAAAAGCCCCTCTAGCGCACTTCCAGTTCTCGTCACTGTTTCAAAATTTTCTTCTACAATAAGTCGCCTTTATTAATTGAATTGAATTATCAATATATTCTTATCTTATCACATGCAAGCCGTTGAGAAGCAGCAGTCAACAAGGCACAAGAGTCGTGCGAATGTAAATACATAGACGTGAAAGCATGACATGTACTTTTAATCTTGATCTCGACTGAAATAATCCGGGGGTCTGAGGGCGTTAACCAGTCGCTAGTCGTAATAGGTACTGGCGGCAATGTTTGTTTTTTCCCCCCAAGAATAATCAACCAAAAATGCGATCAATTTGATTTTATTCGTCCCTGGTTGTTTTTGATCGACTTGCATCCTGGCTAATCAGGTATGCCTAATAGGTACTTACATTTCCCAACTGTAAACGAATGAAATCAGTAAAAAAAAAAACCGCCATACTCGCAAAATGTTTTATTAAATAATCAATAGGTAAATTTTAATTACTGAAAGTTTATGACAAAACACATAGGTATTCAAATTAACTTGAGCGAAGTCGAGTTTATGTTTTTACGAAGAACTTTGTTTTTAAAAACATACAAGAAAATTATAAAACGTGTAAATATGCAGTCGTGCGCCTTGGGGATCCCCCCGTAGTGCCCCAGCTCGAGCTGAAGGCACTACGGGATCCAAACTAGAACTGACTCGAGGCTCGCAGGCCTGTCAGAAGGAAAACTAGATTATGCTATTTCAGCAACGGATAAATGACAGCTCATCGGTGTCGTATTTCTAGGAGTTGCATAGTTATGGTTATATAACTTTCATGTATATTCCAGGTATTCATATATATTTCAGGTGCATCATGGTTAGTACTGTGCAACCAGACAATCTAAATTTAAAGGATGACAATTCTGAAATTCATGTAAAAAATACTCATTCCATAATAAAAATAGTTTTGTCAACATGAAGTTGTAAACATGAACTTACAGTGATCTATCACAGGTCTCCCCTTAACATGGGAAGATATTGGTTGACTGATTTAACGAGACGTCTCCTCCACATAATATAATCTATAATAAAGAATATGCAAAATTGAATGTGTTACTTTGGCTAACGCAGTTATTCAGAAGTATGCAGCAACTAAAATGCAATACCTAAAATTGGAGTGCACAATACAGTATGATTTTGCAGCTGGTCACATGTTTCGGCTGGACACATCTACTATATTAAATCAGCAATCAAGATGGACTAATGCATTTTTTGTACTTGGTAGTTGAATTACCTTTACATACTATGAAGTAAATTTTGTAGTCTTACTATCGTTACTACATATTATGTAGTACATATGTACTACATTTAATATTTAATGTAGTAAAAATACTACACGTTAAACTGTAAAAAGTACACTCGTAAAAATACTACACGTTAAACTGAGAAAAGTAGATTAGTAAAAAGAATATACATTAAACTTTAATATTTTAATATTTAACATTTTAGTTGATATATCAACTAATTACTTTTTACAACTAGTGTAATAGTTGGTGAAAAATAGATGTAACTACTGACTAGGTGTTAGTTGTCCATTTTTGACAAAATTTTGTCCATCTCTGCTATAGCGGTACCTAAGTAGGTACTCTAATTTGGGGACCGCTCAAACAATGGACCTGCATTGCAGGTACTACTTAAATGTTTACCACTAACTCTCGATATACGTTTACACGCAAAGAAAAACGTAGTTCATACAACACGAGCGTGTACAATTCGGTAAAAACCAGAAACGGATTTGGTGCTATTGGCTGATATTGAAGTCTCGCACTTGATAACGCAGAGGACTTTTTGCACAATTCTCGTATGTATTTTCCAACTACAACGTAAAAAATGGGGTTTCCTTGCAATCGTTTTTCAACCCAGGGAAAAGAAGGTAGGTATTCTAAGTGAGGAAATGTCACCTCTACGTCTTTGACTTCAGGGAAAGAAGCTCAGGTAGAACTTGAACGATATAATGTAATACACAATGTGTATTACATTATACATGTCATGTGTTCTACCATTCACTACAATGTAATATATATACATATATTACATTTTACAATGTAATTGTATTACATATTACAATGTAATATATTACATTGTAGTGAATGGGGGAACGAAGTTTTCATCGTAACAGGCTTGTTGTTACTTTTTTGACTACGTGCATTCAAAAGGAGAGATATGGAAAAGAGAGGTAGGTACCGAGTTAGTTCAAATTCATGGATTAATGAAACCAATTTCAGCCGAAAAATGTGACCAGATTGTAAACAAACTATGTACATTTTACTCATACATGCTTAATACATAAAATAATGAAAAATGATTGTCGGCAAAAGAAGGATTTGAGGCTCTTCTCGGCTAGAAATATTCTGATACAGGTATCAGAAGGTTTATTCAAAAATCATCAAAGCCAAGAATAAAAAGCAATTGAAGTCGTGGCAAAGATTTGCCGATTCTATTCAATGTTGCTGTACGATAACTTACGCGATTATAAATTGAACCAGTTTCTTGGTTAAAAAACGTGACACGTACTTTTTGGTATCCCAAATTCGGAAGGTAGTTGTTACTTGTCAGGTTTGACGGATCTACCACTTCCTGGCTGGGACCCGGCGACGGACGGAGGTTTCGATAGGGCGGCAGCCTCGGCTGGTAAGGCGCTCCTGGCGGCAGAGAGACGCGACGGCGGTTGCACCACCTCGACAGGAGGAACTCCAGGGGACAACCTTTCCTGAAGCTGCCTCTCTAGGGTGTAGACCTGTAATTTTGTTATAATATAACAATTATTATTGCACTGCAGTACGAAGGTTTACGAGATAAAAGCAGCCAGACAAGGGGGCCTAAACACGAAGGGACCTATTCAATAGGTTTCAAAATTTGATTTTGTACGTTACATTTAATGTAACGTACTAAAAAGCTGTAAATGAATTGGGGTTAGCTACCATTTAATACCTATGGATAAACAACATTAAGCGCAAATACGGGCGAATAGGAGCTCCTATTAGAAGGTACTTGTACTACTAGTACTTGTGCCAGGTGCATGTTCAATAGACACTAGCACGCAGACAGAGGGACCTCGTTTCAATCAACCATTTAACCGACGACCTCGCTTTCCTCGCCCATTTGCATGAAAACAAAATAAAGGGCACATGGGATCCAAACAGAAATGCTTCGGTTCAATCGGCCATTTGCTAGAAAAGATGAGGGTGAATCAGACAGTAAACCACTAAGGTACGTAAAATTTCGCGCTGAAACCAAATCAGCAACCAGCACGAGAGGGAGGTTACAATTAAAAACAAAGAGGTTGGGCGCAACTGTACCAAATTGCGCCTGTTCTCACCATGTCTAGTAGGAGGAGGCAAGGATCTTTAATTGGAAGCAATACATAAATACCCATCCAGACAGCCTAGCCCGTCAGATGGTCTGAATGATTAGTATTGATTAGAATTTGGTTCGAGAGGGAAGCCTGGCACAGATGGCGTTCGATGGACGTATTAGACCATTACACTTACACATTTTGGTTTATTATTCTTGAAATAATATACCTATGTGATCGCGACGGAGGTCGACGACTCGGATCGGCCTCAAAATTTGACATTATCCGTTTCAAGAGGTCTAGATTCTAAAACCGAAATGTCCCAGCCGTTTTGGGCAGTAAGTAGGATTTTTTTTTTAAATCTGAAATTTGACAAAATACTTGGTTTACCATCTAGTTGGACCCGCAAGGTTTTCAGCCCGATCGCCTAAATCCGTGGGGCGCTATGGGAATAAAATGGTGCTACAGGAGGGGTTTTTGAAGGCGTTTGGCTATGGGATCGAATTAGGTGTCGTTTTTAAAGTATTTTTGAACGTAGATTCCATTTTTGGGGGTCCCGGAACGATCAGATGTCACTGAGGCGATCTATAGGCCTTTCATGGGGGCCACAAATGGGTTTTTTAAAGGAACCCAGGAAGTAAAATATTTTCCGAGTAAAAACGTAGGTATTTTGAAAAAAAAAAGTTTTGCAAAAAAAGTTACAAAAAAATGCTCAAAAAATTTTTTATTGGCACAGAACTAAGTTCTTATTTTAAAATAAGTCTTATTTTTGCACAACCTATATCAAAGAATAATAAACCCTTGTGAAAAATTTGCAGCGTTTTTTAATGAGAAAGTTGGCCTCATTTGCGCCAATAATCTGAAACTGTCGAGAACGATGGGGATGTATTCGGGAATTGGTAGGGAACAAACCGTAATTTAAACGCTTACATACATACAGAGAATATCAAAGAATAATAAACCCGCCGTGATTTAGACACGGACCTGAGGAGGAGTTGTTGGGACATGAGGATGAGCAGACAAAGGCGGCGGTGTGGATGTCCCAATCCCGCCCGAAAGGAGTCTGGGGTCCATCAACATCTCAGACGACTTAACGGAAAATTCTGAATTGGACCTTTAAAACCAAAAAACACAGTGTTAAAACTTCTATTCAAACTTTGTAACATTTTCAAACATGAACATTTCGATTTAAACCATCATAATCACCTCATCGATGACTGCACAAGAGGTTCCTGACTGGCGTTGCTGGGGGCAGGACTCACACTGGCCCTCACGTGCTTTTTACGCTCGTTTTTCTCCATCTGGTGTTTGACGAGACCGCCGAGCCCGATGCCGGCCCCGCCGACGATCATCGACCACTTGACGATATTGACCAGCGTCAAATTGGTCAAAAGGCGTGCTTGCAGGAACCCCATCAGTTGCGGCCCCAGGTCCAAACTCTATGCATTCCAAACGGGTAAGGACAAACGAAATCGACCGGAAGGGAGTTCTACGGTCGGGAATTCGGTATAAACGGAAATTCCGTTTCAATAAACGTAAACATTTAAAAATAATAATAATATGAGCAATTTATTCAAACAATGAAATAGCCAATTTCAGGTAGACGACTCACTTCTTCCAGCCAAAGAACTGGGAACAACGTGGGTCGCAGGTTTTTCGTGAGGTTTACGAATTGTATGGGGTGCATGTCAACGTTGAATTGAAACCTCTTCCTAGCTTGCAGTGGCACGCCAGTGATCTGTAAATTCAAAACATTCTCATTTTTACTACCTCAGAAACGGTTTTCTTAAGGTGAGTAAACAAAAAAACAAACAAAAAACCGACCGTCTTGAGCCTGAAGGCTAAACAATGAGAAACGTAGAATACGTGCTTACGTTGTAATGTAACAATGGAAGGGATATTAAAAATTGAAAGTAGAAATGTATAATTAATAATGTATTTTCTGAACATGTGCTAGGTAAAATTCTCCACTTCAAGGAAAAATGTTGAATCATGGATATGATTCTACTCTAGTTGCTGCATAGTAACCAAATAACTAATGAGTAATGTATTTTCTGTACATGTGCTAGGTAAAATTCTAAAGTGTTAAAGAAGTTTCGTTTCCCTAGCAACGGTTACGTGACGGTTTCGTGGGTCGCTTTTTGGCAATTAGGTCTCCGTAAAAACGTATTCTACGTTAAAAAACAGAGGTTACTGCTTAGAGCCTTTGGCTAAAATTCAAGAAACGTGGAACATGCTTTGTCTAGTAACGTTGCCAAGCAAAATTTCGTGACACAACGCCGTCTCCCAAAAAACGTGACCCTTTTTGCCAGTTACCTACCTCAAGGCTAAAGCTTGTTCCATGCAAAAAAAAAAAAAAAAAAAAAAAAAAAAAATGCACCAACCGGTTCCATAATGAAGTTGATGCTGTGCTTCTCTGAATCTGGGTTGAGGCCGACAACGCCATCTAAGTAGCTCTGGTCGGACCGGTAGAAGTGAGGCAGAGTCCCAATTAGAGGAGCACCTGTGAAAAGAAGGGAATTTCTTTCGTATGTTGTAGAGGACCCGAAAACTTATTATACATGTATGACAACTCCTCTTGCTGAATTAGTGGTATAGATTGTCTGCGTCAATCCACAGCCGTAGTGTATTAAACCCAGAATTTCCTTATATTTTCCTTCTCTTTCTTTTTCTTGATGCTCAGTGGTACTTTAGGTTCCAACAAAGTTGGTTTTGAACTAGCAAACGAGGAGGAATGTGGCAACCGACAATTGGAGAACTCCAAGGTACAAGAAGAGGCAGTACCTACCTACCTGATTATGCTGTCAACGCGACAACCAGTGATGGGTCTCCAAGGTCTAATAGCACACTATCGTACAAGGGCATTTTTATTTCAAGTCGCAACTGCTATGTAGCCCGTGGGGCGTTCAGCAGCCCGCTAGCAGAAACCACCACAATGCGGCCTTCAGGCAAACGCCCCGTACCTGGACGGGCTGCTGACATAGGTACCTGCTTCTCATAGGGAAAACCTCAGCCTCCAGGATGGCCCTCTTCCTCGCAAATGCTGGACAAATCCGATGCACGTGCTTTGTTGAGCCCTCGCCGCCGCCGCACCATGTGCAGCCAGGGATCGTCAGCCACTGCCAGGCGATTCCGGTAGCCATGTCCCCATGGCCACTCAGTAGCTGTGAGGTCTTATTATCAGGGGCCACTCACGGCATTCGCAACGGCTGGGACAAAGATGGGAAAAACTCAAACGTAAGTCTCCCTGTGGACTCAGCAGCCCACTCTTCCTGCCACTGACCGACAAGAAAGGCTAACTCATCCTGGCGCAACCTGGCATGAGAAGGGCCAGGCTCGAAGCTTCGCTCCAGCACCTGAAAGGGACGTCCCTCGCGAACCCTACATGCCGCAAAATGGCAGGCCGCCTCCAGCTCAACAGGAGAAGCCCCAGAAAGAACCCGAACCACAGTACACGACACTGTCCTTCAGGTTACTGTCACCCCAAAGAGGGCCGTCCTTAGCGTCGATATCAATCTCCTGAGATCAGTTTTCTTCATAAGCATACCCCAGGGAGAGACCCTTGTATATCGCAAGGAGATCATTCGACCCGAGCTCCCAGTTGCTACCTGCAAGGCGCGCAACCTTTGGCTGCCGTGGCTCTTGCTGAAGCACACACTACTGCCGGGAACATTCATTCGTTCTTATCAAATGCTTAATCGAACAAGGGTATGTCATTACTACCTGTTCCAAGGAACTCCAACCTCTCATCACACATGATTTTATAATTCGTTACCAAGGATCAAAAACTACTAACTTTGTTTTTATAGACATCACATCATTCTTAGCACTAGTGACATTACGGCGACAACAAAATATCTATCAATCAATCCAGCCATATCCAGTTATATTAGAAAGTAGTGTCTAGGAAAACTAAAAGGCGGACGGAAGAAAGTAATGTCCAGGTTAAGGGCCTGCGTAACAAGAGGGCACCTAATACATCTCGAATAATTATAATAACTGCCACCGACAAAGAGAACTGCCTTTTAATGAGGCATTCAAGTGACAGGCTTTGAACGAGCGATTTTTGAAAGGAGTGAAACAATGCGAGCGTTTATTACTTTGAAGAGGACGGAGTTTCACAAGGACAAGGGTGATAAAGAGGAGTGGAGTGACGTCAAGAAGGGATCGTTCAGGACGAAATTCTTCCATCAATTACGGCTTCTACCGGCATAATGAACGTGATGTAACTTTGGACCACCCGAAGTGAAGCCATAACTAGAACGATAAGATGTTAGGGAATTCGGCCAGGATTGCATGAGCCCACGTTGAGAAGCGAGGCTAGTAGATGCTTAGCACTCCCATTTCGCATCACTCAAAAAACATTTGAGAATTGAGTGAGTTCATCTTGCACTTTCCTTATTATTATTATTATTATTATTATGAAACATGAAGAAGAAATGGCACGTACGTATTGAAAAAATTCATCATACAATTACAATAAATGTAATTTATACCGCTAATTCAAACCGTCTGTGTTACAGTAACACACGCTATGCTGCATTAAATTGCAAATTTTAGTACATTCAGCTCTCTATGAGGCGAGGTAAAAGCGAGCCGGGAAGTCAACGTCGATCTCAGTAACTCGATCCCACAATCTCAACAGCTTCCCCCTTAGAGGTCCCTAACGAAAAACCATTATTTTGGACAATAACCTCCAGCTCCCATTTCTCAAAGTACGCTTGAATAGTATCAATATTGCGCTATAGAACGACTACAGACTCAGCTTTTTTCACAACGTTATACATCCCTACTTCTGGTGCTGCACCAGAAGTAGGGATGTATAACGTTGTGAAAAAAGCAGACGGAGGAGAAAAGAAGGGCTTCCTCCTGGAATGATTCCCTTGATTACTCAATACAATGCACTAATAACAAAAGATGGTTATTCAACTTTTGACATAAGTGAACGAAACTACGCAACCTAAAAGGCCTATCAGTCGAAAAACAGACTACCATAGTAGGTATACAAAATTGTGTCATCTGGTTGCATAACCGGCCTCAATTTTCGGAAAGTCGTTTTTTTCATATTTCCAAGTACTTTGCGAACATTCCCACTCATTTGCAAACAAGAAACCGTATCAAAATCGGTCAAAACTATGCGTTATAGAAAACTCTCTATAGAGACCCTTGAGGTGCTTCTTAATAGTAATTACCTACCTTGACATTTGGTAAGGTCAACAGTCCCTTTTTTGAAACACTTTTTCAAGCAATAACAGACGTCTTTAGGGTTGTTCTGCATGTCACCAAGGTCCACCTCGTATTTGTGCCCGTATACTCCATTGTATGAAGCTTCGCCTATGTAAAAAGCTCGAATACTCCTAAAACATTCAACGGAATTTTACAAAATATAGAATGCAAGAGCAAAACGTATACGTTTTTATGGGTTCGTATCAGAAGTCGAGATCGTCGGGGCTTCAAGAGGCTGATTTAAACTAGTCGAGTAAAATTTACTCTTAATTTACTCTTACTACCATTTAATGGTGGAGTAGAATTTAAACAATAAACTATACTCGTGTAAACGTTTTCAGTAGAGTGGAGTCCACTCTACTAACTTGTAAATGGTTGAGTGACTCCACTCTACAGTTTCCCCCACCACAGAAATTGGACTGTTCACTCTAATGCCTACTCTGCCAATTTTAACAGTTTTGAGTGAAGTAGACTGGAATTAGAAGAGGTAAGTAGAACATGAAGAAGAGGTGCGTCTCATGATTGGAGGGGCTTCTTGTGAGTTTGAGTGCGTTACTCGCCTTTCCTCCTACCCACACATGTCTTCCAATTAACCTAATTGGACTTTCTAAACTTGCTGTTTTATCGCCCTTCACAGATCAGAATCACAGTTCAAGAATAGAAGCCTTCTGGGACCGAAGGGCTTAAATCCCAAAATAAATTGTAATCATTCATTCATTGCATCAGTTTCAATTAATACTTCAAAATACATGAACATTGAAACCCGCCATAAGATTGATTTTGCACTCGCGAAGCCAGGACCACACTTTCAACAGTTTCATTCAGTCTATGGCCCAGCCAGTAACGCTGATTTCGGGCCATGCACGTAGACTAGGAGCCTTCGTTCAGAGCACCTTTTTGACGCATTCGAAAAATTCCCCATCATGACTTGAACTCATATCTTTCACTCCCCGAGATATTCATCATTTCAACTGAGCACCAGCATCCGTAATACAAAGGGTGGGAGTGGTCAGAATTCGTAATGATTCGATCAATCCGACTCCAGTGATTCCCATCCGTACACGAAGTGGCACCTCCCGGTACAGCACGGTAAACGGGACCAGGTCAGTGTTAAATAACTAACAACCCTTCTTACTCAATCCTGACCAATCGATATGGTGAGCGGGCGGGGGCATTGGAAATGTTCCTACTGAAGAATGCATCTTAAGAATCACCTTGATCCTTCAATATGATGCAATATAATGCACGTACACAATACAACGTACTGTAATTGCTAGATAGATAAATAACAAATGAATGTTGAAGCGGTAGACTGTTATTTTGTTAAACCAGCACTTTAATAAGTGGGAAGTGCAATTTTTTTCGATGCAATTTTTGCATAATAATATTATGCATAATATTATTAGAGGCCCAACATAAGTTTTGCTGCTGTTTAAGAATGTACCTGCAAATATCTGTGGCGTAAGCTACGATGCTGACATTGTCCGGGTTTCTGAAAGGTGGAAATATGGTGGCGTCTGTTCCTTCAAACACGTTGCATTCGTCCTTCCATACGGTGTTGAGGGGTTTGCCGTTGACTTTGACTACTTTGCCGATGTCGTAGGTATTTTGCGTGCCCTTCTTCACTGTGATCCGAACGTCCTCCGGCGTGTTGTTTTTCTGGGGAGAAAAATGAGAAATACACTTTGAGATTGGAATCAAGACGATGAAGTCTAGTGTTAGTCCTGGAGCCAGCTGGGAAAAGATGTCAACTGAGGCGGACAATTTTCGGATATCAGACCTCGTAAAGCACACCGACCTGTAGGTACATGAAATGAGCGGTCTGTCATTCCAAATAATTCCAAAGCCGCTGGATTCAAAATTAGCAGGCAAGTCGGAAAAATTTCTCAAAATCGAACCTATTTCAGGACGGTTGAAAATTCTATGGGAGGTCCCACTAGGTCCACATGTTACAAAAACTATGGTCTGCCACTCCAAATCCAATGGAAACGCACTGGCAGACGTCCTTGAAAAATTGGTACCTAGGTACTTTAAAGTGAATGACTGAATGAAACTATTCAGGTGAAGTCATGCCTGAAAATGAAACTATTTGCGGACGTTTCAATTTTTGACCATTCAAACTGCTCAGCGTGAAGAGTTAAACGAGCTGAGACTGCCAGCGCTGGTCCGCTGGAAAGTCATGGCTGACGCCAACTAAAAATTTGTCATTTTGGGCAAAATTTAAAACTAAAAGCGGACATTTTAAATTATGACCATCGAAACTATTCAGCATGAAGAGTCAAACGTGCTGTGTCTGCCAGCGCTGGTCCGCAGGAAAGTCATGGCTGACGTCACTTGAAAATTTGAACATTGTGGCCAAAAAATGAAACTATTTGTGGACATCTCAAATTTTGACCATTGAAACTGCACAATATGAGGAGCCAAACGAACCGAGTCTGCCAGGGATGGCCCGCTGGAAAGAACTGGCAGACGGCATTTAATGTAGTGTTATCTTCAATGGAGAGTATACGGTGAAAAACTCTGTTTTTCTACGTACGTGGTCGATGTGGGAGCTCCTAAGAGAATAGGCACCTATTAAGAGAAACCCAACAACCAAGAAAACTGCTTGAGGGAATAAAATTTATTAATGCCTTGTTTTGCCCCACACCCACTGATCTTGGAAAAACGCACTGAGATGAACAGTTCAGATGAACAGTTACTGTTCTCAATTTGATTGAAATTCCCTTTGGAGGTTTATTTGGATAACATTTCAGAGGCGAAAGAGACAATTAGGAATGGAAGGGAGTCTAGATTATAGAAGGCGTCCAAATACTTCTGAAAATGGGGTTAAAACACAAACTGCAAGTTCGTACGAATTTATAAAATTTATGGAAAAATTGTAATTTGAATTTCGGCGGAAACCCCAGGTCAGCTCCTATTGGTCGAAGAGTTGGCCACCATTAAAAAACTAAAAACTGAAGGATCGGTCAAGTCGAATAAGTTAATGTATAATATACATTATCACGAGATATTATCTCGAATAAGTTGAGTCAATATGCACGATCACATTCACAACAAAGCGAACAAGGCCATTTTCGCGTTACTTCAGTGTCACAACCATCAAGAAAATCAAGAAAAAATTCAAAAACGAAAATCGACCTGCACTCTGGTGTCTTTGATTGGAAACTGGAACCAGTGTAGGGAACGTCACTTACACCGGTTTTTGAATCGGCCAGAACAACGAAAGATGATTATAAACTTGACTTATAACAACAATTCGGGTGCATTTCCATTCCTAATTACGGGTCAATTAGAATTTACTCTGACTATCGGGGGGGGTCGTATTTGTAAATGTGCAGCAGTCTGCGAAACGAAGGCTGCGAGCTCTGGAATACAAGTCCGACCACAATAATTGTTATAGCTAAGAGAGGAAGGCACGACCGTAATTGGATTTCAGACTACTGAGGCAAAACTATTTGCGACGAGGCTGACAACGACGAAATCAGTCTCGTCAGGGTGGTGGTTTTCTCGGGTAAATCGCAGCGAGGTTAAAGTTTAGGGACCCAATCGTTAACTCGATGAGAGCTAAACGGCAAAAAAAAAAAACCAACACTAGCAGCTAGGGAACTCAACTCCTGTCTTTTGCAATTGTCCAAAAAAAGAAGATGAGGAATGTGATACAGTTTCTGCCCTCCAATTCCACTTGTTCAACTGATGGACGTTGGACTTTGATTGAAGAGCTGGAAGAGTGAAGACTGCGGTTTCCCTTCTGTCAAGTCATGTTCTTCGGGAAATGCAAAATCCTGCTCCAAATCAAATCAAATTAATTTATTTGCCATAGATACATGGTTAATGTATGGGCAATAGTCAAACATCGAGATACAGGGGGAAAAAAAATTAAATTGGTTTCACGCAGTTCGTGACATTGGAGTGGATGGAAGAAGTCTGGGTATCATACTCATAATGTTAGGGATCTGAATCCAGGGTGATCAGAATATTGTCATTGGAGACGTCCAGATATTATACGCCTTCAAGATCCTCATCAGTAGAGGCAACGCCCGTTCCCACAGAATCTGTTGTGTTATCTGTGAATTGTTATCTGTGGCACAGATAACAATTGGGGCTGCAGAGAGCAACGACAGTTTTGAAGGAGTCTGAACGCCCCAAGTCCAAGCCGGCGTTCGCCAGAGTGGACGAGGGGTCCTCAGGCTCCCGCAGACTTCTTTCTTAAGTCATGGGTTTCCCCACACTTGATGGAAATGCGTTGTGCAGCATTATGAGAGACGCAAAACGAAATAATCGTGAAGACTTTCATGCACGGGGAAGCGGTGGGCCACCATTCTACTGTAGAATCCATCATATGGGGAATGAACGCCGCGGCGTCCTGCTTTTCCTGCGTGCCCGATGCTGAGCGCAATCTAGAAGATCGCTAGAGAAATGAGATCAACTTCTGCACAATATGGCTACATACAGAATAATCTACAATTAGGCGATTTTTCCTCAAACAGCCATATTTGTCGAGCTCCAAAGCCCAGAAGCTCGAAGCCCCAGAAAAGAAAATTTATTTTAATTTAATTAGAATTTAATTAGATGAGCATTAAACAAACTTATGTTTTAGCATGGTCTATGCTGAGGTCGCCACCTTCAACTGCAGCTCATAAAACAATTTCAATCTGACGGTTACAATGGTTTTCTTCGAGTCACAGATATTAGGTAGGTTGGTAGTTTCCTACCTAATTAATAAAGAAAATAAGCCAGAGTGGCCAATAGGTAAGCTGGTACTGGAATGAGGCCTGAGTAGGTACTTTTCCTCTATCGTAACTTACGATTCGTATGTTGTCAAGTGACAACCGAGAATGCAGTGACATAGGTAGTTTCTCCTCAATTATGCAGTAAGTAACCTTGGTTGTAACATTTGATGGTGAGGGATTTCGCCGGCCACATTTATTTATCAAACGTACCTATAGCGAGTGGTAGGAGGGCTTCATTAATTTTCGTGTGGGCAAAAAGAGAGAGAGGATCCGAGGCAATCCGATGACAAAACTAAAAGAATCCTACTTGTTGAATAAAATAACAGAATATCAGATATTATTTTATTTTATGCAACAAGTAGGATCAGCAGATTCTGCTGATCTCTTTCACGTTTGTTTTACATGGGAAGTTAAATATGACAAAATTGGAGGAGCTATTGCACTTGGTTGACTGGTCTCCTGTCTATATGTCGTACGATGCAAATCAGGCTTATGAGCTTTTCCTCTGCATCTTGCAGAATTGCATTGAACTTAGTACTTATCACGTTATGACGGTGAATCACAAAACTCGGAATCTAAAGCCTTGGATTAAGCAGCTCTCGTTAACTCCATTAACCGGCGTGATGAATTAGCAAAAATATCGAGGAGGTTTCCTGGTGATTTGCTGCTACGTGCGAGGTACGTAAGATATAGGAACAAGCTTAATTTCCTCTTGGAAAAAACTAAAAACGACTACTTTACCGAACAGATAGCCCTTTCGAGCACACCCTCTAAAATATGGAAAACTATTAACACTGCATTAGGTAGAAACCCGGATGAGTCGGCCCCAATAAAAAAACGCTGCAAATTTTACACAAGGGTTTATTATTCTTTGATATAGGTTACTTGTACAGAAATTTAATTCTGTCAATAAAAAAAATTTTTTTTTTTTTTTGATTTTTATATTTCAAAAAACATTTTTTGGGGATTTTTTTTTTCAAAAATGTGTTTTTTTCAAAAATTCTTTAATTTTTACTCGAAAGATATTTAACTTCTTGGGATCCTTCAAAAATCCCATTTTTAGCCCCATGAAAGCCCTATAGATCGCCACAATGAAATCGGATCGTTCCGGGACCCCAAAAAATGGATTCTACGTCCAAAAATACTTCGAAAACGACACCTGACTCGATCCCATAGCCAAAAGCCTTCAAAAACCACCTTCTGCAGCCCCATTTTAGCCCCAGAGCGCCCCACGGGTTTGAGCGATCGGGCTGAAAACCTTGCGGGCACAACTAGATGGTAAACCGAGTATTTTGTCAAAATTTCAGATTTTTAAAAAAATTCCTACTGCCCAAAACGGCCTGAACGGCGGACGGCGTACGGCGGACGGACATTTCGGTTTTGGAATCTAGACCACTTGAAACGGATAATGTCAAATTTTGAGGCCGATCGGAGTCGTCGACCCGCGTCGCGAAAACATAGGTGTATTATTCCAAGAATAATAAACCAAAACTGATCTGTGAAGATAATGAAACGACGGATCCGCGAGAAATAGCGAATCGATTGAACGCCTTCTTCACCACAATTGGGAGTAAATTAAATGCGGAATTTAGTAACTATGATCCAAACTTACATTTACCTAGTCCCGTACAATCGGCAATGAGCCTCCGTACAGTCACTGAGGAGGAGGTTTACGGTACGATTCTGTCTGTAAAAGGGGGAACTGGCCCAGGGTGGGATGGTATATCGTCAAATCTGATTAAAAGTGTGGCCCTAGCAATAACCTCGCCCTTAACACATCTGGTGAACTTAAGTATTTTATATGGGGAATTCCCCAATGCTCTAAAAATAGCCGTGGTACGTCCTATATTTAAGAAAGGCTCTCGGACCTCAGAAACCAATTATCGCCCTATTTCTCTATTGCCTAATTTTGCCAAAATCTTTGAGAAAATCATCAAATCTCAACTAGTTGAATATCTTGATGCAAATGATCTCATAGCTAGTTCACAGATATGGCTGGTTGATATGGATTTAGGAAAAACTTGAGCACTCAAGATGCACTAGCTGATGTAGTATCTGAAATTTCTAATGGAATAAATAAAAGTGAGAAGGTAATGGGAATATTTGTAGATCTCACTAAGGCATTTGATTCGATTGAAACATCTCGACTATTACTAAAACTGGGGAGGCTAGGCCTGGACGATGTGGCACAGAGCTGGTTCAGATCGTACCTCACAAATAGGAGGCAATATGTCAAAACTTCAAGCGTTCAAAGCTCAACAGAAGTCATAAACTATGGAGTTCCGCAAGGATCAGTACTAGGCCCCTTATTGTTCCTTATATGTTTTCAATGCACATAGCAGGCAAGTTTATCGCTTTTGCTGATGACGTGGCTATCATCATTAGAGGAAATACTTGGGACGAGACCCATGAAAACGCACATACAATTATGAGAAAACTAGTGAATTGGTTCCAACTGAACAGCCTGAACAGCAACCGGACATTAGACCTACTAGGGCAAACTTGACTGCAATAACAGACATTCCACGGCCGTATTTATACGGTAGTTAAATCATTATAATGATTTCTTCACTAGGCAACTACCCTGGCTAGCGCCAAAAATTTTTGAACAGCTACCCTACAGAATGAAAACAGCCAAACACTTCGGTAGGTACTTTCAAGAATGAAGCTAAGAATTATTTGAAAAACAGTGAAAACGCCAGCACAATTCTGCAAATTTTATTATAAGATTTATTTAGGTAGCACTATGTAAAGCTGTTGCTGTACTGCCTAGAAATAATTAACATAACATATATTAAGATAAGCACACATTAATCGGGAGAGAATGAGGCCTGGACAGGTCCCTGACCTATAGGCCTAGACTTAAGTATTGGGAATGTACTCAAAGCAAGTTGGAATACGAACGAATTGTAAATGTATATCTGTAAACATTTGTGAATAAATTGAATTGTTTGCGGGAAATTAGATTAAATCCAAAATCCTATTTGTGATGAAGACTTCCCCAGATCCGTCAGTATTAGTAAAATCAAACTTACTGAGCCCAATACGGAGAAGAGATATTTGTTTTTGCCGTTCTTCACGAGCGGTCGGCTGTTGGCTTTGACGGCGACGCACACCGTACGACCGATAAGGTCTTTGGACGTGCAATCGATGGGGTAACCGTCGAACAGGAGGTCTCTCGCTTTCATTGTGATGAACACGTCTTTCAACTTGCCGTAGATCCTGGGGATGGCAGCGTTCACGACCGTCAACATCGCAGGTGGGAAGTCCTGTTCGGCGACCAACAGCATACTCTGGAATGAAGTTTTCGTTACAACTCAGTTACGAAAGTATGAATGAGAAGGAGAAGGTTATCGATCGGATGGGTACCTATCGATAAATTGGAAATACCGATATTTCGATCAACAAAAAAATATCGGTATTTCCATATCGATATCCGTTACACTTGATATATCGTACATCGATATTTTTATCTCACAGCCCCCGTTCGTCATCATTGATTGTCTGACAATCTTGATGACTCATCAAGAAGTATTCCAGTGTCGACGTATACTACGTCATGAAGGGAATCACATGTGAATCCCTTGTTTGCGAATGACAAAATTGGATTAAATAAACGGGATTTTCCAACCACCCTGCTACGAGCTGCTCCGAGCAGTGGAGTGGAGAGAAAGCTGACGGGGTGCATTCCAACCGGGGCCATTGTAAGTTCAGAGCAACTTGCACTGTATTCCAAGCACCGATTAAACTACTACTGATTCCAAGCGTCCCTCGGGTTTACTCGGAGCTACTCCGGCTCGAGGCTGGAGTAAGGTGCCCGTAACAAGAAACCTACTTGCAACCAACACTGAGCTCTCATTTTCCATTCCAACCAACCAAACAAGGGTCAGTGTAGCACGGAACTCGTTCTGAATTACTCTACCCTCGCTCTGCCTTGCTCTGGACTTACTCGGAGCAGGGTGGTTGGAAAATCCTTAAAGATGCTTCTAACATCGAGAAGAAACTTTTCACAATCAAGAAGTAGGTAATGCACGTTCATGTTTTCGACATCAAAAAGGAATTAACATCCGTATCAACGTCTTCAACATCAAGAAGTGATTCGCTCACCATTAACGGAAGATGAGGTACCGTCACCAATTCATCCCCAGTCAACGGGTAGCTCTCTTTCTCTAGAAAGTACCAAGTGTTCAGACTGGAATAAGTTATCTCGTCATCGGCAGGATTATCGATCAGATCCACTTTCTTCTTCCATTCCCTGAAACCAAAACTCTTGTGTTCACTATTAGCCAATCAATGCCTTTTTTGGCGGATCCATAATTTCATTTTTCCAAGCGAATCATCGTCTGGACGAACTGAGATTGTGCCGTCAAGCGTTTAATTTGTGGTAGAAGTTCACCCTACTGTGAAAAGTTACGTTTTTTTCTTTTTCGCGTCCCGTAAGTTTCGGTTCATCTGAGGACGAAAAAGAAAACGGACGATGAAAATCTCATTTCAGCGGGATACGGGTAAAGCAGCCAAAAGTTATTACGTTCTCATATCGCTTTTTTTCGTGACGAAGAATCTACCTCGCGTGATCCGCCGTGACTTTTAATAATAGTAATTGACGAGGGCTAACATCGAACAACTGAAACAACTCGTTGACAGAGCCAGATCGAATTTTTAAATACCTAACAACATTAGAAACCCTTTTACACGGCTCAAGCGTTGCCGTTGCGCTACCTTTTAAGACGAGTTTATCGTCTTTTCGAGTTAAGACGAGTTTATAGTAAATTTTAAGACGAGTTTTGTACACTTGTCGCATCACCTACAGAATTACAGAGAATTACCAGCTCAAAACCATACCTATATGAACCAATATAAACCATACCTGGATATATCCACGTTTACGAACACTACGCCAAACAATCCCAAACAAGTATGTCTGGTCAAAAAATTCTGGCCTGGGGGGAGGTTTTCGGAGGTTCAGGTCTGGCAGACAACGTGTTGTAGACGAGCTTAGTTGCTCGAAACCGGTCCCCACGCTATAATTGTTTACCCAAATAAACAATTTAGTAGGCCTATTCACACCAGCAGAGGAGTCGTTCTCTCTCCCTAACCACCTCATAATTTTCTTCTTCTTTGTGTGCCATACCCGTAAACGGGCGTTGTCGACCTCTCGAGAGGCGATCGCCACTAACTTCTTAACGTGTTGAACAGTTATTACAGAAGAAGTAGGATTCCTATTGTTGAACGCCGGTTCCGAACGGAAAATTTGAGAGGTTTTATAGGCAGAATACTTTCGGTGGGTTGCCATTTCCTTCCGAAAGGTGCGTTGCACCGTCCATAGACTGCTTTGTCAAAGGTTGCTGGTCCGATATCAGCAGCCGCTGGACATCTTCCTTATACTGATTATCGTGATTATCAGTAGAAGGAAGATGTCCAGCGGCTGCTGATATCGAACCAGCAACCTTTGACAAAGCAGTCCAACGCTCTAACCACTGATCCACTGATAACCACATAATAATTTTAGTACGTATTTAAAGTACTTAGTACGTTTTTAATACGAACTCCAAGTCCAATTTTCGCCATCTCGTCAGGGTTTGACTTTAGAGCTCAGTTTATACAGAAAAACGCTGCAAATTTTACACAACGGTTTATTATTCTTTGATATACTACATAGCTTTGTATATCTGTGTATAGCTATGTATTGACACGGAATTAATTTTTGCACAAGTAACCTAGGTTACTTCCGTGCAAAAAAAATTAATTCCGTGTCAATAAAAAATATTTTTAGAATAAATAAAAAAGGTTTTTCTGTACAATGTTTGGACAGATGTGTGACCCCAAAAAACGGATTACGCGTCAAAAATTACTCGGAAGACGACACCTTATTTGACCTCCGGAGGTCTGGAAAATCCTTCAAAATCCCATGAAAGCCCCATATAATATAATATAGGATATTATCCTATGGGTGAAATCGGTTCGTTCTGGGACCACCGAAAATGGATTCTACGTCGAAAAATGCTTCGAAAACGACACCTAACTCGACCCCATAACCGAAAACCTTCTAAAAACCCTCCCCTAGCCCCGTAGCTCCCCACGGGTAGCTCCCCCAAAAAACCGAGTATTTTGTCAAAATTTCAGATTTTTAATAAAAAATTCTTCTGCCCCAAACGGCGGACGGACTTTTCGTTTTTGGAATCTAGTCATCTTAAAATGTATAATGTCAAATTTTGAGGCCGATCAACATTTTCGACCTCCGTCGCCACAACATTGATGTTTTATTCCAAGAAGAACAAACCAAACCGTGAATTCCTAAAATTTTCAAGTAAATTCGCCTGGTTCTCCATCGGCGTTATCGCCCAATTGTTTTGGGAACAATAAGGTTTGGTGTAAGTACCTACTGAGGATTTTTCACAGTAAAATCGATAAGAATAGCCGCAAGTCGCTTATGGCATTGTTTTCTCTCTCTCTCACTCTTCCAAGGTGATGTCCTTTTTTTGTAATGTAAATTTTTCAGGGTGTGGGGAAGAGAGGGCCGTTTGGCCCTGGTGTTTTATTCAAAGAAGAATAAGCCCAACCGTGAATTCCTAAAATCTTCAAGTAAATTCGCCTGGTTCTCCATCGGCGCTGTTTTGGGAACATTGAGGTTTGGTGTACCTACTGAGGATTTTTCACCGCAAAATCGATAAGAATAACCGCAAGTCGCTTATGGCATAGTTCCCTCTCTCTTCTCCCAAGGTGATGTCTTATTTTTGTTGTAGGTATTGTAAATTTTTCAGGGTGTGGGAAAGAGAGGGCCTTTTGGCCCTATCACCTCCCTGATGGTAAAATAAACTAATCAATCTCTCTCTCTTTCTCTCTCTCTCTCTCCAGAAGTAGGTATGCCACAAACGGAAAATATGGATTTGGCGCCCCTTTCTGGCCAATGAAAAGTAGGTAGGCAGTTACTGTCGTTTCAATTCCTACATCCACTGATGAGGGTAGCCTAAATTATTGCGGACATGTCCGCAGTGAATGTACCTATTTACTCTTCGACAAGATATCCATGAGCCAATGCTTTTCCATGGAGTGAAGAAACTGAGTCATTTTTTCGAATGAAAATTAAAATCAACGGAAAATAATCGTTTTAACATGCCTGAGAGGCTGATTGAACTCGGGAGGGGCTTTGCTGGCCAATAGGAAGGCCAAGTCGTGGATCGAGGGGTGTGACTTCTACCCAAACAGCCGATTCCTTGTCCTGTCGCAAATTCAAACTACGATTTTTCCATAAATACATTATATAAATTAATATGAACTTGTGATCAGAGTTTTGATCCCATTTTCAGTGTTATTTGAAAGCCATCTATCGATTTTAAACAAATATTAAAGCATGGTCATTTCTTAATGTTTTTAAAGTCAAGGAAGGTACAATAGGTAGGTATATTAATCGATATTTTCCGTTGATTTTCATCGGAAAGTCGAAAAACTCAATCAATTTTGCAGCTCCTATTAACAAATTTACGCACTGAAGAGATTCGAGGTGGGTCTCATTCGATTCAACGCAAAAAGTCCCAAGTAGGTATACCGAACTTCACAGCTCCCAAAACAATGGCATCGGAGAACCAAACGAATTAGGTAGCGAATACTTTAAGAGTTAACGTTGTTCTATAAACGCTGATCTCTAAAATAAAATCATTCGTGATGACGAGAGCTGGACTTTAAAATCGTATTCAGCACCTATAGGTGCTTATAAACCCTCAGATTTTCGGAGCGCCTGATGCCCTTTTAATGTGGCTCTGTGTTATCATCGCAATTTGCCTTGAAAAGAAGAGACTTGCAATTTAAATCTGTGTTACTTTTTAGGACTGACTTTAGAGATTTTTAGGAAAGGATTTATAGCACTTCCTTTGCCTTGCGGCCATCTTCACGTTCTCGAGATAGGTAGGTGTAAGAGGGAGTTAATTGCCGCCGTGATAAATCGAGCCGGATCGATTTTCTCCGCTCAGTCAAGGCTGGAGCCAACGGGAGAAAATCTGATCGGTACCGTATCATTCTTAATTGTGATCATTCAGGAGAATTTACTGGGGGATTTTTTGCCAATGAAAACGCTGTCGAGTGCAGACGAATCACAAGATTACTTACAAGTATCGATAAGGGCCAACCTCCTTCAAAATAGGTTTGCCACCTTTTTGCACCTCGGCAGGGTTTGTCACGTTGAAAATCCATATGTTGAAATCCAGCGATTGGGGTATGGTTTTCCATATGTCATGAACTTCACTTCCTGGCTCGAGATGGACAATCTGAAACAGGATGGATGTTTCACTTTCGAAGTTTCACTATTGGTCCAACCGAATGGCCTCATGAGATAGTGTCTTAGTGGCTTAGTCCTCAAATTCAGGGAGTGAATGGAGCCCAGGAGTGAGGTTTTCTGCAAACGCTACATCTGCGGCCATTCGAGAACCAACTGTCCGTCGTACATAATCATTACGGTTATATTATTTCAACCTTTGACACGATGAAGGATAGCGCATAAGGGAAGACAACCCAACCAAATCCGACGCCTCCGAGCACCATGGCGGCTCCTGCTTTGCCGAACTTCTTGGGCGGAGCTTCTTTGATCCTCGTCGGCATCTCTTTCATTTTCTCCATGAAATTGGTGAAGACCGGCGACTTGGCCCGGGAGCCCGTCTTTTTGGACCTGGACGGTGGTATGGACTCCATGGGGGCTTT
Source organism: Pilophorus perplexus (assembly GCA_955831195.1). Classification (NCBI taxonomy): domain Eukaryota; kingdom Metazoa; phylum Arthropoda; class Insecta; order Hemiptera; family Miridae; genus Pilophorus; species Pilophorus perplexus. The sequence continues at coordinate 16,234,047 of OY037012.1, forward strand.
GGACATCCTGGTCGGGGGGAGCGGTGAGGACACTCTGGATTCCGTTTTGAACGATGTTTGATAACACCCCTTATTACAGGTTCGCGGTCTAACGTGACACTAAACGGTGTATCATAGATTCATAAGAACCTGATTTTCGTGTCAGTATCGATGTGAGAAAAACCTCAACAACTTTCTCCCCTCCGTTCATCAAAAATTAAAATGAATGCCGTGATTCACCGCGTAGGAGGGAACGACCGTTAGATATCACTCCTTACAAGATTTATTCCCCTGTAGACTTCCGCTTTGAATGAAATGTCATCTAAAGTGTTACCGAAATTTTCATGTGTGGGTAATATGCCGACGTGCTGGGGTCATCATTTGCACACCTTACACCACCATACCAAACCGAGTCAAAAGGGCAATGTTGAGGCCGAGGTCAAGGTCATTTAATGACCTTGACCTCGGCCTCAACATTGTTGTCCTTGAAAATCCATACGTCACAAATTTTGTGACATGTATGGATTTTCAAGGACAACTAACAAGAGCTTCTCAATTCACCACCTAACGATATTTTCATTTTGGACCTGATTAGCAGCACATTGACTTTGGGGGTCAAATTAATTCTGCGTCCAAAATAACTTCGAAAGCGACACCATATTCGACCTCTTGGAATCTCACTTTGGAATCTGGGGAAATGAGCGTGCTGACGTGCGAGCCAAAGAAGGCTCCCAGATGACCATGCCGGATGTACCAGACAGCTTCGTCACGGCTTTCGTTGATAAAATCCTGTTCCTACCACCGAGAAAGTCTGGCAGACCCGCCAGGCTGAGAGAAAGCTGGCAGAAAGAAGTGGGCGGCTCTCCTCAAACCAAATCGCTTCCCGACCGATCTTCCCCGTCATGAATCCGTAGCAGCATTCAGATCCATCGCAGGACATGACTACCTGAACCCGAATCTCCACAGTCTCCGGATGATAGATGGCCCGTCCATCACCATGCTGACAACACTTCCCATTTTATAAAATAGGTAGCGGGTTGTCCGAGATGGACGCTTTGGAGGGAGAGTCCTTCTCGTGAGTGTGCTTGGCCGTGGACACCCATGTGGGTCCCGTCCTATGTTTCGAAATTCCCAAACGGCTCCCGCAATTTCTGAAACAGGATACCCTTGCAGAAGCTACGAGGTACCATAGCCCAATGAAGGTGTGTTGGCTGAGGGTGAAGCTCCCCAAAATTTTCAAGTTGGTTGAAGTAATCAGGGCATTTCAATTGGAAACGCACATGGTAGTCCAAAGGATTGCTGATGAGATACTTCGAGCCTGCAGACGCACATTTTTATAACTACACCACCTCAGGTATTAAGGCAGTCCACAGTCTGTTAGCTCAGTCCTCCTGCTTTGAGCTCAAAGTGGGAAGGGATCTGCGTTGTAAAATACGGGAGTCTTTTGGGAATTTCCATCCTGAGTCAGGATTCCTGACACGACGGAAGCCGAGTAGGAAAAGCTGGAGGCGAGTGGGTAACCACCTGCGTGGCTTGTTGCTAATTAATTAATAATTAGAATTGGCTGCTGTTTTGGGTACCTACATAGTAGGATTTTTTTTTTTTTTAATCTGAAATTTTGATAGAATACCTAATTATTCTTCATTTAGTTGTGTCCGCAACGTTTATAGCCCGATCGCACTTACGCGTGGGGCTTTGTGGGGCTATAAAGAGGCTACGGAAGGGGTTTTAAAGGTTTATGGCTATGGTGTCGAGTTAGGTGTCGTTTTGAAGTATTTTAGGACGTAGAATTCATTTTTGGGGGTCCCAGAATCATCCTCGAAGTTTCCAACCCGATCGCCCTGGCCCAGTGTGCTCTGTGGAGGAGCTCTGGTGCAAAAAGGAGCTACAGGGTTATAATTCGTATGGTGCCATTTGCATACAGTCAGAATGACTGAAACCTTCGACGGTTACAGGATTTTTCAGGATTAGTAAAACCGTACAATAATACCTAATAGGTATATTGTTATGCAGTGATCAACCTACCAGCTGCCCGCTCTACACCACCTCAGCTTGGAACCGCACTGCTTAAATCGATGTCATGGGTTGCTGTTGAGTCTCGATTTGAACGATCCTAAGGCCTACGATGGTTCACGTTTGGCAGATATTGATTGGCGGATGTCTAATCGCCTTTAATCAGCGGCAGGATGAACCGCTGTAGAGAGGAAACCTTCGGTGGTTACGCAATTGTTAATTACCTACCCCCCAAGGGTTGGCGCCTGAAGTGGATCTGAAGACGATTCCAGGATGTTCATTCAGGTCCTTTCAAGGAACCCAGAAACGGCAAACCCCTTAGGTCTTATATCCTCGGGCCATACGATCTGCAAAGTCAGCAAATTGCTCAGACAGTCTAACTTAAGTTCAAGAAAATACATGTCAGTCAAACATGGTTCTATTACGATTATCTATAGCTACCTACCACTATTTGTATCACAGATTCTGTGTAGTAGTGTCGGTGGTATTATAGGTACCGTTGACTTCACACTTGACTAACCACCTAGCCTGTTAATAGCAGGCTGTTAGGTATTAGCTGGTCTTTTTCTTCCTAACTGATATCCTAACTGATATCCTACCTGATAGGTACCTACCAAATTGATTTGAAAGATCCAACATTTTCTCCAAGGCTCACACCTACGCACACACCGACGCCACACCTATCTAATGAAAACCCTAAAGATTGAAGTGTTTTGGTAAATCAAGTGTTCTCAGTTTATAAATAAATTTCTCTTAGCTTACCGGCCCCTTTACTCGCTGACAAAGCCTCTCAACAAAAGAATTTCCCATTTCCAATTCAAATGAGATTCCTCTTAACCGCTACGCGAAAAATATCAATTCACTACGTCTGCATAGTCGACAGTTTCATCCCCACACGAATAATATTCTGCAATTTAATTCCAGTCTTGAGTGGTTTCGATGAAAAATGACTTGTCGGCAAAGTGATCGGATGCATGCATATTCAATACTATGTCGAACTTTGCCTCGCCCATAAATAAATAATTGTCTGCTGTTTCAGCAGAGAGCCCTAGTTGAAATGTGCAAATGTTTTGACGATAGTCCCTATCAATAACAATTGCCTCGTGGGCCTGAGTTCAATCAATCAATTATAGATTGGTTGGACACAGGCCAACAGGCAGCGATCAAATTAATTTTTGATTGGTCCCTGAGTGGATGTTCGAATCCTGGAATACAATTGTATCCCATTTACGTTTTGTAGGGATCAGGGATCGTTTGTAGGCGAATCTTCTACATAATATGTAGAAAATATGTAGAAGATTCTCCTACAAACTATATTATGATGTTCCACCCTATGAAATCTTAGGAAGCCGTCCCCTAAGATTTCATAGGGTGGAACATCATAATATTCCCCGGGAAGGTTATTGTTAATTGGGATTGGGGTCAGTTTTCTAATTCATCAAAAACATAGAATTTCGATATTTTAATAATACTTCGTCAGTAATTCCGATATATCACCAAAATATCGATTTATCATTTTTTAATGATAAACATTGACATTTTTTAAGTTCGCCCGTCCAGTCTCGTGGTCAGTCTTCCATATTAGGTAGTAGAATAGGATCGACGACACGACATGAAGCACCTCACCCATACATTCGAGTTGGTATTACCAACTCGGTAACCCTTTGTGCATAATATTATAAATAATAAATAAATAAATTAATATATTAATATTTATATTATTAATTAAATAAATATTAAATATAATATTTATTTAATTTAATAATATTAATATTAACATTATGAAAAGTGGGAAGGTAAGATATTTTCCGAATTTCGTTCAATAGGTACCTATATGAAAATCTAAAGTAGTCTGTGGTCGCCTTTACGCAAACTTGCATTACAAGTATACTTGTATTTAAACCCCGCTGCATATTATATGAAGTACTGAGGTACGGAACAACAACACGGATCAAGTACACGAATTGTAAGTAGGTACCTACAATCCATGGATTCCAAAACTGTCTACATTCATTTTCGGCCAAATCGAGTTAGCAGTGGATTCTGAAGCATTTTCCCGCGCTCTATCGAAAAATGACTTCAGAATCAAGGAAAACTCTCTCCTTTCCACTGGTTTTAGCTCCCAAAGTTTGGGTTATGTTCCAAAACTCTCTACTTTCATGAGTCAGTTCGAAGCAAAACTCTCTCCATTGGACAGTTCGTGTCAAAACTGTCTACATTCATTTTTCAATCTCAATTTACTGGCTCCCTTCTTAATTGAATTAGTTCAAAATTGTCGCACTCATTTTGTTATGTCAAATGCAAAAGAAATCGCGTCTCCCGGCTTATTGGTTGAGTTGAGGCATGTTTTTTGTGTTTCCTGAAAAATTGCTAAATCGGACTTAGGCAGTTTTGAAATTGATCCAAACAATTGGAGCAAGATACATAAATAGAATTATTACATGATCTTCCTACCTATTAGATCCTCACAGAATTAATCCGCGCGCGCGAAACCGACGGACACGTTTTAGGGACTAACCTCGATTGGATGATGAGTTGGAACAGACGGTTGGCTATTTCACGTCTGGGCCAATTTGAATGTGTGCTTCCTCTTGAAGGATTTCCCGGGGTCTTCGGGGGAAGTTGACTGGATCACTTTACACTTCAAAAAGACGCTCCTTCCAGGGCAACTCGCCGTTTTGTTCACTGGTAGTGCCCAAAATTAAGGAGTTCTCAGATGAACCAATAGTTTCCCTATTTTCCCCAGTCAACTTCAATATTTTGAGTGGAGAGAATATTTCAGGAAAAATGGTGACTTCGATTGGTTATCTTTTCGTCCAATGACAGCCCCGTGCAAAATATAAAGGGTGATTTCTCATTATCCTGGTGTGTCGACACACCAGGTGTGTCACAAGGTGCAGTTCACCACTTTCAGTTTTATGGAAGGCAGGATGAAGGACTATTCAAATATCATTTCCAATAACAATCCATTCATTGGGCTCTCCCCTACTGATCCCTAATCAATCAATTGAAGCCTCTTTGAATCCACGAAGGAGGAGTGGGGAGGTAGGTATTTAGGTATGTCACAAGGTTTAGGGCTCATTCTTCTGGAACATTTGCTCAAAGCTCCTGCATGGATTGACTTGTCAATCACCCTGTGAAATAGGGACATTCTTCTTTTCTTTTTTTTTTTTTTTGTACGGATGGGACCGTTGGGAACCGTTCTATCACTTGCACCAATGAAACTTTTTCAGTCATCACGCGACCAGTGAGTGGAGACGTTGAAGCTTTAAAAACATTTGAGTATTTTTATTACCCCTCATAATCTTGTATTTTTTAAGTCAGCCCATATTCATAGTTTGAATTTAGTGAAATGCATAATGAAGTGAGTATAGTGACACCTTGCAGGTCCTAAGAGGGTGCATTTCAGTCATTTCTAAGGAAGTTATCTTACATTTTAGGGCAAAATTTCATTCTCCTGGTTTCTGGAGCTATTTCTTAGATATGGTTTCGGCCATATTTGATTATCCTGCGTTGCTGCTTCGTGGATTGATTTAGAGTCGTAGGAAGGATGGGGGGGAAAAAACCAGCACCCATATTCATTGACTTTAATAATTGGAAAAACCTGGGGGGGAAAGGGGACTTATTCGTGAAATGACCCGTAGGTCTATAGAACGACTTTCTGACTGGTTCCCGAACTGACTTATTTTCCACCCCTCCGTACGTCCCCGAGAGCCAGCCGAAGACGTGGACCAGCTTCTTGGATTTCTCCAGCTGATATCGTTTTTCTTCTCCTCGACGACCCACTGGCCTTGGGGTTGAAGCTGTGGGCAGGGGTCCGCTGTTCTTCTTGGGTTATGGTTGCAATCACACGATGAATTGAAGAAAAACTTCTCATCCATCTCTTTACTCCTTTTTAGTAATCTTCGTCGTTGATAATCTGCAATCATATACCTTGTGATTGCATTTGCATATAATATTATGTCAGTTTCCTCCCAAAAAAGAGTTTTAAGCCATTCAACATCTATGAGAGCAACCCCGGCAGAGTTTCTTCATACCTATAGGTTTAAACATTCAAGTAGATGAACAAGTTCAAAAATAAATAAAAGTGGTAGGGGGAGTACCTATTCAAGAGTCCTTCGGTGTTTCCACCTACCTGTCTTGACAAAAATCTTTCTCGCTCAGCACAGGACCTCAAACTGGGCACTTCATTGTAATAATTACCAACTATTAATCAATTACTTTTCAAAACAATTATTATTATTGTTTTAAGAACCAACAAACACACCTTCGCCAACCTCTTGTTTTTTTCCTCTTTCTAAACCCTTCTCAGAGAAAGGTAATCAATACAAGTTAATTTTTCTGCATAAAAAGAGGGTTTTTCGTTTGCCCATCATCAATCTATACCTACCTCCCTAACTCGAGTTTTTATTGAATTTACAATTCGTCCGACCGAAATCTTTTTTGCATGAATTCTTCGCCGAATTTTTGAACAGTTGACGTGAGTTGAGGTCAGAAGTCCTCACCGTCGGGGAACTTAGGTGATTCTTTCTATTGCCGATCTTTTCGAATAATTCAAACTTTGATTGTAGGTTGCTGAGTTGGTTCTTCAAGTGTCCGAGGTTCCTCAGGTATGCAAATTGTACGGATAACGATATCTGCGAATGCCACAGTGACGTTCTTGACGTTGTAACGCCATCAGGAATACATTTTCAATCGATGTCCTTCGCTGAATGTAATTGACTATTGAACCGTTTCGATTCCGCAGCAACCTTGAAAATTTCCAAGCGGATTTTCAGCGGATTATGATTAAAGAGAGTTTCAATACTGGGTAGTTGAGCGTTAAATTTTTATTTAAAAATAAAGATAAGATTATCTCTTTTGAGTTGATAAAAGGACCCATTAAGGTAAGAGGTTTGCTCTAGATGGGACTTTGAAGTGACCCCATGTTTCACAGGAACTTGACATTTCAATGTAACATTAATCAACCCACGAGTTTCAAAATTTACCTGCTTAAAATTTCTGTTTAGATCTTTAGAATGCTGGAGAGTCCGCCGACAAAATGCGGAACAGTTCCGCGCCTTCTCGAGGAATATATTCCTCGTAGTAACTATAGTAGGTAGTAATAACTATAGTATAGGTAGTAGTAACTATATAGGTAGTAACTATAGTTACTACCTATTCCTCGAGGAGGCGCAGAATGTGATTTCTCTAGAAACGAAAATTTCGGAATAAGAACACACCCTGGAGATTTCTAATTTTTTATAAAAAAATTCCGTATACGGAATGATGATTATACCTTTGGTTTGAGGTGTACAAAATTAACTTGCCACGCTGCCCGCTTGAAATTGGCCTAATTATTAGATGATTATCATTGAGTAGAATAAATACCCGTAAGGAAACACCTTCATTATAATGACCCTATAGGGTCAACATCGTTAGTGAAAAGAGCGTAGAAATAATTACGTCGGTATAGTACGAACCCACGGTTCTTCTTTATGAACCCGAAAAAGGGAGTTGTCTGGAGAGAGGAGGAGAACCATATTAAATTGGTAATGTATCAATAATTAGATAGGTACTCGGGAAGGAAACTGGTTCCTTAATGATCATTAGTTCTCACCTTCGGCTCCCGACGAGACGATAAGAACTTTTCGGCGATGGTAATTTAATATGACTAAACATGATGTATCAACTCAATATGAAAATAACTTGGAATACGAGTTTATTATATTTATGAGCTTTCAATCGAGTTCTACTACAATAACCACGTTATGAGGACAGGATAGTAATGCTAAGAAGGTATACAATGTCATTCTTTCTCATATTCATATAATATTATCGCTAAGCAGGGAGGTTGGGCTGCCTTTTTTTTTTTTTGGCCAATCACCGTGGTTTCACTGTATTAGCTAACTAGGGCGTGACGGCGCCATGTAGATACGTAGATAAGCTCAGCTTCCTAAAATACATTCGTATCATAATTATTATAATAATAGTTGAAAAGCTTCTCTGACATCGGAAACACGTTCCTTCATGATTCAGGATCCCTACAAATCCATAATATCATATCATCGTTCCATTTCAACTTAACTAGTTTTTCTGGGTTAATTCGATCTGGCTCCCAAGGCTCAACTCATTAAAACAATAACAGCTCAATGAAAAGTTGTCTTTGTTGGGGAAACGTGAGTGGTCAACCTAGAACAACAAAAGACAAATTGGACGACCCTTCTTTGGGTGAAATATTCACAGTTCAAACTACCAGTTACCAAGGGACGGACACAACCGCTCCCCCTCGTTTCATCATGCATCACCCTGACGGACGTGAGTAGCCCTTTTAGGTGAGACGTAGGAGTCTCTAAGGTCCGTAGTAGACCCATCCAAAGGAACGTTCGGCCTTGAAACAGTGATCAAATATATAATACGAAAAATGAGCGGCAGCAAAGTTTTGTACTACCACGAAGAAAGAATTCGTAATGTCCTGATTGTACCAATTGCTGTCGGAGGTATATGACGCTCCTCCGATTTAAGTAATGAGATGAATCACGTTTTTCGGCTCATAAAATTTTCATACACCCACGTTTACAGCTTGGCCTCGTGCCTGATTTTTAACTGCAACCTAACACATGAGGGACGACAGACATCATTTAGTGTTGTTCAAATTTAGGTCACTAGCTTCCTACAATAACTTCGGCTGTTCGTCTAACGGTGGCTAATGTTTATTAATGTTTATTTTTGTCCTTAAGATGTTTCATGTTGAATCCCGGAAAAAAATGGCACGGTACAAAATTTGTACCATTTGTACCATTTAATGGAAACAATGGCACACTTTTGGTTTATTATTCTTGGAACTACTCCGATCGGCCTGAAAATTGGACACTATCCGTTTCAACAGTTCTAGATTCCAAAACCGAAATGTCCATCCGCCGTACACCGTCCGCCATCCGGGCTGTCCGGGCAGTAAGCTTTTTTTCTTTTTTTTTTTTTTTAATCTGAAATTTTGACAAAATACTCGGTTTACCATCTAGTTGTGCCCACAAGGTTTTCAGCCCGATCGCCCAAACCCGTGGGGTGCTACGGGAGGGTTTTTTTTAAAGGCTTATTGGATCGAGTTAGGTGTCGTTTTCGAAGTATTTATGGACGTAGAATCCATTTTTGGGGATGCCGGAACGATCCGATTTCACTGTGGCGATCTATAGGGCTTTCATGGGGCTACAAATGGAATTTTTGAAGGACCCCATGGGGTCCTTCTGCAGGAGGTCAAATATTTTTCGAGTAAAAAACAAAAAAAGTGTAAAAAAAAAAAATTGTTTGTTAAAAATAATTATGCATACCCACCACTACACTACTGTATATGTACTGTAAAGTCTAATACTTATGACGTCACTACTCGGTATCAACCTCGTGTGTGCTTCTCTTACTTTGTAATGTTTATCTGGTGCTCTAGTAAAAACTATTTCTAATTAACTCCGTATTTCTTCATTTAAACACGTTTCCGTGATAAGTGATTTCATTATTGTTTTAATTGACACAATTAAATTTGCGCACAAGTAACCTATATAAAAGAATAATAAACCCTTGTGGAAAATTTGCAGCGTGTTTGTTTAGCGGTTACCTATATATAGGTAACAACCATATATGGTTGTTATCGTTAATGTTCATTATTCAACTATGCCCTAACCCGCTGTGCTCCTGTTATGGCGGCAGCATACCTGGCAGGTATTTAATCCTACAATATGGACCATAACTGCATTGAATTTTCTTCCATCATTACAGGGTTTTTGTTTCTGCTCTCTTCCTATGAAATTGATCGAGCTCAAACTATGAATTTTGAGGAGGCCCTCGTCTTGGAGAGACGGCCCTCAGAAAAATTTCCCCTTTCCTGTTATTTATCTTTTCCCCTAACGTGCTCCTTTTCTAGCGTTGTTTGAGGGTCTCGCTTCCCCTAACGTGTTACGGCCGTACTAAGGTAGGTATAACGGAAAAATTAATGAAGAGAAAATGGACCCTTGTGGGGTTCCTTTTACCAGTTCAAGTTGTTGTGATCTAGTTCCTTCTCTATTTTCCACATACCTACAGTATACTGTTTTCTACGTGTTATAAAACGTAGGTATATAAATATAGATTAGATTCAAACCATGAAGATTAGATTAGATTAGATTAGATTCAAACCACATGGTTCATATGAAATAGCTTCTGCGCTAAAATTATAATAATTTTAGTGCAGAAGCTATTTCATGGTTTGAATCTTGGATGCTACGACATTATATTAATTTTATGCTGATATTATAATAATGTCGTAGCATCGCTAAGAATGTCTTCCATTATCATAATAATATGATTAGCTATGTCCGTCACATGTCGATTCGCACTAATACAGTTTTACCATCATCCATGTAATCCTACCGAAGGGTGAAGTGGGGTAATTGCGTACCTATGCTTCAAGCGAGACGGGAGCTCTTCAAGCAATACAATAATTACCTATTATTGTATTTTCCGCAAATATATTCCGTCACTGATTTCACGCCTTACATAATTCAATCCCTAACATAACCCCTAATATTATAATATAATACAATCCCTAATAATATAACACACTTAATAATATTAAGTGTGTTTATATTATTATCTTACAATATAAGTAGGTACCTAACAAACATTTCGCCTAAGCGCGCGCCGTGGTGTGCTACGAGACACTAAATTACACAACAACAGCAGCATACTGCAGTTTGATAACGTCGATAAGAAATAATGCTTGTCGCATTTTTACTGTTGCTCAGTTTCTTGCCGTTTTAATTTTTGTATATTTTATCATGTTATAAGTTCTACATTTAACAGCGACATCCATCATGGAGGAGGAGGTGAGGTATTGTTGTGCACTTCATATCGTCGTTCCCAGGTTGATGATGTAGATAGTGAAACCCTACAAATCGTTGCTAATGTTTGCGGGTTCCCTGAAAGCTGTTTGTACGAACAGACAGCTAAGTTATGAAGTGAGTCCTGTCGTAAGGTAGGAGCCGGTGACGTGGCATTGCGGAGGTTTACCTCCGCTACAAGCGTACCATCAGAATGTGAAGCAAAGCCCCTAGAGTGACGTTGAAGGGTTTGAGACACATCAAACCCGCAAGCGTTTCAATATGTGCCTGAGGAGTAAGTACTGGGGAAATTATCCTGCTGACAAAGAAATTAAAAAACTTGTGTTGTCCCGGCCGCTCTTTGAGTTGGGAGCACTTCTTGTTCCATGAACACCACACAGAAGTGCGTGCAAGGAGTAAGGGACGTCCTGAGTTAAAGAGCACTCTGATCGTCGTGTTCTGATTTTCTAAGCGTCCTGATTTTTGAATTGTGCTTCAACATTAAATGAGATTGTTAAATATGGTTAAATTTTAACCACATTGGGGGGGAGGCATCGGCAAGTTGAGCTTTGAGTACCCACCTAGCTCTAGCCCTACCTTTGTCTAGTGTCTATGTCTGCTATGACCTTATCAGGCATTGCCTCAAACCTCGGCTAACAAAAGAGGCCGAGAGGTTAAGCCCTAATTGCCCTAAAGCCTTAATTTGTGGGACTTAATTATTGTTCGGAGGGACGGCAACCTGTTTTGCTTTATTCCTTTAACCTTCATTTTTGCCGATATTATCAAAGTATCCATACTTTTGATATAATATGTTGGTACTTATTTTCCAACCTTTGTGTACAGAACATGTGACGGACAATCAATCGTGTCTCGCGCATGAGCGTTAGTGCTCACATTGGATGGTGAGAGCGCTAGGAACATCAATCAACAGAAATTCCAAACATTTTATGTGGTTTAGATTCTGCTTCTGCGAGAGCGCTTCAACGACGAAGGTTTATCTACGCCAAGTTCAGAGGCGCAAGAAGAAGTAGAGGCTACGTTAGAGAGCATTTTCAAGAGCTACGACAATTTGAACGGGTTGGAGCGAGAACCAGGAGCTCCGCATTTGCTCCGAGAGCAACACAAGCAGTTTGCCAGACACAACCTCAAGTATAAACTTTCCGAGTAAGTTAATTTTGAATCCTTCTATTTCCACGGCTCTTGATTGGTTGAAGATTTGGCGTTGTCCTCAAACCTGCTACTTGTAATCTTTTTTTGGCTTTTTGTTCTCAGAGGTTTTCAAAAGTTGGATGCATCCCAAACGTGGATATCGTATTGGGTGGTTCACGCGTTAGCCCTGCTGGACGTCAGGCTGGACGAAAGGGACAAGCAGAGTGTGGTGGACATGCTGCAAAGGTGCTACCACTCTGCTGGCGGCTATGGCGGCGGCCCCATGCAATATGGCCACCTGGCACCCACTTATGCAGCCATCAACTCCCTCGTCATCGTCGGGTCTCCCGCAGTGTGGTCAACCATAGATAGAAAATCGCTCAAAGACTTTTTGTACAAACTCCGCGTCGGGGATGGCTCATTTTTGATGCACGAAGGAGGTAAAATTCATTGTTTCAAATACTTGAGCTATAATCAGAATTGTATGTATTGTTTTTTTTTTTTTTTTTGTTTTTTTTTTTCAGGTGAATCAGACATCAGAGCAGTGTACTGCGCTGTCGTTGTGGCCAAAATACTTAACATTCAGGCGCCGGATTTGTTTGAACGGTCAATCGAGTGGATTGTGCGGTGTCAGACTTACGAAGGTGGTTTCGGAGGAAACCCAGGTCAAGAAGCCCACGGCGGCTATTCGTTTTGTGCCGCTGCTGCCCTCTACCTCCTACAGGGGTTCAAGTTATGCGATTTAAAAGCCCTGTTGAGGTTAGTACTTACGGGGTCTTCATAGTAGGGCTTACCACGTTAAAGGTAAAAAAAAAACAGAAGTTAGTAATTTTCAAAATGAGACACCCAACCTAAGGAAGTGTTATAACGAAAAAGCTTGGAAAAACGTGAAGAAGAAGGATGTTAGTTGAGAACTAACGACCGCCAGATGATGGCGAAACTATACTGGGCCGCTAGAAGCCACATGACCTAGTTGTCAGGAGCCTTGGCGTAATTTTAAAAAAAGAATAAGATTTTTAGAAGTTAGCTCATTATTAGGGCTCAGGTTTGAGCATATTAGCTTTTTTCTTCTCTAGTAAACAATGAAAGAGGCCTTTGGGTAGTATGTTCACATCTCTGGGACCAACAGAGTTTAAATTTATCAAGCCTATAGATGCATGAAACTGCCGTTTTTATTATAAACTAACCTACATTCTAGTGGTTTTCGTCTAAATAGTTTGTTTTTCATAAAAATTTCCCCAAAATATTGTTCCTGGCTAAGGTTTGAAACGCACACATTCGAGAGGTATTTCCTGAATTAGTGTGACATTCGAGTTTGAAAATTCAGTGTTATGTTATCCTAATTCGAAAAAGAAAGTTTTGTTTTCCGTGTTTGTCAATTCTTGTACCAAGTCACTCCGGCACCAATAATTATAATTTAGCATGTAGGTAGAACATTTTACACCGCCTGAAGACCAAAAAGCTGCCTCCACTCCTGGACTTAGGTACATACGAGGATATGCCGATTGCGGACTTGAGTAATTTTCGTGTCCATTTCCTCAGAGTCAACGAAATTAAGGTAGAATGACGCCAACAGGAGTACTCTGAGTCAAAAGTGTTTGGGCATGGACAATGACAACTACACCCCACTCGACGGCATGGACAATGACCTTCAAAACCCCCTCCTGGAGCCCCACGGTGTAGTAGGATGTATTTGAGACACCTCATAATTCTACGTTCAAAATGGACTTCCTACACAACACTCGTTTGTCTGACTAAAAACCGACCTAAAAGCCTCACAGAGCCTCACGGTGCGGTTGAACAGGTCTAAAACATCCGAAATCACTTCGTAAACGACACCTCATTCGATTTTCTGGCCTAAGTCCTTCAAAGAGAACATTGAACATGTAGAACATCCTTCAACTTCTCTTTAGAGAACAGAAATGTAACTTTGTTCGTTACGCTTTCCTCTCGATTAACTAATCGTTACTAGTAGATTTTAACGGTGTTTTCAAGCATAAAACATAATATGTTTAACTTAATATAACATTATGTTTCTCGAGGCCTTGCGTTTGTTGCCTATTGTTAACATTTTGGCCTTTTGTATTGTTTGTTTTTGCGTTCAGGTGGAGCGTGAACCGGCAAATGAAGTACGAAGGAGGTTTTCAAGGGCGAACAAATAAGCTGGTTGATTCGTGCTACACCTTTTGGCAGGGAGCCACCGTCGTACTGGCCCAGATCGGCCTCTTTGGTCAGGATTCCAAGGTACATAGTTGTCAACTTTTGGTTTTATTATTCGTGGAATACTATGTGATCGCGACGGAGGTCGACGAAACGGATCTGCCTCAAAATTTGACATTATCCGTTTCAAGAGGTCCAAAACCGAAATGTCCGTCCGCCGTCCGGGCCGTTTTGGGCAGTAGGAATTTAAAAAGAAAAAATCTGAAATTTTGACAAAATACTTGGATCACCATCTAGTTGTGCCCGCAAGGTTTTCAGCCCGATCGCCCAATTCCGTGGGGCGGTATGGTGCTAAAATGGGGCTACGGGAGTTGTTTTTAGAAGGCTTTTGGCTATGGGATCGAGTTAGGTGTCGTTTTCGAAGTATTTTTGGACGTAGAATCCATTTTTGGGGGTCCCGGAACGATCCGATTTCACTGTGGCGATCTATAGGGCTTTCATGGGGCTACAAATGGGATTTTTGAGGGATCCCAGGAAGTCAAATATTTTCCGTGTAAAAACAGGTATTTTGAAGAAAAAAAATTTGTTTCCAAAATTTTTTTATTGGCACAGAACTTATTTTTGCACAAGTAACCTATAACAAAGAACAATAAACCCTTGTGTAAAATTTGCAGCCTTTATACATTTGCGTCTCGTCACGCTAGGTCCGAGTCTGTAATCATTCATTCCTTTTGTTTCCCAGGTGGTAAGAGAAAAAGAGTGGTTCTTCGACAAGAAAATGCTCCAAGAATATGTCCTCATGTGCTGCCAAGATCCGTACGGAGGGCTCATGGACAAACCTAAAGTAGGTGTAGGCTTGCCCGCTTCGAACCCTTTTCTCTACCGAGTACCTCAAGTCAGATTTCATTTTCAGGTCCGAAAAGATCCTTACCACACCTGCTACGCCCTTTCAGGGCTCAGCGTAGCTCAAACATCCTTGCAAGACTTGGTCGGTAAGTTATCGCGACAGAGACCATTCGGTGTGTCAAATCAGCCCCATTTCAACATTTTGTCATTGCAGGAGATCCAGTTCGTAATCAATTGAAACAAGTCCACCCTGCATTCAACCTTCCTGTCGATAAACTCGCCGAAGCCATGGAATACTTTTACGGGTCCACATAACTTTTACTTATTGAACATTGTCTCCTCAACTGTAAATTTTTTCAAATATATTTTTCGACTGACTCGTTTTCATTCCCGCTGCAAGATGGAAAAACGCTGCAAATTTTACACAAGGGTTTATTATTCTTTCTTCTTCTTTGGGCGCCATACCCGTAAACGGGCGTTGGCGACCTCTCGCTAACTTCTGTTGAGCGTGTTGAACAGTTATTACAGCAGTAGGAACCTACTGTTTAACACCGGTTCCGAACGGAAAATTTGAGAGGTTTTATAGGCAGAATACTTTCGGTGGGTTGCCATTTCCTTTCGAAAGGTGATAATCAATATAAGGAAGATGTCCAGCGCCTGCTGGGATCGAACCAGAAACCTTCAACTCAGCAGTCCAACGCTCTAATCACTGAGCCGCTGATATTATTCTTTGGCAAAGACAAAGTCCCACACCTGTCCCAACATCGTACAGAATTTTTTTTTTTTTCTAAGAAAATATTTTAGAAAAAAAAATTCTGTACGATGTTGGGACAGGTGTGGGACCTTGAAAAATGACCAAAATTACTCGGAAAATATTTGACCTCCTGGGATCCTTGAAAAATCCCATGAGATCCCCACGGTGAAATCGGATCGTTCTGGGGCACCCAAAAATTGATTCTACGTCCAAAATTACTTCGAAAACGACACCTAACTAGACCCTTTGGGCCTCGCCGCCCCTGGATGCTTATGGCTGAAATGAACATGGAACGTGCTTTATTAACTGAGGGATTGAAACCCATCTTGCGTGATGGAAAAGTAACTTTCTGACGCTAAACTAGTGACCTGACTGACGGTAAGACAAGTGACGATGCCGAACGAGTGGCCTAACGTACAACAGGTGAGGATGCCGCACTAGTGGCCTAATGGTAACACAAGTGAGGACGCCGAACTATGGCCTAACGTACAACAGGTGAGGCGCCGCACTAGTGGCCTAACGTACAACAGGTGAGGACGCCGCACTAGTGGCCTAACGTTCAGACAAGTGAGGATCCCGAATTAGTGGCCTACCGTATATTTATGTATTACGTGCCTCTCCCTCCCCGACTAACGTTTTTGGGCAGTTAGGTCACGGCTAAAGCATGTTCCTGGCTAAAAGCCCTCCCGTAGCCCCTTTTTAGCCCCACTGGTTTGGGCGATCAGGACCTTGCGGGCACAACTAGATGGTAAAACGAACATTTTGTCAAAATTTCAGATTAAAAAAAAAAAAAAAAAAAAAAAAATCCTACAGCCCAAAACGGCTCGGACGGCGGATGGACGTTTCGTTTTTGGAATCTACGTGACTTGAAACAGATAATGTCAAATTTTGAGGCCGATCTGAATTTTCTACCTCCGTCGCGATTACATAGGTAGGTGTATTTATTATTCCAAGAATAATAAACCAAAAAAAGGAATAAACTCAAATTGCTCAGCACCGTCTTAAATAATTTTATTGTAAAGCATCTTTTTTCGCAGTTAAATTCACAACGGAGTTAAGTGATAGCTTGAGGTATGTTACAGGATCATGTAGTAGGATTATCTCCTCAGAAATTAATTATTGTCATGTAAGATTACGATATTACAAAAAAAGAATAGTAAGCCGGTTCACAATTTTAAACGCACTCACGGAATGTTTTTCATCAAAGTACGTCGGGGGCTGTAAAATAACATTTTCAAAGAGGATTAAACCGCACAATTCGTTCTAAATTTTACTGTGACCTGAAGGTAACTGGTCTGAGCAATGAACAGATACATCCAGTTTTCTAAATCTAGTCAACAAACGTCTGTAAGTAATAGCTTGGGTCAGAGCTGTCAGCGTGAAACAGCTAACTTCAAACAGCCAGTCTTCCGGCTGTCAGCCTGAACCTCAAAATCACTACCAACAGTAAATAAGTACAACATCGCAAGTTATGTATACACAAAATATATAAAATACACGACTAATTGTATTGTCAAGCTTCCGAATAATGTAACCGCTCTAAGCTACATTCTCCATTGCATTCTACATCTGCGTTCCAGAAATTTAACAAAACTAAATTTAGAGAACCAAAAACGTCCTCAAGCTCTTTTCAAGATGCGAAAGAAAACAATCGGAACAATAAAAAGCAGATTAAGGAGGTTATACACACCACCAGACACAGCAATAATACAAGAAGCGTATTGTGATGCTTTTTTAAGTACAATAAATACTTGGAATGTCGGGAGAAAATTCATAATTTTCCTACATTCATAAATAAAATTCCAAATAAATAAAAATATAAATGTATAAAGATATACATGGCATGCGATAATGGCAAAAGATACAATAATAAGTACACGTTCACTTCGTCAAGCGATTATCTACGGTCATTGAATACTTTTAACAATTTCATGAAAATACGCGGTTATATTTCCCTCAAGGAATAACACTTGTAGAGGGTCTCCCGGAGAAATCGAGGATTCACGTAACAAGGGATAACACTTTAGTAACCCATTAACAATGGACGGCAGGATCACTTTATGATATGATGAAGGAATGTTAGGCGGGAAAAGAGTTAAAGGGCACATTTGAACATCTTGCGGTACTTATTAGTGTTGTACGCATAAAAACTCGATCAAAAGATGAGTTTAAAATCGCATCAACAACAAGGAATTGGTCAAAAGGGCAACAAGGCAGTTAAGGCTAAGCAGAAATTAGAATGAAACTAGTTCAGTGGTTCCAAAATGTCTTCCAAGACAACTGTGGGCATTTCTAACATTGTAATGGTATTTACATGCCAAAATGAAAACCACAAAAATATCAAAGTTGTCCGATAGGCAGGATTCGTATTCGGCAGGCTGCGGAGGTTGTAGAAGGCTCATTCTACAGGTCTCATTCTAACCACTTTCAACAAAAATTCCCGAGTTAAGGTTTGAACAGTGGATCAGTTGAAGAGGGTTCAGATTAGAGCTTTGGCTTTAAGTCTCCTGCACCTGGCTCATTTCGTAAAAGTACAACTGAACTCGAGGTTAACCCAGTAGAGTTCCCAAACATAACCTTTACAGAAGAACTATAGGTCTCCCACAAGAATAATGCGCTCCGACACTGCAGTCTGTTGGCCGCAAAAGGAAACGCCGATGTGGCATCCTGAGCCAAGGGCGAGGGAAGGGATTTAGAGTTTTTCTGCCAGCAACATTGTCACAGCCGTTTTGTTTACGTTTCCCGGTTGTGTGTAGTTTGTTTTTAACCACCGTATTTTCAACGATGGAAGAGAAGAAACCGAAAATTTCTCGGGGAAAGCCGTTGAGGAGTCAGGCGAGGGAAATCGTCTACAACGTTGCGCAATTTTTCATCGCCAGAAAGGAGGGAGAACAGAATAAAGTGAACGTTCGCGATGTTACTGTTGTTTAAATTTTGAGGTATTCCTAATTATTCTCCGTAACACTGCACAGCAGCAAAACTAAAATAAAAAGTTGTTAGGCTATATTCAATGATGTGAAATTCAAAATTTTTCAATTAAAAACCCCATTTGAGAGGAGAAAAAGAGAAGTGCTGCTACTAAGAAGGGAAAAACGAGAGGGAGCGGGAAAATTTTGTGTGATTTTCGCCACCAAAATGCAGAGTCGTAGCGCAATAATATTATTTTTGTGGGAGACCTATAGCATAACTGCAGATCAGTGGGCATAGACCTTGCAGACTTTCTTAATAGGTCATGAGGTTTCCTAGATTTTGCAACAAAGATGAGCCAAAATGGGCGTTCAGAAAATAAAATCAATACAGCGCACAATTCTGAGGCCCACTCTCATTTAAAAAAAGAAGACGTGCATTTAAGATTTTTCGTTTGGCGCTTTGGAAACAAGACTGGCATAAAATATTATTTAAATTCTTGCTTAACTGGTAGAAAGAAGGACAGTCCGATTTTAGCTTTAAGAGGAGACTAACCTAGTTTGAGTTCATTGTCTGGTGAACAGCAAATTTGAGAAATCGAGGGGTTAAAACCGCAGCTGACGGGTTCAACCTGGTGAAAGTGGCTAGGTATGTACTAAGAATTTTGTGTTCTCCCAAGACGGTTGTCAAACTTATAAAAAGATTTGGAGAGTTCATCTTCATCAGGGCAAGTTAGGATGAGCTTAAGGCTAATCCTGAAAACCCCCATAAGTCCGGTCTGCATCGTTGGGAACCACTGAACTAGACCAACAAGCAATAAAAAATTAAATCATTGGGGTTTGCACAAAAGAACACCAGCATGTGTAAAAATGTCAGTAGAATAAGGTAGATAATTTACAGTAGCTGAAGTCTGTCAGTTACGTTACTATGCATTTACCCTACTTGGTGTTGATCTAGGTCCTACATTGATATTGACCGCATTGGTACGGGGTGACCGGCCAATTCTTGAGCAGGCATTGGGTTAGGATGAACTCAACCATGTAAAGCGCAGGTTCATTAGAATACAAACATCTGTATCGAGTGTGGTGAGGGGGGGATACAATTGAACAATGCAAAAAAGAAGGGGCAGGTGACTTCAAACACGGAATATTTCCCCCGTAAAAATCAACAACGGCAAAATAAACGAATGTTTTGACCAAACAAAAGCCTGAAAGGGGCTGAGTTTCCGATGTCCATGTTTGGAACGAGGTTTATATTAGTTTAGTACCTCCACGTTAGCTGAACACAACCTGATATGCTGCCATGTTTTGTTCCGGGCATGACTTGAGTGCTTTCAATATGACTTCATCGTAAATGTTTGGAAACTGAGGTTCAATTTTACACCACCCACCCGACCTACTACTTTGCCAGATGATCTAGGGGGAACAAATTGGAAGCTAACCATCCCTATGTTATCTCCAAACATTCATACTGATTGACTGGTCACAATTTGTATGTTCCATTAATATAATCGGTTCTTCGATTCTATTTGCCGTATTTCCTATCTTGTGATAGGTACCCATTATGTCGCAGGTTTATGAAGTTACCCGAGGCGTCTACATGGTTCAACGAGGGCCAAAGCATATGCCACTTAATACAGGCTTAGGGCACCAATTCTCCATAAGGTTGTAGGTCCGAAAGTAGAGCTGCAATCACAGTGGCCGTTTCCCAAAGCAACGTGAACCTCTTATCATGGTTATAACTGGTCCTTTGTGTTTCTTTTACAAGCAAAGTCGAGCTTATCAACATTAATAAGTCATGACAGATGCTGCGAGGTGGGGAGTAATATGCACTATGTATGTTATACATTTTAGACGTTTTGAGAGTAAAAATCGGAAGAGCCCCACAGAAATTTACGACTTAAACGACAATTCCATAAGCAAGGTGCATGCATGAACACCCCATAATATAATATATGAAATATATATTATATGAAATTTGTTGTGGTCCTCAGATTCTGTTATCTCAGAAGGTTAATCAACTTAACTTGGATAAAACTGAACATAGATTGTGAGATCCAACTGCATGAATGGAAGGGAACTCGCATCGTGAGGATTCTCAGAAACCCTTATGCACAATAATCCTTTTCATTCGGGTTGGGCAGGTTTACGCATGACTTCTTCTTCAAGTGTTCTGCTAAAACTCCTGATTTTGTACATCGCTTATCGCCAGTCAAAATGCCCGAAATGTCTCCATCAAAAGCACTCAATTTACCTCTGGACTAGTCTGTCTGCAATGACGTTGGGCTCCGGACCCGCTCCCCAGCGGCTGATGCATGAAGTACGACCAGAAATCGGGAATTTTGCTGTGTTGGTCACATTGGCTCCCGTCCGTTTGTTTACCGCCGTGTACGTTTTTAGTGAAAATCTCAAAAATTGTTAACGTGGATAGTTTATTGTTTCAGTCGGGACTTCTCATAATGGATACGCCCAATCATCGGGAATGTAAAAGAAGATTCTTCGTCGTTAAGGCCGTCAAATTGTGTTCAATACCTTCTTTTTTTTTTCAATAAAAAAATTCAATTCGTAGTCAACGTCTTATTGCAGAATTTGGTTTCCTTTGTAATCCTCTCTTATTATGATGGTCTAAAATCAAGGTTTGTAGTTGTAGTTGTAAGAAAATAACGTTCATTCTTTTTTCCGACCTCATAGCGACAATAATATTAAACATCAGTGAAATCGATAGGTTAACCAGCAGAAAAAGGGCCCTTGGATTGCAGGGAGAAACTTCTTCCATCTGTCCCGCTTCAAAGGGATAAAATCGCCTGAAAAATGGCACAAATCGAGAAATCTCCCAATTTTTCATTCCGTCGGCCTCTGGGTTCAAACTCGGGGCCCAAAGTCATTGCAGACAGACTATTATAGTCGTGACAATAAAATAACTATAATAGTAACTATCGTGACAACCAAAATTTGGCCAACATAATATCCATCTCATTTTCTGTTCAGTGCTGGATTTGTTCGATTGGACCGAATTCGTCAACAGATCAGCGTAACCGACGCGATCAGACCAACGTCACGTAATCCACCAAATCTAGACACCATTAAATGGCATCTATTTACAATAACCTAGCTCAATACAGATGCTGTACTCGTATGATCTCATCGGCCAAACATAAGCCTTTTGTCCTAAAAACTACTCCACATTCCATGTGGATAACAGAAAATCACTATATAATAGCACACTGATAAGTACTACGTTTTAGAGGTTGGTCATACTGATGTCATCACGATGTAAATCGAGACGGGGATGGTCCTGGTCAGATCATTAAATTTCATTGCCCGTTCCGTCTTAATGAAACTACGCCCTTCAGAGACACAAAACGCACTTACTAGGAATTTCGCAGGCAATGTTTTACGTCGTTTTGCTCAAGCGCTGAAGGGCCCTGAAAACAAATGCATGAGAATAGCGAGTTGTGTTCATCATGATACGGTTGTTGTTGTCGACTTGTACTCACCAATATCAGCAATTGGTATGAGCGGATGCGCGCATCAGAGGCACCAACAGCGAAGGAGGACCCGCTTGTCGGAGGAAAGGATGTTGAAGAAGTTCAGCCGCCGTGGCACGTTGAGCAGGGTCCCTAACTAGCAATCTCTCCAAGAACGCTTGCAATCGGCCAGATACCTTAGAAGTTAAGTTAAAACATGTAAGATGCAAACGAACAAAACTGTCAAGCTCACGCTCACGATGAAACGTACCTTGTGAGTGTTCTTCAGCTTCGGAGGGGCCATGTCCCTGATTTTCCTCATAGCCTGTAGTGGAGGCTCGTTGAAAAAAGGCGGTTCGCCATCAACCATTTCAATAACCATAATTCCTGTTGATCAAGAAATATCGGCAATAAGCGTATTTATACAGTGAGTTTATTAATAAAACCGCAGTTTAGTAACTTCAACTGTTGAATCCAGGATCTACTCACCAAGGGACCATATGTCAACTTCGGGGCCGTACAGCAAACGAGATATGACTTCGGGTGACATCCAGTAGGGGGTTCCAACAAGCGATTTCCTCTTGGGTAACTCTTCGGATACTTGGGCGCAAAACCCAAAATCAGATAGTTTGACCTGTTGGAAAAACAACTTTAAAAATGGAATCTTCGAAATGGTCGAGCATTTTGCATTTCCAAAATCCTATTCGGTTTCAGCACCTTCAAAACACAATCAAATTTTTAGCTGTACAATGTACACACCAAAACGCAGTCCCATCTCCTTACGGGTATGGGACTCCTAAAAATGGATTCTGGGAAGCTTCCATCCAGCACAGGGAGTTCAACAAGTGACGAGTTGCACGTGATGTAATAACTTTCAGTAGACGACCAGATAGATGCTAAATCACATCAAGTATAAGCTAAACTCACCCTGCCGTCAGCCGCAAGTAGAATGGAGTCACTCTTGATGTCACGGTGGATGACACCCTGCGAGTGGAGGTAGGCTAAGGCTTTCAAACACTGCTTGCAAACAGTGGCGATTTGAGCTGGAATAAACACCAGTGTTAAAGAGCCTACTGAATGGTTAAAATCGACTGTTTTTTCGTCACACCAACCTTCATCCATTCTCGCGTGCGTGACTATGTCCGTGAGGGCACCACCTTCCAGGTACTCCATAACAACCCACAACTCGTCGCCGACCAGATAGGACTCGTACATTTCCACAATGTTCGGGTGATGATAGTCTCTCATGATCACGACCTGAATAGGAGAGATAACGTCAATGCGACAAAAATACAAGGTAGGTATAACGAAGTTAAGCATTCAACACTGAAGGGAAATGTTGTTGTAGGGCTGTTTTGAATTGTTGAAGCTGCTCAGGGCTAATCCGTGCTAGACTGTCTGCTTCTTAGGTGTTATTGGTTTGTAGGGATTTTCGCACTAACCTCGTTGAACAAAAGTTCTCTGCGTTGCTGTTTGCGAAGGTCCATCTTTTTGACGGCAACTTTTCGACCGGTGGCTCGGTCAATAGCGATGGAGACGGTGCCGGTGGATCCTTCCCCAATCATCATGAGTTGGTCCAGACGGTCTCTGGGGTCACCGGGACAGACTACCAGCTCCAAAGCAGCTCGGAACTAAACAACGAGATGTACTAGATGACATTTGAAAACGTGATTGAAGACTAAATACTTGGAATGACACTTGCTCCAGCCGATGCATCGGGCAAGACGGCGGATATAACACCAACGATTTCTACAATACTACAGGCAGAGTTGAGCGTAGTTAACTAAAAATTTAGTTCAACTAACAACTAAACTTACAACTAACAAAACTAAAAACTCAACTAACAACTATTAGTTGTTAGTTGACTTTCAACTAACAACTAAACTTTTAGTTGTAGTTGAGGTTTAGTTCGAATAATTTAGTTGTAGTTGGTTTTTGCCCAACTCTGACTACAGGGACAAGGAATACCTGCTCATGGGATATCCTCTGTTGATCGTGATGGGATGACTGTTTGGCCAGTGATGTCTGAATAGAAGGAGGGGGTCCGCCGTTCAATGGCGGCTTGCTGGTGTTCTGATTGTGGTCGGGGAGCCTCACGCCCCCGTTATTACCCTACAAATACATCAGGGTCAAAACAGAAGAACATTCGGTGTTGGTTACTTCGGGAAATCGAGTATGGCTTACCTGTATAGGGATGTTACCGTTCGACTGTGGCTGCATTTGATAGGGTGGAGGCGGAGGGCCGCCTCGCCAATCAGCGGAAGGATTCATTTGCATGCCATTTGATGGCTAGAAACGCGGAGGTGAAAATTACTCTCGTGGTCAGTATTAAATTTTAATCTCATTATTGAATCCAATGAATTACCTGAGTGGGATACAAGTTGAGCATTTGGCCTTCCGGAAGTGCCGGGGGGATGTTGGATCTAGGAGGCCGACGTCGAGACGGAGGAGAACTGGAACGGAGGGAATTCGATCTAGCGACGTGCGACGTCTTAGGGATGCCGCCTCCTGAAACCACTGAATCGTCGCGGTGACCTGGTGCGCGCGCATCGCCTCTGACAATCGTCTATGAAGAGAGAAAAAAAAAAAAAAGCTGACGCTATTTTGAGCAGGTCAATACACAACGCAGGAAGTTAGGTATCGGTCTTCACCTTCAAATCGAGAATCTCCGTCGGGGTGATTTCCGAAGGGTCGACGAGCGGGAGCGGTCGGTTGGTGCTCTTCAGGATCTGATTGTTCCCAACTATTGACGCCCATTGCAAAGGCAACCCGACGAACTTCCCCTCCCTTTTGTCGAACCCCGTGTGCACTCGATGCTCGAAATTGGTCGGCGGGGAGATTTGAGGTTTTCTCTTCTTTTTCGCGAACATCTGGACACAAATGAACAAGAAATTCGCTTTAGAAGTATTGTTTTCAGGTAGGGAAGTTACAATTTAAAACTTTCAGTTCATTGGGAAACCACTACCAGCTCTGACAAACAAGGTCAAGCAGAAACAAGTTACCCATTTTCTAGCAAAGTCACACCCCTCGCTCAAACACGGCGACACCCAGTGTTTGGTTAAACTTGCCCAAAAGGCTTTGTGGGAGAACTAGATAGAGCAGACTTTTGATAAAGAACGTGCTTAGAGGTGGTAGATTTTATAATCTATAATGACAACGGCCAGTGG
This sequence comes from Pilophorus perplexus, assembly GCA_955831195.1. Taxonomy (NCBI): domain Eukaryota; kingdom Metazoa; phylum Arthropoda; class Insecta; order Hemiptera; family Miridae; genus Pilophorus; species Pilophorus perplexus. The sequence continues at coordinate 16,259,316 of OY037012.1, forward strand.
CATATTTGTAGAGCAGATACCCCCATCCCCTTCACAAATTGTAGATCCACCACGGCGGTTTGGTACTGTATAGTTATGAAAAAGGTACTTCCGAGAAAATAGCGAATTATCTTTAATTAAAATCAAACAGTCCAGTGGGCAGTAGTCCAGACCAATTCACGGTTTCATTTACATTTTTCATCAGACTTTTCCGTCGCTGCCTTTGGTTCGACCTTTTGTTTTTCATCAGACTTTTCTGTAGCTGCCTCCGGTTCGACCTTTTGTTTTTCGGTGGGACATGGAGGCTGAGGTGCGGATTCGTCTTTGCAATCTTTATCACTTTCTGGTTGGGACACATCGCCAGAGGCAAGACCAGCGGTAGGAGGCGATCCAGATTCACCACTCGGCGGCTTTGCAGGGGAGTCAGGTACAGGGATGACCACTTTCGATTTTACTTTCTTCTTGACGGCAACGACAGACGCCCCGCTGACTATGTCTATCAGTTCTTTGGTAATAAGACTCTGCCGGGCCCTGTTAAACTGCAGGGCCAACTTTTTATGGAGGGAACCAGCGTTTTTCGACGCGGAGGCCATAGCGTTCATCCGGCTAAATAATTCCACGCCGTAAGTTTCCGTCATAGCGTAGAAAATCAGGGCGGCTAGAGAAAACTCTACGTACATGTCCACTTCTTCGTTCGAGTCCGTTTCGTACTGATCGACAAATTTCGAGCCACGCAATACCGAAGCCGCATATACCGGAACGTGGTATGTGTCGTACGACATGGCAGAAGAAAAACGTGAATAGTACAATGTACCTTCGAGAAACCCTTCGGAATTTACGACACGATTAGCAATCATTGAGGCACCTTTAAATGTAGGATTTCTATGTCCGATACCATTCACCACTAAAGCAATGACTTTGGCAGTTTTGAAGCTGATGATGAGCTTGGCCTTTTCTCCTACGCATATCACCCTGTACTCGTGTTTCCTGTCTTGCACCCTCTTCAGGGTAGCTTTGCAAGTCTTGAAGTGACACGCACCGCACAACCCGCGGTCTGACGTGAACGGTACCAAATAATGAACTTGGGATTTGGGCATCGTTTCCTGGCTCACCAAATCGTAAAACTTCCTGGCTCCAACACCCAACGGCCGGGCTGCCAGCAGCAGACGTTCGGCCTGTTTGAACCGCGTGGCGGCGACCATCTTCATTGAATTTGTCAACTTTTGGATGTTCTTGATGGACTTGGCTTTTAACTGGATCTGTTTCAGATTCCCGGCCATATCCTACGAAATTCCGGACAAGTTGCGGGAGAAAGTAGGTAACGGTGTTCCACGTAGCAACTTTGGGACTACGATCGACTACACCACCAAAATCAATCCAACAACTCACACAATCTACAAACAATAAAATTCATTCCGATCCACGGAAATTCCATACCTTGTGAAAAAAGCACAAAAACGAACTAACAGCTTTCCAAGCACATCACCAAAACCACCTCCCTAACGGAAATTCGAGGTTTTAGTAGTAAAGCTAATTATCAAATCCAACTTTCTTTGAAGAATCGCGCAAAATTTTCACTGGACGATATCACCCCGGAAATGGAAAAACAAACGTTTATTGTTATTAGAGACAAGAAATTAAGAGGATTTTAGAAAACTCGGCCACAATAATAACAATAATCAGCCATATTTGATTATATCAGGACCACCAACCTCGGCTAAAGAATGCGTAAAAATGACCTCGTGGTTGGTATCATTTTGACAAGTAGAATCTGAATAACAATGAATCGTGATAATCGCGTAATTCAATGAAATGTATTCAAATTAGTTAAAATAAAATTTTTGTCGCGAAAAACTGATCCACTCTGTATCAGAGTCTGTCACAGAAATTCTGTGGTCTTCACTTTGACAAAGGGGTACAGAAAATAGCGTGATTCAACACAACCGTTGCTATCGTGGTGGTTCGTAACAGTTTATTGGTTTAAATATGGACTATGTACAGTAAGTTTTACGAAATATATATATTTTTCTTCCTAGTAAAGTTATTAACATTTAATGCTACTTTTATCCCTCATGATTATTTTTCCTCGTGATTAACTTTACCTAACGTCGTAAGAAATTACTGGGTACTATAGGATCTAATAAATGAATTCGTTAGTTCCTTTGATATCAAAATTCGGAACCAAAATTATCGAAGTATCGATATAATCATAATACTTATGCTTCGATATTAGGTATGTGACAAGTATCGTATCGAACGAGTATCGATATGGTATCAGAATGATTACGTGATTCATAACTCCCGCGGAGTCGAGGTTTCTTTCTGTTGGCAAGCCTGTAGCTATTGTTTATGTTTTGCCTAACCCTCCGCGGTTATTTGGAATTTGGTCCTTTAGTTCGGCGGAGCTCGTGTCTGTGTATAGAACTGACGATTTTGAGTTTTTCTTGTGCTAAGTTTTTTAAAAAGCCTCCTCTAAAGTGTTCATCGGCAGTACTTCGTTTGAATGTGAACTTGAGGGAGTACTCGTTCAGCTGGAGCCTGTTTGTCCAATATCAGAACCAGGCAAGCAATACTTGTACTTGGTCATTAGTCAGAATCACTTCCACCGGAATCGTCCGTTTCGTTATTGCTTTTGTTTGATATTTGGGGACCTAATATTATGGCGACCCCTTCGGAAGGGGGGATGGTTGGTAATGCAACCGGGCTGAAACTCTATACCTACCTACACTTTATAATGGGAAATTTTAAAATAAATCCTACCTCGAGAAATTGCGTGGCCGGCGATCTAGTTTTAGGCATAATAATATTATAATAATATTATCGGCATATTATGCCGATATTATCTCACGTGGTGTGGAACTTGTGACTTGTCAAGGATCATTGGACGCGGCGGCAGAATCAGATTCTGCGATAGTATCTGATAAGTACCTACCGTCGTGTTGGCCCAATAAATGAGATCTGAATCGAAAATGACTGAAGTGAATATTAAAAGTACTTTCAAGGTATCTAGGTATGCCCAACAGACCGACAGAGTTCACATGTCCTCCTTCTTTCTTTGACTGACGATCCTTTCCAGCAACCACTCCAGCGTTCATTCTTGCTTTCTTTTGAAATTTTGCAAGAAGCAATAGCGACTCCAACTTCTTATTTCTTGATTCTCTGGAGCTTTTGGCGAATAGGAAGACTACCTGGGAAATGGAAAAGCCATAATTTGTTCAACAATCCGGATTCATCCTATTCGCTTGAAGGAGCCTCACCATGAAACGTTCTTCATTTTTCTCCTTGACTGTTCACCATCAGATAGGTAGTGGGGTCTCCTCGATTATCTTGTCCTAAGGAGCAGAGTTGCAATCCAATATGGAGAGATGACTCTGCAGCTGTTGCATAAAATTTTTCATGTCCGCATGACGGATGTGGAAGACCGTTTCGAGCTGCCAAGCCCCCCTTCTATTGCCCGAAGTGGTTGGGTAGGGAAAAGGGCCTGTACGCTATGATGGATGACTTGATGGACCTATTGGATGAATCCAAGAATACCGCCTTGACCAAAAAATAAGTTACCTGAAAACCCTCATAAGCTCACAGAAAATCGCGATTTCCCAAAATTTGTACTTTGGCGTATGGGCTCTTCCCCCTGCCCAGCGTCGATATAGCCATAATATGGCATATTATGAGTTTGAAATTACCCAGATTCAGTTGAATGTAGCCGATTCTAGAGTTTGGCCTGGGGTTACCATTGAATTATGGGCGCATGAGTGCTCTCGTATCCATTCCAATTTCACTGTCCTTGTGCACTTCAATCTTAGGTGTATCGATTCAAAATTGTCTTTATTAAATTACGGTGCAGAGGTCTCATCCAATGAGGTGGATAGGGAGTGAAAACGACTCCTCTGCTGAGTACTTAATTGTTTATTTAATTGATTTAATTGATTGATGACTAACGTTTTTCTTTTTAGGGCTGTAGATGAGTATAACTGCTCGAAACCGGTGCCTACGCTACTCAGTACTCAGCAGAGCAGTCGTTTTCTCTCCCTATCCATCTCATTTTATTAAATTAGGTTGGGCAGTAGTGGGAGCAGATAAATGTTTGGTCAGCAGTCTGTTTGAGCATTCTGCTCCGAGCAGAAACAGGTTTTGATGGAGTCGACACCCTATTGAATTGTGTAAAGTTGGAATTTTGGATTGATACGAGGTTTCACCAGTACACCGTCAAGTATCATAATAATATGTATCGTTCCAATTTTAGTATAATACACTAAGTACATTCTATTATTATGTACTCGCTTCGGCGGTACATATACTAAAATGGGATAATAATATGTATCATAATATCATGTATCATAATATTATTATGATACATATTATCATGAAACCCCTGTTTGTTGCTAAGCAACCAGACTTACGACAATCGTCAACTTCAAGACCCCCCCACTTCTGGCTACTGACAAAATTGGCTTCGCAAAATTTTGTATGAAGCTGTAATTTTACAATTTATGGACATGTCCTGTGTTGTAGATTTTTGAACTGCAACTAGTTTCCATCAATAAAAACATTGCAGAACAGAGTCTGCCACTTCATGAGTAGGTATTGATCGTCCTTGTGCGTCAGGCATCATATTTTGGGGTATTTAAACTGTCCTATAATTTTTTTAGACCCCGAATTTTATTTAGGAAAGTAGAGTGCGTTGTCCATCCAGGAGTCGGGTCTGATTTAGTTCAGAAGGGGTCTCCTCTCACCACCCGTTGTGGAACCTGGTAGATGTCGAAATTCTGAAGAGGAAATGAAAGGACACCCCCCGCCCAACAACGAAAAATATTTACTAAATCATTTTTGCAGACATGGCTGAACGAACATTGGACGAAGAATTCTACGATTTGAAGAAGGAAGTACACGCCCTTCTCGTGAGTCAGCCCTACCCCATGTCATTCTCTTTGTTGGCGCGAGATTACCAGAACCTGCTCGGGAAACGACTTGACCACCGGAAATTCGGCTATAAAACGGAACATCAGTTGTATTCGGACATGCCAGACGTCGTCGAGGTGATTTGTTTCCGAATCTGTTTCCACGCTTCGGCTTGTCATTCACTTCGATTCTAAATCCCAAAATAAAATATGTCTTTATTTGCCGTTTCAGATAGTAAAAACGCCGTTGGGACCGAAACTAAAGGCGATCCCACAACAGGAATCGAGCCACATAACCGCGCTCGTCAAAGGACAAAAAAATAATAATAACAGGGACCGCAGCCGAAAACGGTTCGATCAATTTCATTGGTATGGAGAGCAAAAAGAAGATCAGATGCCTGCGTGTAAGTTCTGTATTACCACGTCGAATTGCTAAGCCATTTTTTCCAATTTTGAGTTTAAATTTCTCGGCTGGTTCTGTGTTTTCCACATTTCAGGTGTTTGTTTAAGATATCAGTTGCTGTTAATACCGCCGCCCTTTTTAGCTCATTACTGACAGTTTTGTCACTCCTATTAATAATAGCTTTTTCAGTGCAAGTGTCAAACTCGGATTGGCGTATTCCTCTCCCTTCGTCCACCGATAGCGCCACTGAAACCATCCTCAAACCTGAAACCCTCACCAAAACAGTCGATCAGACCTCTGGGTCACATGTTGCAGACGTTCCATGCGCGAATGATACGACAGAAGGAGAGACTGAAGGTGATATAGATACATACCTAATATTCTAAAGTTTGTACATAGGTAATATTCTAAAGTTTGTTTTTTATCGTAAAGGCACTTCACTGGCTGAATATAGGAAATTATTTCCCCAGTGGAGGTCCTCCTGGAAAATATTTCCCCAATCGACGCGAACCAGCGGAAAATATTTCCCCGATCGGGATCTCGTGTGTTGAGACTGTGATGTGAACTCTGTACCTGGAGATGGGCGCTGTTTTTGTTTTTTTAGTTAGTTCTGTAACTGTTGGTTTCTTCGGAATTTTTTCAAACTTTTTGTCAGTCTTAACAGCTGAACTTGGCAATGTTGACTTTCCGTTCCAGTTAGAACGTTGTTGCTTCAGTCGATTTTTCCCGAATTCCTCTCTCCCGAAATTTCAATCTGACGATACCATAGGATCGAGAACGTCATTATCTATAAGAATATTACCCTATTTCAAAGTGGCTGAAAATCACCCTGGGCATTGTTGCACCTCCACCTGGGGGTGTAAGAGCCTCAATTCCCCCGCCTTTCAACCTTTGGATGACTACAGCCGAGATATGATCGCATTCCAGTAGACAGTAGTCATGCTTTAGTTTTGTTGATAATTTTTTCAATTTTTGCCTGGGGAAATGTTTTTCGGGGTGGCAATCTTGGCCGGGGAATTTTTTTTTTTTTTTTTTTTTTTCAGCAAACCCGTAGGGCTACATATGGGGATTTCAGTTAGTTTTCAAAGTAACGTTGGACGTAGAATCCATTTATGGGGGTCCCAGATCAGTCCCACTACTCGACCTGACCTTCAATTGCACAGGTGAGGTGGGGCAATGAGTTGGTTGTCTTGTCGACGACATGGTCAAATTCAAGATAGGAAATTTCATAGCTGTCTTACCGATATTAAATTATTTTATGTAATTTTGGAGGTTGGGAAATTAACTCTGTTCTCCGCTTTGTTTTGCCTGCAAGGGGTTTCAACCCAATCGCCCCAACTCGTAAGGCCTAAGAGGCTAACAGGTCGGGTTTTTGAAGGACTTGGAGCAGGGTTCGAGTGGGGTGTCGTTTTCGAAGTATTTTTGGACGTAAACTCCATTTATGGGGATCTCCGACACATCCAACTACTCCATGGGGATCTATGGAGCTACAAATGGTGCTCCAGCGTCTCTGGACGTGAAACCATTAATTCCTGTGGTTTTGCCTATAAAGCCATCACAGGGTTTCTTCGTGTAGTGGCCATCACAGGAAAAAAGCAAATCGGTACCACATTCCTGGAGGGCAGACGAACCCGAATTGGACTCGTTTTAATGTGGCGTCGTTTTGGAACTAGTTATGAATTATTTTTTGGGGGTCTCTTGCTCATCTCCTGCTTCCTCTCACGCCGTTTTGTTTGTCGTAATTCAGGCTCCATGCTGTAGTGCCAGTGTTATATTAAGCCCCCCCCCCCATTTCTTTCTAAACCATAACACTGCAGAATGAAGTGTTCTACATCGTTGATGTTTCTGGTTCCTTGGTTTTGCCGAGTGATGACGCAAGTCTCACAGTTGCCTTTGCTGGGCCCTGAGGAAGGCATTATATACTGCTGAAAGCTTGGCAAAAGCATTGACGTTTTCTGTTTGACCGTGCTCCCAATCGTGGGTCGATCGGGCCTTTCATCGATCTGACCTAACAGTATGCAATTTTTTATTTGAAAATTTCGAAATTATTTTTTATTGAAAGTATAACCTTTTTACAAAATAAGTGTAAATCCTTGTATAACCTTGGCATTGTTACTGTCAAAACTTCTTGGAAAATTTCTCCGTTTTCGAAATTTATTGCTAAAAATTTCTAAAAATGCCACTCCGAGGCAGGTTTGATCTCCGTTAATGTAACCTGTAATGGCATTAAGATTGACTACTATCCAGAAAATTAGTATAGGTTGGCTTGAATCTATACTACTCAGTTTCAACTCTCTTTCTCCTTACGGTGCTTTTTTTTCTTCTTTTTTTTTCAATGTTTATCGGGTGGTCTTGCGTCAGGTGAATTCCAGCAATCTTGCCCCTTTCCCCACTCACACTCGGAGGACGAACTCTCCGTTGGTTCAGCCTTTTAGAATGAGTCTCCTCGATTACGGGAAGTATTTTCGTCTGCTAGTTGTAACAGTTTTGATATCCGTGAAAACCGGTAGAGTCGAAGTTACCACACGAGGCTTCCAAACGAAAATCGGCTCCCAAAGTTCACTTTTAAGATGTTCCAACTTTGAACTTCAAAGAACCTAAGTAGTTTGTCCCTTAGTGCACCTACTTTTCATTACATCCTCACATTACGAAGTCATTCATGTTCCTCAGAACCATCACCTGCTCCAGAAGTGGACTTGATGTCACTAAAACCTCAATCTCCTAAAACTTTGTCCAAAACAGTCGCTGCCACCGCTAACCAGCCAAGTAAGCCACACAGTCTTATGACACAGACATTATCGACTAAGTTGGAGTATATTATAATTTTTGACGTAAATCGCTGTCTTACAGTAACTCCCGCACCCGTCGATTTGACGTCTACGAAACCGCAGACGCCCAAAACGGATGGTGCTGTGCAGCACAGCAAGCCAAGAAGCGGAGTTTCTTCTTTGTCAGAGAAATCGGATAAAAACACTCAGCCTAGCGAGGTTTGGCGTAATGGGTTCCAGGCGGCTGGGCAGCCTCTATTCTGGCAGTATGGCGGCCGGCCACCGCCTCCTAATTTCCCCAGTTGGCGAATGTCTGGGCCTCCAACCGGTCCTTATAATCCTTACTGTAAGTAAAATTGTTTCCTATTCGTTAATGAATTACTTCTCACGCCCACCGTGAACAGGGAGGGCTCACTACGTTCGCCCATTTGCATGCACCTGTCCTCAATCCGACCCAGCTGGCGGTGGAAATACCTAAAATCCCAAAATCTATCCGAAATTAGTGAAGAGTACAATCGTCTTCAAAACCTTGAAAAAGCTTTAGAAAGGACCCTTGCTCCTAAATCGTGGCCCCAATGGAAGCAAAACATTTCTCGCTCCGAGTGGGGGTATTTGTAGTGTGCGAGGATTCGAGGACGAGAAATGAGACTCGTGAGACGTAGAGTAGAAGTCTGGTTTGTTGTAGGCCAGGCTGGCCTTTATAGTAGTGTGCCCTGGAGGTGGGAATCCCCTCTGTACCTTCCAATAGTAAAGGAAGGTCCACAAGGGCACAGTACATATCCCCCCCCCCCCCCCCCCCAGTTTTTACAAGTTTGCAATACGTAAAAAGTAACAGTATTAGTACAAGTAGTCGCATAAGTGTAAACAAAGGGACGGGACTGAAGGCCAAATAACATGGTAGGGCTGAAGGCAAAAAACGTTGTGTTGTGGCTGATGGCCCTCGAATGTCTTGAGCTGAAGGCCGAGGTGGGGGGAGCTTGGCTGAAGGCCAGCGCCGTCGTCTGTCGGTCAGGCTGCAGCGTCGCGATGACGTCGACAAGGAGGGGAGAGGACGGTTTTAAGCAAAAAAACTGAAAAGAGTGCGAAAATTTCGAGGTTATATTATATATGGCTGCTATAAAAAAAGGGACCTCCTGCGATGATGCAAACTCAGAATACTACGTATTTTTTTGAAAGGCGGTATGTTACAATTAAATTAATCGTAACATACCCCCTTAAAAAAAAAAACGGGTTCCCTTGTTTTCAGCCCCAACTGAAGGAATTAAAAAGATTTCCAACTTGCCAGTCACTGTCTACAAGATTTACTGGACTTGATTTCAAGTGATTGATTCAAACTTGAATCAATCACTTTCAAGTTGTGATGAGCTACGTGAGTGGGTACCTACCTAATTTATGAAAATAAAATCAGTTGAATGTGCAGTACTCCTGCTCTGAACCCAGTGGAGTTGACATCGACCCCTCACCCCGCTCAGTAATAGGTGGCAGTGATCCTGAGGCAGTCGGGGGGAAAATGTAATATTATTGCTATATCGTTAAGAGGAGAAAGCTTGAGTTATACATTCATACCCTTATGCATTAATGGTATAATATATTATATAGATAATGACAGATGAGTGTTTGTTTTCAGGGTTCCCCCCAAACTACGGATTCCCTATGCCTCCAAACCCCATGGTACCACCTTACATGAGATTTTTTCCCCCATCCAGACCCAGTCCGTTCCACAACTACCAACCCCCCTACATCCCTACTTTCTCCAATATCTACGACACCCAGTGTTATCCAGATTCAATGTTCAACGGTTTGCCGACAAACAATCCACCCGTCCCGCTTTCGACAAAATCCCAACCTGTGAACGATGCTGAGCGCCCAGAATCTCCGGTTCGGTCAGAAGATACCAATTTGAGTCAGTACCCCAAAGAACCCGAGCGGTACCCTGCCGGATATTCCGACGAAGACTCCGGAAAAGCTTCAGGCCCTGATCACGACATTGCGTACCCCAGTCCCTCACAAGAGTGTAAAGTCATCCCTCCCGTCCAACACACACACAACAAAATTGAAAACATTACGTCCATTAAATCAGGTGAGTTCAATACCTTCAACATTATTGATTTTTGCATAATGATTCGTTAGTTTTTTTTTTTTTAAGTGAAACTTTTATTACATCGTCCCAAAATTTTTGTTTTTTTTCCCCCTTCATAGACCTGAAACTTGACACTCAGCCCTCTAACAACGTACCTGAACCCGAGAACAGCTTGCGGAAAGAATCAATTCATCCAGACAGCACAGGTATGAGTTTTATTGATAAAATTTGGTCTAGAACTTAGGGATTTTTTGTACTAGTTGTCTAATTAAATGATTTCTTTAGATCTCGGAATTGGCCTTGGAGATGCCAAGAGCTTGAGGTAAGTTTGAATTTCCACAAAAAGTAGTACCTAGTAGCCAAAAAAACGTTTGTTTTTAATTTATTCTAATTTCAGTTACTACATTCCGAAAATCAAGACTGTTCTCAAGAAAAACCCCGATGGCGTGGCGATGTCTAAATTTTTGAAAGACTTTCAGGTTTGTATTTCATAAGCCACAGAGAGGAGTGTATTGTGTCTCTGTTACCTACGCTCAATGAGAAGTGAACGTTTGACTCAGTACATAATTGACTCAATCATTTTCGGGAAGAACTGAGCACCAAGTAGGTTAACTATTGACGTCATCAATAATTGCTGTTTGAGGCGACCCATAGTGGGCCAAATCGCGAAAAACCCGATCAAAGTTATTGTGTTTGCGAGTGATACGGAGTGCTTAACTTAATCAAGTAGCTTAAATGTCGCAAAACCCTGATTTATGGCGGTAGTTTGTGGTTAAATCTAAAAGTCTTTAAAATCAGGCTGATAAAAGAAGAACCCCAAGAAGTTAGTATGAGCATCTCGAAATGGATGCACTGGATATAATATATCCAGTTTATGTTAAAATATTATTTAAACATATGGCGTGCTTCAAAACGAAATAGGCATCAGCAGGTTGAAAAAAAAAAAAAAAAAAAAAAATACAAACTACAAAACCACGTTTATTTCACTGGATCAAGAACGTTTATTGCCAAGAACACAGAGTGCAAAGACAAGGTCAAAATTCCCATACAAAACTTTCAGCTCACATAAAATTACTTCAATAATAAAGCGGTATGTACATCATCAACAAGCCTAGATGGTAGTAATTACCAAAGCCTATGCCTAACTAGAGCTCTCTTACATTTTTTATGCTGAGGAATATTTCATTGAAATCATAAGGTGCGATGGATTTTAAAAACGCTGCAAAGGGTTCATCATTCTTTGATAAAAGTTACTTGTAAAAAAATTAATTCTGTCAGTAAAAAAATTTTGAAAAAAAAAAAATTACTCGGAAAATATTTGACCTCCCAGGTTCCTTCAAAAATCCCATTTGTAGCCCCATGAAAGCCCCATAGATTCCCACGGTGAAATTGGATCGTTCCGGGACCCCCAAAAATGGATTCTACGTCCAAAAATACTTTGAAAACGACACCTAACTCGCGTAGCACCATTTTAGCCCCATAGCTCACCACGGGTTTGGGCGATCGTGCCTTGCGGGCACAACTAGATAGTAAAGGAAGTATTCTGTCAAAATTTCAGATTTAAAAAAAAAATTCCTACTGCCCAAAACGGCTCAAACGGCGGACGGACATTTCGGTTTTGGAATCTAGACCTCTTGAAACGGATAATGTCAAATTTTGAGGCCGATCGGAGTCGTCGACCTCCGTTGCGATTACATGACGTATTATTCCAATAATAATAAACCAAAATTTGACAAGTTTTGGCGTAACGTTTTTGTTCGTAAATTTCGCTCGCAACTCTTTAGGGATAGCATGGCCCATTCTACACCCGCCCTTCTCCAACTTACATGAGTATCATACCTCCTCCACTCATGGGTATACAGCACGGCATGGGAGTGACTTGCTGATGCCTCATTGCCATCGCTTGAAATCATCCCACATCAGCAGTTCATGGTGAAGCATTCAATTTTTCAATGCTATCCCTAAAGAGTGCTCGCCCTTGGAGAAAACGTAGCACGTATCTTCGACTAAGTAAATCGCAGGGATGGTCAATTTGTTATTCTTATGAAGGCTGGCTTACAATCCTGTTGGTACTTCATGCCAGCGATCACTCGTACTGCACCGCGTTGCCATGCCAGCGATCACTCGTACTGCACCGCGTTGCCATGCGAAAATTGCGCCAGCTGACGCGGCATGACCCCAACAGATGGCATAAGTTGCACGACTCAGCAGCATGGACTGCGGCTAGGATTGGATTTTTATGTAGCTTCTCCTGTAATCTACGCAGGAGGAAAAAATTTAATTTAACCTAGATTCAAGGTTCTTACAGTGTTGCTTCCAGTTCAGGTTTGGATCCACCAATACTCCAGGAAATCTAACGCTTGGGAGGTTTTTCGACCAAGGATGACAATTATCATGTTAGGAAACAAAGTATACCACAAAAGGTGATCAATTCGATTTTTTTGTTTAAATTCGATTTTTTTTTTTTTTTTTTTAACCGGGGTTTTGCGATTTTGGTCCACTGTGCGACTCACACCTACCACACCTTGCCACGGCCCTGAAACCTATGAGTATACATACCTATTGTATACTTCGAACCTCGAACACAGAAGTCAGTTGGTTGGCTCAACGGCAAGGTTAGGTGTGCGGTTGCCTCAAATCGCAGTGATATCAGTGACTGACCCAGACATACATCATCATTTTACCTACTTGGTAGGTACCCACATCTTCCCCAAAATGAACGTTAGCTGAGATTTTTTTAAAAATTAGTAGCTATAGAAGAACCATTGCGTTTCCCCTCTGATTTCACGCCCCTCCAAAACCTCACGTCTTGACTTTGACTCATTCTAGGAAGAGCATTCGGAGCCGTTGGACTACCAGCAGTTGGGATATCGCTCAATGCAATATATGGTCCTTGACAACGATGATCTTTTTCTTTTCGAAAAGATGAGAAATTCGGACGACATGGTCCTGTATGAAGCCAGAACCAAATTCCGCTCATGTCCCATAGGTACGAATCGCTGTTAAAATAGCTTTTGTCGTTTATTGTAATGTCTTCAATGACTTTATCGTGCCTTTATGATTTTCAGACAACCGACGTTGGGTGCCAAGTCAAGTTCAGGATGGGCTAGCTGCGTTGTCGAAGTTGCATCCGAATGGCATAGAAGCCCATCGTATCGTACTGCTTTACGAAGTTAGTTTACAAAATGTATGCCATCGTTTTGGGTTGGACTCACGTCCTTCCACATCCAGGGAGGTCCTTCCCATCCTCTTCTTTTGATGACTTAGCTTCCCCATTCTCCTTCTTTTTTTTCGAATGGCTTCCCTCTTTGATGTTCGCCCTGGATAGTAACTACCCTCTTCTCCAAGTTGATAGCTTCCATCCGTTCCTTTCCGTTGGATAAGACCCTCTCCAGGATGACTGCTGTATTGTTCGTGTTGTTAGTTGGACATTACGTCCCACCAGAGTTCTTAGCACTCTTCGTTCTGTGGAGGTATTGGAGCGTGCAGTGGCCTGTTAGAAGGCCAACAACCAAGTGCTTATCCCTCCTCTCCATGTTGAGCAAATCCCTTGGTTCGGAGATTCTACTGGTCAGTCGCGCCTGCCTCTGACCTGGAAATCTCCCATTTGTAGGTAATAGTAAACCCCCTGATTGCCCCTAGAAAGGGCTCATGACCTACTGGGAGACATGCTGGTCCTTCCTTATCGTCAATTCCCTGATGACACGGCCTGTGTTGTCTCTTATGAGGGAGTTGATTCAGGCATCCCCAGGCCAGCCTTGATGTGATCGAAAGCGAAGCCTGACTGACTGTGGAGACTTTGGCTCGCATTGCTTAGTCGATACGCTCAGACGCCAATTTACTTACACCTGATGGTCCCAAACAGCTCAGTATGATGGCACAAAAATACCAGCTCCAACATCCATGACAGATCCATCAGTGTAAGAGATGTCAAGTGTGGTGCTCCCCACATAAATAATTGGTAATAGGTTATTACCTATAACTAGTTTTTACTAATAACTAACTACGAAATAAAACAGATGAGCAAGTAAGAATGAGCAGACGTAGTATCGCACGAAGACGCGTGAAGAGGCAACCCCTTGGGGGTTTTCCCAAGGGGCTCCTACCTGCAGCAGGTACACTCAGCTCTCTCTACAAGGCGGACCCAGAGAGGGATGAGCCAACTTTGGGGGTTGACTCACTATATAAAGACCAGTCCTAGGCCAATTCTCTCAGTACTCATAAAATTCGTGAAATCAACTAGTCGCTCCTTCTTACTCTCTTATATTACTCGTATCCAGTGCCCTGTCATTGTGGAACCTCTCTTCCTCTTAGGACTCAGTCGTTTTTCTTCAACTCCAAACACGTACGGATCCCCAAACTTTGGTTTACGCATCCTTACTAACTTTCCGACATTGGCTCATCGTGCATACAAAAAAAAAACGCAAAAAATCAGGGAGACTGCCCGATGCCACGAAGGTGCTCATTGCCATGAGAATATTACCGTTACTAAGAGAAACCGCATTTTACGGGAATTTAATCAGCTTGCTGACCACAACAAGCAAAATTTGTATCTGACTCTCAATTTTACTTTTTCCATACCCACCCGAGAATTAAGAATTTTAAATTAAAATTTTTCTGAGTTTTAAATATAAAATTTCTGCATGTGTGTATTTTTATTTTTACAAATTTCAATGGCGTTTGTGCTCCACCTTCAAATTCATTTTTCTCCCGATTCAGCTTTCACGTACATGAACCGCTCTTCCCCCTTGGTCATATAGAATTTGACTTTCGCTCGAAGGAGCACAATGTGTTTACCTCGGCGAGTTGGAGTGGGAAATGTTGGCATGAAGGAGATTCCCACGATGTACATTTTATTTTATTCTTTTTAACAGAAAACATATGCAACGGATATTGACCCTCAGGAGCTCGGATTCAACTCGATCTTAGATCTTCTTTATGCATGTACGAGCGTGTGCGTTAAGGTAAGACCCAATGAACAGCTCAAGTGTTATCGAATATAGAATACCAGATTTTTATCATAATCTGCTGTATCATCATCATGCTGTATTTCAGGAGTATAGCGACGCGTCTCTCGT
Organism: Pilophorus perplexus; assembly: GCA_955831195.1. Taxonomy (NCBI): domain Eukaryota; kingdom Metazoa; phylum Arthropoda; class Insecta; order Hemiptera; family Miridae; genus Pilophorus; species Pilophorus perplexus. Next base: position 16,274,522 of record OY037012.1, read on the forward strand.
TTTTCCCAAATATTGGATAGAAAAACCCCAGTACCAGGGGACACTCAGTCAAACCCCTCATTCAGATTCAGAGGTCCAGATAGGTCTCCCGATGAAAAAGGTTGGTCTCATGGTAACACATCGACGGTACGCGATCTCTTGATGTTCGGCATTTCTCCGATATTTTTCCAGGTGAACCTTTGGCACGGGCACTTCAAAGAGAACGAGTGTGACCCCTCGTTCGAATACACTCCTATCGAAATCCCAGACGAGAAGATAGTTCAGGTTAAGATCGTCGACGTGGGAGACCCTGGATTATTCTGGTTGCAGTTCATGAAAGATATCGTACGCCTTTCTGAACTCATGGGACAAATAACGTTAGTATGCAAGTGACGGCGTACTGATGAATTTTCCAAAAATCCACCCACCTTTTCCAATTTCCAGGATTCACTACGCTACACAAGAAGAATTTTATCATGTACCTGACGAGTTTGTTGCACCTGGTTTGGCTGTAGTCACATTTTTCTCCAACACCGGCCAGTGGCACCGAGCTCGCATTGAATCAGTGGAAGGTGATCAATTCAAGGTATGCTCAACTCAATTCATGCTAGTGTAATTGTTTGAGAACCTGAGCTATTTCTAGTGAATTCAAGTGTCAAAAGTGTTCCTACATTTGATATCGGGGGTTTCCCGACTGACTCCTGGGCAGAACGAAAATTGAAAAGCCCGTCTGACTGGCCGCGAGTGAAGAACTGAAAGAATTGCCCCTACTGATTCGTAGTGCACATTTCCAAAAATTCTCCTTCCCACTTTACAAACTTAGGATCGTCTCTACGAGTAGGTCGTGCAGGTGTGGTTAAAAATTTGTGATGTGATGCTGAGAAACATCTTATCGAGTACGTGATATCGTAATCCCTATGAAAAATTATAAAACAGAAAAGAATAACAAGCAAATTAATCTGCTTCAGCAGCTCCGTCTTCAAAAGCCGAAGTCTTGACAAACGTGTGGAGGAGGTATCCTTAGGGTGTACGTGAGTGTTGTGAATGTACTGGGTCTGGGTCTGGGTCTGTGAATGTATGTGTGTCTGGGTCTTGTAACTTGCGTTTCTCAGACTTTTTGACAGCACACCTTTCTAGCCGGTTATTAACAATTTATGAAAGACCACGATACTCATCACCCGTAGTTTGCCACTTAGAGATCTGCTTGCTAACTTGGGGTGCATCCAAACGAACACGGGCGGGTTACTAGGCTTGAGTATCTGAAGCCGAAATAAATCGTCCAATGTGGCGTGGGGTAAACTACCGTTTTCCTCGATCGGCGAAATTGAGCAACGTGATACGTCGTTAGTACTTGGATGGGTGACCGCGTGAGAAGTGAGGTCACCGATACAATGATTTTCTGCGTTCAATCGGACGGTAAACTTTTCCCAACCAGCCATGAGCGCCCCACAACGACGGCAGCGGCCAGTTAGACGAAAATTCAAGGGTGAAAATCCCTTGGCGAACCAAAATTTAATTTACTGCCATACCACCGACCCATCTCAAAACTTCCTGCTTCGTCAAAGGTTTTTGAAAAACTACTTGAATCCAACCTTTACGATTATTTTGAAAAGTACAATAATTGAATAAATTTTAAAAAATTCACAATTCGGTTTCCGTAAGGGTCGATCCACCAAGGACGTAATTCAAACCCTTACTGGTTTTGTGGCATCTGCGTTCGAAGATGGCGAATTTGCTTTTGCGTCTTTTGTGGATGTTGCGAAATGCTTCGATTGCATTTGCCATGAAATACTGGTCACAAAGCTCCACACGTATAACTTTTCCTAAGGCGCCTTGTCTTTCTTAGAAAGCTATCTATCCGGCAGAATATAGGCTGTTCGTCATGGTGGATGTCTATCAGAATTCTTGCCAATTGACTATGAAGTCCCACATGGCTAAGTCCCCGGCCCAATTTTGTTTCTAACTGTTATTAATGATCTCCCTACATGCCTTCTAAATTCTTCAACAATTCCTATCTTTTTTGCTGATGACATATCTTTGGTTATGAAAAGCAATTCACGTTCTACTGTCTGCGAAATAGAAGCTGCTTCGATTGAGGCTGTCATAAATTGGATCACAGTTGGTTTGGGTTGAGTGATTTTTCCGGTCTCGCCAACAAGCTGGCTGACGTATAATTCCTTAGTGCCTCCCTTGACCCCAAGGCTTGACTGGAAGTCCCATTGTCCTCGTTTGCCAAGTCTCAATTGCTCAACTTTTTATTGAGGCGTCTTTCTGAAAGACTGACAAAGCCTGCTGTCCTCGCAGCTTATTACGCTTGTTTTCTGAGCAGAGCTGTCTATGCAATTCTCTGTTGGGGACACTCCCCTGCAGCGTCCATAATGGATATGTTTAAAGTAAAGTAAATGTAACACATCCCCTTTTAACATTGACCGCTTCCATTGTTTTTACATCCCAGAGAAAGGCTGTACGGATTGTAGCTAGTATTCGTTATCGAGAGGATTGTAGACCAGCATTTGTTGAGCTGGGAATTCTCACTGTCCCTGCTATTTATATTCTTAAATGCTTAATTTATGTAAGGAAGAACATTGGCAATTTCCTCAGTCCCGACCACCTATACTCTACACCCAGCAAAAACAAAATCATACTCCCCTTTCACCGCCTAACTATCACCGGTAATAGCCCCAATCAAAGCCCCTCAAAATTTTCAACGCTTTCCCTGCTGATATCCTGGATGGTCCGGCTGGTCCGTTCAGGGCGCATATCAAGGTTTACCTCGTCAAACTGGCTCCATACACTGTATGGCATACAGTTTTGATGAGTTCTTGGCAGAGTTCGTAAATTGCTCTATGTAGAGTGCCTGTAATACCTAGGTTGTTCTTCAGTTTTTTTTTTTTTTTTTTTTTTTTTTTTTTGGTCTGTATTTCTGTTTGACTATTGCCCATACGTTATTATCTGTCTTTGGCAAATAGATGAATTTGATTTGATTTGTTTCATATATACCGATATATCGGAAATTTGAATTAAATGGACGAGAAACACATACAAACAACTTTGGTTACCTTATGATAAAATTTTCGACATTCAGTCGTCATCAGTATCACATACTCAACTCAACTCAACATTTTATTTGTCCAAAAACACAATGATTTATAGACAATTGTCACCGTAACACATGTAGATAAAAAACATTATAGCAAAACAGTAAAACATCATAGTGACAATTCACATACAATACATATAAACATATACATAGACATATCTTCAAAAATATCGGCATTTCCTTATCTCCCCCAATTCTCAAGAGAGTACCTACAACTCAGCTCTAATAAGACTGAGCTTCACCGTACTGAGAAAAGACATGGCAGAGAGCTTCTGTATTTCCTGGGGCAGAGCGTCGAACAGCCGAGGGCCTACCAACATTGGGTCATCCTTACTATAGAGTGTGGAACCCCATCACTTGTTCCGAAATGTTACCCTCGTTGAAAATATTGCAGATTCTTTACGTCGATTATGGCACATTTGAGTGCGTTGAGCGAAGCCGACTGCGGAAGCTCGACAAGCGCTTCGGATGTGATCCCGTGTACGCCGTGAAAGCCACGATGTTCAAAGTCGACTCGAATGTTTGGAATGACAAATCTTGCGAAGTCTTCTTCGAAAAGTACGCTGAAATCCCACTTTTCGCGTATATCATCAATAAAAACTTAGACGATCCAAAAGTAAGTAAAAAAATGGAATTCCAAACGCGTTGCAGTTTTATAGTCAACACAATTACACTACTTGTTTCTTACATTATTGCAGGATCCTGCCTTACAGATTAACTTGTACCATGTTGACCCGCTGACTGGCCAAGAACAGTTTCTGAACAAAACCATCGACGAGAAAAGATTAAAGTTTGAGGTTCCAGAGGTAACTTGGTATTATTTAATGCTCTGTATTTTAGCTCCAGTTGAGTTGCTCGTGCCAAAAGTTCAAGTCGATAAGTTTAATGCTCTCTCTTTAAAAACAGAAACACAAAAATAAGTTAGTTGCCTCTATCATGTGTTTGGGACCTTCGACGGAAATGTCTTTGTTGAATGTTTCAGACGTTGGACATCTCAAAATCGAACATCAATCTCTTGTGCGAGGTGAACATACTTTTTCTAATTCCTTTTATCACAACTTTGATGGAGCATCGATTTTCGATATTCTGGTACTGATGTTCAATGTTTTACTATCGATGGTAACTGCTCGATGTTTTGCCACTACCGATGCACAGTGGTCGGAATCGTGATTCTAGCTTATCAAAAGTCCTGTTTCCTCAATTTTCTTGTTTTCCCCCTCAAAAAATCTTGGGTTTTATAGCATTTTTAATGCAGAATGCGATGGCGAAATCAGATTTTAGATATCTCAACTGGTTTCAAAAATTATACCCCTATTCATTTTGATTTAAGCATGGTAGGGAGTCGGAGCTAGTAGAATAGTAAAAATACAATAATTGTATTGGTAGGTACCCATGTATAATAGGTAGAACAATATAGGTAACTTTTTAAATGCTTTATTCTTGAGAGTCGGTCGGGGAAATTATACTAAACTTCAGGCCAACATTTCGCTATATTTATACAGCAATATAGGTAACATTCAGAGAGTACCTAAAAAAATGAATCTCTGCCATTAACCAACACAGGACCTAAGCCCAGGGCCGCCGAGAGAAAAAGCGGGCCCGGGGCAAAAGAGAGCATAGGGCCCCCATGTAAGGAGGAGGTAAAGGGTAGTTCCCAATGACGAACGTTCAATTTTCATTCTGCACAAGTAACCTATTATAATATAATTGATATATTATATCAAAGAATAAATTTGTGTAAAATGTGTAAAATTTGCAGCGTTCTTCAAATGATTTGTCTTCATCAGTAGCTCATTCTGAAGGGGTATTTAAAGTGTATTGATACAAGTTTCTAGAAGTGTCAGCAGCAACTGCGTCACCGGCGCCATGAGCGTCACTGGCGCCACGAGCGTCTAAGGCGTCACAACGCCCGATTTTGGTTTATTATTCTTGGAATAATACACCTATGTTTTCGCGACGGAGGCCGACGACTCCGATCGGCCTAAAAATTGGACATTATCCGTTTCAAGAGGTCTACATTCAAATGTCCGTCCGCCGTCCAGGCCGTTTTGGGTAGTAGGAATTTTTTTTTTAACGCTACAAATTTTACACAAGGGTTTATTATTCTTTGATATAGGTTACTTGTGCAGAAATTTAATTCTGTGTTAATGAAAAAAATTATTAAAATTTTTTTTAATTTTTTTTCAAATTTTTTTTCAAAATTCTTTTTGTTTTCTACTTGAAAAATATTTGTCCTTAAGGGATCCTTCAAAAATCCCATTTGTAGCCCCATGAAAGCCCGCAACAGTGAAATCGGATCGTTCCGGGACCCCAAAAAATGGATTCTACGTCCATAAATACTTCGAAAACGACACCTGACTTGATCCCATAGCCAAAAGCCTTCAAAAACCCCTCCCGTAGCCCCATAGCGCCCCACGGGTTTGGGCGATCGGGCTGAAAACCTTGCGGGCACAACTAGATGCTAAACCGAGTATTTTCTCAAAATTTCAGATTTAAAAAAAATTCCTACTGCCCAAAACGGCCTGGACGGCGGACGGACATTTCGGTTTTTGAATCTAGACCACTTGAAACGGAAAATGTCAAATTGTGAGGCCGATCGGAGTCGTCGACCTCCGTCGTGAAAACATAGGTGTATTATTCCAAGAATAATAAACCAGATCTGAAATTTTGACAAAATATTCGGTTTACCATCTAGTTGGGCCCGTAAGGTTTTCACCCGATCGCTTTCGAAGTATTTTTGGGCGTAGAATCCATTTTTAGGGGTCCCGCAACGATCCGATTTCACTGTTGCGATCTATAGGGCTTTCATGGGGCTAAAAATGAGATTTTTGATGGATCCCAGGAGGTCAAATATTTTTCAACTAAAAAAACAAAAAACAAAAAATGTGTAAAAATTTTTTAAAAATCTAAAAAATTTTTTCTGAAATATAACTTTTTTTTAAATTGTTTTAATTTTTCTAGGGCCCCCTGGGGCCCCATGCAAAAGTCCGGGCCCGGGGCAAAATGTCCCCTTTGCCCCCCCCCCCCCCCCCCCCCTCTCGGTGGGCCTGCCTAAGCCTAGCTAATAGGTAAATTAATGAGATAGTCAGTACGTTTCACGTTCATGCACAGTAATGCATACTATAACAATCACAAAGCAGTTTTTTTAATGGTTCCCGATGGTTCCGAACAGTTTAGAGAATTCCAAAAATGTGGTTTGAGTTTCATATATAAAACCAGATTATAATATAATCTGGTTTTATATTATATTATAATATATAATCTTATATAATATATGTCTTATATTATATCAGTAGAATGTCCAAAATGTATAATTTATTAAGCTTTCACGAGAAAAAAAGAAATTTGGAATCGGACCAATAGTTCTTGAGCTACAGTCGAAAACGCTCTGAAAAACGTGCTTCCGCTGTCTTCAGGTCTTCAATTAAATGTTCGCATTTTGGAAAAAATGGCCTATTTTCAAAGTGCCATAACTCACACAATGTGTGTCATAGTCCGAACAACATCCTAAAAATCAGAGATACATCTCGTTTTGCTAATTTAGCGATTTTTAGTGTCGATTGTGACTGGCCTATTAGTAATAGCTGATCTACAGGAACTGTTGAATCGACCCATCATGATGAAAACTATTAAATTAACACGTATGATTACCGCCTATTAAATTAACACATATTAACACCTGATGATCTTCAAACGACTAAACTCCCACCACTACTACTTTTTATCGATATTTTTGCCTTCGATATCCATCCCTACCTATAAACTGATGCATGTATTAGGGGTTTTGAATTACCGGCCAGAGGGTCGAATGAGTTGTTGTTTTTTTAATGTAATTTTAGACGTGAAACACGTTTCTGAAAACTCAAACGCATCTGGGTGCTTCAAGGGGGCTTTGGACAGGAGATGGAGTGGGGGTGTCGTTTTCGAAGTAGTTTTGGATGTAGCTTGGGGTCTCTTATCCATCCCAAAACAGTAGGTACCGGGATACCGTTCTGGGTACCTAATTTTCAATTCACTACAATGATTTATTATTGACTCAATCAATGTTTTTCCACAATTCGTTCAGAAGAAAAATTAACCGTTTTGTAAAATTCTGCTGCGTGTCTTGTTTTCTTTCCAGTTCTTGCCTCTGTGGTTAACAACGCCCACTGGCAATGCGCCTGACGCGAATACTGCGATGACGGTAAATGATGACGTATTGATTTTTACTTTTTACTTCATTTAAACCACACGATTGAAGATTGTTTATTAAGTGTCCCCTTACATGCTCATCATGTTGTATAATTTCTTATTTCCAAACGTGGAAAGCTGAAACGTGGAAACGTCGAAAGTTGACGTTCTTTTCAAATGTTTTCAGACTCTCCAAAGTATGTTGCAGCCAGAATCGAATCCGATCAACCCTGCCAAGGAAATTTGTTGCATTCGTCATCTGGCTCAAGCTTTCTTCCGAGCCAATCCGGTATGTTTCGTGTTTCACTAAGTAAAATTGCTAACTATGAAATCTACTATGTTGTTCAATTTGGACTTGTAGAGTACGATGGGCCAGATTTGGAAAACGGTGTATTTGGAAATTGAGGAAACGGCGTTGCAACATCTTTGTGCTGCATTGCTGCCGAAGTTGGATGAAATCGGATGGAGCAAGTACCTGAACAGTCCTGTTTCGTGCTCTAACGGAGGAAGTCCTGATGGAGCATCTTACGGATGTGATGCACCGATAACGTCAGGTTCTGGCTCAAACGAAACAGGCGCATCCGAATTGCTCAAGTTTCCAGACAGTAGTAATCAAAGTCATCCCGACGCGCGATCGGGCCTTGCTACGTGTTTGCCGCCCACCGATGTGTGAGTACACTCCTGAATTCTGTGTTGTGGCGCGGAGGACCTGGTGCCCAGGGTTAATCGACGAAGTTTACAGGAAACAGCCGGGTAAAGACCGTCGTACTTCAAACCATGTCCCAGAGCAACATTCAAAGTTGGCAATTGACAAAGAAATACCAAACAAAAGTGTTGAAAATGATGTGACAGTCAGAACAGATCGCGAAGCAGTGTGAGTTAGTTTTCTTATAAAAATAAGTATTGGTACGTAAAGTTTACTCATTTTGTCGTACTATTTTCTATGAAAATGTATCATTTCAGGTCAAAACGATCAACAAAAATCATCACTGAGCCCTTAAAGGGTAGGGTTTTGCTGAAACTAGTGTATCCGCAGAAGACAGTCATGTATACTTTAATATGTAAGTACGAAAGTGTTGCCGTGTATGTACACTGATTTAGTTTTGGATGAGTGAAATGGTTTTATATTTCTTAATGGTGTTCTTCTAGACATAGAAGAGTCGCAGCTGCTTGTTATTCGGTACAATAGCGTTAACTGGGTGAGCATGCAACAACTTCTCCCGTTGACTGCTGTACCGGCGAGCTTAGCGAGACACAGGACCGCCGACCTGAGCGTGACCCGGTTGACGGTGACCAAATCAGAGCATCCAGAGTTGACATCAGCTTTGGAGAAGTAAGTGGCTGGTGTGGTCAAAAGTTGTCGCCTTGTGAAGTCCGAAGCTGTCAATGCCCTGGAGAGTGAAAAACGGACAGGAAGGGAGTCTTAAGCATTGCTTTAAAAATGTAAACCCTCACACATATCTTGGTGGACAAGGTTTAAGCCAATAGTGCAGGGTGTGCTATTTGTCATTCACCTGCGATTTTTATGTAGGTGAATTATCTTATGTAGGAATTATCTTACTCTGGCAGTAGTTGGAATGATAAAATATATGAAATCAAAAGTCGGAAAGGCAAATAGATTGAAACATTTCTCATAGTACATATGTTGAAATCATAGTATTTTTAACTTGCGATCGTTGTGTAGGTAGTTACAATAACAACAACATGGAAACAGGAGACAGAATAGTGAAGATGAACATCGGTTTCTCACAACTCCTCTGATGAGGCCACATTTCAGATCTGATTCAAAGTGGCCGGCTGCACTCGCTGCCAGTGTTAAGATGACTAAGTCCTGTGCGGGTCAACAAACAACCTTTCCATTGCAATTGGCCATTTATACGACCATTTTTTTAAAAATTTTATTGTATTTTATTTATTTATTTCAATTACAAATACAAAACAAAGTTACAGTCTATAAAACCTAGTGAGTACCTAAGTGTTTAACACCTACTCACAATCAAGCACAAGTTTTTTTGGGGCACCTCACTACACAATGCAACAGACCCCAGTATTTTTAACTTCAGTCCTCAACAACTCATAACACATACCAAACTCCAGTGCATTGGCAGCTCAGGGGATGCACCTCCGCCAGTTTGAATGTCAACCAACAACCTTTTAGCTCCGATTTTTTACTTTCTGATTGCAAAATGAGACTCTAGAGGTATTTGTAGTCGAGCTTGAATAGTAAAATTTACTATTACTATTCAACATTCAATGTTGAATGTAGAAAATTTTCCAAACTTCAAAATCATGAAGCACCTCGGCGTTGATTCAGTATCTTACATAATATGTAAGAGGAACTTTATAATATCGCGTTATCGCCCTAGAAACGATAGGTAGTGAAATGTGACCGGTTGCGATTTTATTGTTGCACTGAATTCAAAATCTTACTCGCTCACGTTCGGATTACAGTCGTGGATGTAAATAAAGAAGAGGCTTTCGTACATTTGATGTCAAATATGCCAGAAAGATGGTCGGGTAACTTACTAAGTGAACCAATTGTTCTCATTGAACAATTTCTCAAAAATAGTAAAAAGCAATTTTGGCGTTGATAAATTTCTTACATAAATTAAGCTTTGAAGGAGAATTCCCAGTTCAGCGGAAATCCAGCCAGTATGAAATCCTCCCGGTAGTGAAGACCAGCAACGACTTTCGCTGGGTTGGCCCAGACGCCCTGATTTCTACAAAGTTATTTGAACAGCACCAAGTGCTCCTCTATATTCGTCTTCGTCATCCTTAAGTTGAAGAAGATCCTTATATCGAGTCATATATAAAGCATGCTCACCTCACAGTGCCCTTTTCAAGCTCTGCAGGTTTAGCTGAGTCAGGAGCAAGTCAAAATCCCTCAGCAAGCAACTTGCAATAGCACATACGATGCTCTTTGCTTTGATCCTTGAAACTAATTGAATTAATTCGGGGATGCCCCACATTTTTCAAAATAAATCTGCCAACCCTTCTTTCTCTACAAATAATGGGCGGAGCAGGGGAGAACGTGCTACCGTATGGAACAGACTTGTTACATACTTAGTTTAGTACAAGGATATTAGACTACTACTACTACTAATATTAGTAGTCTAATATCCTTGGGTTAGTACCTATTTGGTCATTCCTGGCGGAGTTGCAACACTTTGTTTGCTTTGCCAGCAATAGCAGAGCTCCATCGACACATTGGAGATACGACACTTGAATGCCTCCCCTACCCCCCTGCAGAGTTGTCCTGTAATTGAGAATTTGTTCTTACCCATGTGTCTTCTCTTCAGTACTGATCTGTCACCCCAAAGCACCGAAGACGATGTCATGATAGAGCTCGTTCCCTTGGAAGACGCCGTTAAGGTCCTCACAGCTATCGACTCAGCTTTGGAAGTCTTCTCCGATACTTTCGCCTACATTTCAGAAGTATGTACCAAAGTTGCTTATTTTATTCCACTTCACTTTTCTGACCATGCTGTAAAACCGGAAACGTAGCAGCGCCCTCGAGGTTTTCCCTCTAAATTGAGTGATACCTACATATTTTCAATCGAAAGTCACAACTGAACCTGTGGCATTCTGGCACTTACGTCTTCATCGCAATATCACAAAGTTGAAATTTAAATTATTTCCATTTATTTTTAATGCAGATTATGATGAAGCTGATCGAACAGGAAGTCTGACTCTTCTCAAGCAGATTAGATTTCCAAGAAGAACCTTTTCGTTACCTCCTCACATCCTTATGACTGCTACTTTTAAGCGGAAATATTTTTTAAACTTTCTCTTCGATATATATTTTTTTTTTTACAAACTCAACTTCCTTCGCAATTTAACTACTTATTGGTGAAAACTACTACAAGTCTTTTGTTGTTTGTTCTTGTACAGCTTTTTATTTGTATCGATTCAATCAAAACATTTTCTTTATTCAACTCTTTGGTTCTTAACGAGTTCTTAACTTAAGATGAACAATTTTTGTTATTAATCAACATTATAAACTAGTTTTATTAAATTTAATAATGCTCAGAAGAAAAAACTGTTCCGAAAGAAATCGTTGATTTCCAAGTTCATTGACAGTTTTTTATTCCTTTTGGTTTAATTATCTACCTACTTGTTCCATGGAATGAATGCATTCATTCCTACACGAAGAAGCCTGTTTTTCCTTAAGCTTGTTTTTGGACTCGTTCCTTTTTCTTAGTCGCCTTTATGCTTCCATAATATAATGTGGGTTTTTCTACGATTCGTTTGTACTCAAGTTATAAAAAAGGACGTTGTACACTAAATGTAAATTTTGTAGAAGCGGAAAAAATACACTTGAGTTGGTTTGTTTTCCATTGGATTTGTTTTGTGTACCAATCGAGTACCTACTTGGCAGAAAAATCATCGAGAAAGCGCTCCAAATGACATGTCTGAGTTTTCCAAACTCCTCCTTTTGCTTCCTCTACCAAATTGAGGAAAATTACGTGCTAGATTGAAATTAAAAAATACAAGAAGTCTTTTTGTTTTTCTCTTAATGGTCTAACGTAAAAAACTTTTTACAGATCAATTTCCCGTTCATATTCAGGCGCATGTAGAGCCCTAATTTGCGAAAAGGAGAATAGGTACCTATATTAGAAAAAACAGCGGACCCTCAGTTTGCCAGTAGTCGTTTGCGAGTGAAGAACCCCGCATCAGCAGCATGGTCACACCATGTTGGCTGGGTAAGACCGTAAATGGGCGAATATATGTCTCTATTTACGGCTGACACAACTGAGATTCATAGTGGGTCTGTATACAGAACACGGGAGCTTCAGGAAGCATTTGAGCAGGTCATAAACGATTAACCTGCCTGTAGGTTCTGCGAAGATGAGGAGGAGACAGTGAATCACTTCATCATTGGACCAGGGAGAGATACTGTCGCAACAGGACCTGGTAGGATGCCTATTGAACCTCTTCAAGGGCACAGAACTCCTACCTAGAAACTCCGAGAGGCTGCACAATGGGTCTACAGGCCAAGGTGCGGGAAGTGGGGCGCCCTTCAGGAACCCACTTTCATACTCTGGTATTAATCTTATGTAATCTTTCATTATGGATCACGGCCAAAATTCGCGTCCCAGCCACCAGAGCGCTCTGAAACTCATCTTGTGCCAGCGACCTACGTTTAGGATTTTTTCTTCTAAAGTCAGCCTGAATTAGTCGGGAATCCGAATCTTTTATCCGATATTCTTTTTTTTTTTTTTAAACGACCAGAATAGGGACACCCTAATTTGTTTTCCTATTTCATAATATCATTTTCCAAAATATTTTTTCGCGCTGAATCCAAATTTGAAATCAGAATTAAAAAAAAAAAAAAAAAAATTCTCCCTGTAGGTATTTCAATAGAGAAAAAAGAGCAAAAAATATGGCCAAACTAGTTTTGCTATTGATTGATAGAAATAAACGCCTCTCCAAATCTTCGTTTATATATAAACTTCGATATGTATATCGCCCGCCAGGAACAAGAGGGGGTTGGTTGCAATGGCGAAACCAGCCAGAGTGGTCCCGTGGGGTGAATAGTGCGTACAATAATATTGAATCTTAATTTTTCGATTAAATTTTAATTTTGAGAATTCAATATATCAAAAAGTTTTTTTGGAGTGGCCTTCACATGGAAAGGTGAACTTCTTGACATATTCCGTTTTCGCCTGAGCGTACTTCGCACATGGGGCTGAGGGTTTTAGCGTTACAGGTTGGCAGGTGGTGTTGAAGATGAAGTGAACGTTCGTGTTGACGACTTTGAGGATGCCCAACGGTGACAAGGGAAACTCCACGGGCTTACCTTCGCTTAGCAGTCTCCTGAAACACTTTGGTAGTGTTCCAATGGAAATGGTTTCAAGCAGCAACTGTATTCAATCGCCTTGCTTTTTCATTCTTTAGTTTTAATCAATCAAAAATTAAATGAGGTGGTTAGGGAGAGAATTAGAAATTAGATATTAAAATTTAATGTCTAATGAGGTGGTTAGGGAGGCAATTATAAACTAGTCATACCCTAACTGTCTCATCGATGCAGCCTGTCACTTTTTCCTTAGTGAGTTCACAAACTTGGGCCAAGTCTTGCAGGCGTACTGGTGCCAGCGGTACCTGAGGTAACTTTTTTTTAAAAACTATACTAATTTCAGAAACTTATCTTCTATTTGGCACTGTGATACTTACAGCATCGTTAACGTATTGTTTCGGTTGATGTAAATCGTAATCTTCCTGAAGGGATTTCGACAACGTGAAAACAGGGCGCCAGTGATTTAGAGTTCTTCTGTTGTTTCCAGTTTCTAAGGACCAATTGCTCAATGAGAACGTCCCCAACCCCTTCACCGTCATTCCCTATTGATTTCATGAGTGTAATGTTAGAACAAGATTTTACCGCTGGAACTTAGTAAGTAGGTAATTGTACTGACCTTTCTCTCTTTCATCGACACCATTATTTGTTTGGCCAGCTCAGTCCACACTTTCAACACATCTGCAAACCATTAACGTTGAATTGACCATTCGCGTTGAATTATTTTAAGTCTAATATAACCCAAAAATGATTCTGTTTGATGTTTCGCCTGCTAAGTGCTAAATATGAGGAAGACGTGTAGGTATGTACCTCCAGCCAGTCGCCATTTTGTGCACAAGGAGCGTTCCAGAAAAAAAAGGGCCACTATTGAAGGTAGGTAGGTACAACATTAATGTTTCCTCTTAGTGGGTAGCTGGCTGGCGATATTAAATAGGTACCTATCGCACATCGGCCGATGGCTTACTCTTCCTTGCATAAACATTAATGTTGCACTCTAAGAGAGAAAAGATCTAGTTTGAGATATTATCTTATCTTGTTACGGTTCCATTTTAGGTTGAAGTCGCATGCAAATTTTCTGTCAGATTGGAGCTACTGAAAGTGCCCATTCTTTTTGGTATTCTATTTATTTTTAGGAACCCAACAAAGCTCCAGCATAGCAGTATCGTTAGTTTCCCAAAAAATGAAAGCGTTTTACAACAACAAAAAATACCATCTTTGTACCTCAGGCCACTGCACTGAAAATCGTTTTCGTTCTGTTTAGCCCATATTTTTATAAAAATTGTAAGTACCTACCTACAACTGGAGGTAGGTACAATAGGAGAGTATAGTAGTGTTACCTACAATGATGTTCGGCCGGAGGTATACCTATACGTGTTTTGTACATACCTAACCCTTCGACCACAAAATTTTAAATTGCTAGTCGGAGTAGGTACATAAACAGGAGTTTTTACCGATTTCTTTGCTCAGTTTCGTAGCCAAAATTTGTATTTATGTATTTAATAATGACTACATGAAAATTAGTGACTCTACTTCGCTACTCTAAGCCCTACCTAATTACTTCAGCCATTTTCACTTAAAAAAAACCCTTCAATAGTTAATTTTATAACATATATATAATAATTTGATTGATTATATATATAAAATATTGAACGTATTATGTTCAATTTTTTTTTTTTTTTCAATGAATGTACAATCTGTTACCTAAATTTAGAATGACCCAAGGGTAAAAACTAAATTCAGAACGACCCAATAAATTTTATTGAATAGTACATAATATGTACATGTACTTACATATTAATTAATATACATAAAATTTAATTAATTACTATTCAATAAAATTTATTTAATAGTACCTACGTATTATTATAATAATGTGTAATTATAATAATAATATTATTATTCAATAAAATTTATGATGATAATTATGATAATTATTATTATATTTAATATAATAATAATTATCATTATTATTGAACAAAAACTCGCCGAAGGTACACGTCTTTCCTCTACGTACTTACGTAGTTCGGTTTCCTATTAATAATTAATTGTTAGGGTAAGATAAATAATAATAATTTATAATTATTATCTACCTACTTACCTTCTTTTTTGTAAGATGCGCCGACCGCCGTCATTGGGTTGTGTTCCACTTCATCAAACACGTTAATAGAAATCATGGTTTACCTATTTGGTACATACAATATTGATGACGTATTTCATCATAAAATGCGTAGATGCTTTCGCTAGCTTCTCACTTGGAATCAGATTTTGACTTAGGCTGACCTATTCTAGTCTGATGGTTTTAAGAACTCACCATGTATGATGATTTTTGTGCGTTCAGAGGGCGTTGAGTTTGTTCAGAACATTATAAGTACCTAATAAGCCTAACGTCATTTATAGTGACGTTATAACGGATACAAAACGAATCAAGTAACCTAGTTATTGATCAAACGGGTGGGGTTCACACTATTTCATACGGCAGAGAGGGAGACAAGCAGCGAAGGAAATAATTTCCTTGTCATTATTAGAGCGTAGGTTTGTAAGCTCGTCTTGCGTTAAGACGTAGTAAGTCAAAGTAAAGGGGCCTTTACACGAGCAATTTTTCCCTGCAATAATTGCGTGCGAGAAGTGCTGCTCAGTAGATTTAGTGTTGCTCGTGTAAATGTGACATGCAACACAATGCTATTATTCTCGCCCTGAAAAAATTGCAAGCAATAATTGCCGAGTGTTGGACAACATTTTTGGGTCCACACACGCTCCCGGAAGGTGTTGCGTTGTGTTGGAAGTGAAGTCCAAGGGGTTCGGAAAATTGAGCAATTATTGCATGCAACTTTATTGTACAACACAACGCAATTATTGCATCTTTACATGTTGATGCAACACGAGGCGATTTTTCACCGCCATTATTGCCTTGTGTTGCGTACAACTTTTCTAGTGCAATCTTTTCGAATTTGTGCAATTATTGCAGGGAAAAATTGCTCGTGTAAAGGTCGTAAGGTCGTCTGTGGTGTAAGCTCGTCTACTTACTGTTCGGAATCAGGAACAGACATGTGTAAAATCGTCTACTTACCTCCAATTCTACCACATCTCATCGCAATGTAACCGTGACCTTCAGCGCTGTTCATGCAGCGTTGGATGAAACCCACCATGATACATTACACACCCCAAAATTTGATGAGGAATTTCTTCTTCTGAATAAGTTCCGAGGATAATATTGTCATTTTCGGAACATCAGCCAGCAGAGATTATACTGGATTAAGAAGTTGCCATATAATGCCGCAAACATGCGAGTGAGCAGAGCATGCGATATCGCTCATATCGGTCGGTGGATTGCATGGTGCTATGGACTCGTTTGGCTAGAACCCTAGACGAGTTTACATTATTAAATAATCTAAATTTTAGATTAAGCAGATGATGTGTTTATAAGTCTTATAAATTTTATTAGTTTGTAGATCATCTGCTGCATCAGCAAGCAGAAATTTCTACAATTATTGTACGATTGAAATTTCACATGTGTACGATTGATCTAGTAACTACCTAGTAGGTAGGAGTCCAACTGTAGGACCCCCTAGTTGAGGTTGGGAATACGATAAGGTTGCCATCAAATCAAAAAACAAACAGATTCTGTTTGTTTTTTGATGGCGTCCCGAAATTACACAATTTTACCAGAAATAGCTTGAAAAAAAAAGAAAAAAAAAAAAAAGAATTCGATTACCTACTCATCACTCTCTTTTGGGGCATTTTTGGATAGGTAAGTGAGATCCTACTGCATCCACGTACCTAGTGATTGGTACTATAATAACTGCTATTGGTACTATTATAGCTGCTAGAATGATTACCTACAGACGAGGATCAGCCGGTATAGTCTTTGGAAAGATCCACGTAAGTTCTATGACCGAGATCACCTGCTGGGAGGACGAACCCTGTCGGTGATACCACGCAGAAGCCGTTCCGGACGGTGGTGCCATCTGCATGGCCAGCCGGTAAATTCGTCTCATTCGAGGACAAACACCCAGCTTCCGTGGGTCGCTGTTGTTTTTTTCCGTGGTCATAATCGTGGCTGACAGTCGGGTCGTTCTGTGCGTATTTTACATCTTCGGATCCTTGCTTTTAGCCGTTCATCCCGTCGACCCAACCCGTTTTTCTTCCCGGATTCGAGTTGGCCGCAAGTGAAACCGTCTTGTCGTCAAAACGGAGTGGTCACACAGCAACCTGCGACTTTACCGTAAACGGAATAGGTGTTCATCATCCCAAGATATGCCCTTAGCTGGGTTAACAGATCCCGTAGATCCATGGCAGCAGATTCAGCTAAAACAAGAAATTGAGGTGAGAATATTTACCTACTCAAAGATTGTACCTACCTAATCATTATCCATGAGGCTCATGAAAAATAACGTGATTTACACTGAGGACGAAATTATTTGAAATGATGGGTTTTCTTCATGATTGATTTATCTTTAATTATATTTTTACCGTACTAATAAAGAACGATTTCTACAGTACAAGTTGACAACCCTCGCAGCAATCCTGCAAGTGGTTCCGCCAGAAGTACTGAGATGCTTTGGCTTTAGTATTAAATTGTATCTTAGCAGTTCCAATGGAATGTGTGAGTTGAGACTCTACGAAAACCGACGTTTTGAGCGGTCTTCAGCCGGCCTCTTTCCCATCCACTTTTACATGACATCGGTCCTCATCAAAAGGCTTTAATGCGCGGTGGCCATGCTAAAAAATGACTACTTTCATATATTATGTGAATGTCATCATTATATTATGACGGATCCTGAATAATATTCTGTCGATGGGGGAGGTGGTTTGGCAGCCGTCCGTATACAACTTCGCTCTCCATTACTCATAACTTGTTGGTCATGATTTGTCACCAACTTTCGAAACAAGGTTAGCGGGTATGGAGGATGAGATCAGAAATACCAGAATATTCGTGGCCAGGGAATGCCCACGTCCTAACGGCATGTTGAAAAATCTATCTTATCTTTATCTTAACTCCAGTATTACACCCGATGTTTGTATGACGAGCTGCCTTCGGCCTGACCTACCGAAAACTGCTCCCAACAAGTTATGTTTTTGTCGCAACGATCGCTTTCCGACCACCGCTTTCCCTGACCGTTCTTATTGGCAGTAATAATTCACAACTTTTTTTTCTCCCTTCGCTACTTTGGAAAAGACAAGTTTATCTTACACCAGTGTTGGCGACCAGCCCGACAATTTCGGGGATCCAATTTTAACCCAAACTCATCACATTTCGCGCGAGGGTAGGGCTTCATTTCATTACAACTTGCTGCCCGGGGAACTTCAATTTCACGTCGTCAATTAGTGAGATGGCCGAAAAAGGGGAAACTCCGTCGAAAACATTCCGTGATTAATGAATGTACAAGGTGCCGAATAGAGTTTGTTTACTAAAAAGAAAGGCCCCTAGCTCTGGTGATTATATGATATGATAATTTATAAATAATACAGCCTTGCAGCATAACTAGGTGCTGCAGTGCTTGAATGAAACTTAATCAAAAATCTCACGTCTTGGATTGGAACGCCGCAAAATTTGCATTAAATTTTAATGCATCATAAGTAGCATAATATCACTTTGAAGTCATCCAACTTCACCATGGTTGAATCCAATTACAACATGAGTAGAATAGACACCGGCTGTCAACTAGAGTTTGCAATCCTGAAAGTTTTTCTGAATCCCGGGATTTTTTTAAGCCAATCCCGGGGTTGATGATTTATTTATTTTTTTTTTTAAATGAAAAATTGATTGAAAACAAAAAACTTGTTTATTTACAAGTAATAATTACTTATAGAGAAGTAATAATAATTATTATTATGACTTCTCTCCCAAAGGGAAAATTTGCTTGTGTTAGTAGAAAATAGTCCTGTTGCGGAAAATACCCTCTCAGCTTCGACTGAGGCCATTTTAGAAATAAAAAAAATAAAAAATTTAAACATGATGTCGTATGGGACCTCAACTGCATCATCCCTGAAAATCTGACCAAAATCCGTTCGAAATTGATGGAGTTAATTCTGTGAAATTTAAATAAATAGATGTACTTAAACACTACAATTTGAAAAAAAAAAAAAAAAATTATTTTCCGTTATTTGATGATTTTTTCCAATAAGACTTGAGCAATTTATGTACGAGGTGGAACTAATAATTAGTTCTCGAATCCCGGGATGCCGGGATTGACTCCACAAATCCCGGGATTTCAAATGATCAAAAATCGTCCGGGATCCCGGGTTTGCAAATCCTACTGTCAACTGGTCTCAAAGCGAGCAAACTTTTTACTTCA
Source organism: Pilophorus perplexus (assembly GCA_955831195.1). Taxonomy (NCBI): domain Eukaryota; kingdom Metazoa; phylum Arthropoda; class Insecta; order Hemiptera; family Miridae; genus Pilophorus; species Pilophorus perplexus. Next base: position 16,293,861 of record OY037012.1, read on the forward strand.
TTAGTCAATATCAATTAGAGTGAATCCGCTGATGTTACAACCCTTATGGGTCATTGCAAGCCTAAAGTTCACAGTTCTGTGAACTCACAAAATAAATGTTATTCAAAATTGACCGTTTTTTGGCAGTTTCGGACCGCAAAGGGTGCGCTCTATGAGCTGCTAGCGTCCCTATTCTGCGGCCGAAAAAATGAAGTAGCCTGTTTTGGAAAGATAATAACATCCTCTTTTCATTGATCTGACCGATATTTAGATCAACAGAGCTTTAGAAAACTTAGAATTGTTTTTTTTTAATTTTAATTTTTTTATTACGGCGATAAAATCTAATATAATGAAACATTCATTATTCAGAGTTTGAAAAACCAACCTTCTAAAAAGCTCCTCGGCAGAAGATGTGCCTTCCGAAGCTCATTATGCTTTGAATAATCGAGTAAGGCGCTTTGGAGTTTAATTTTGATCAATAATTATTGATTATAATAATTATAATAATCACAATTATTGTGATTGGCCCCAAAAGTTCTCATTTTGTGTCGCATGTTGTGAAGGTAGATTCAAAAAGGTGCAAATCGTATAGTATACGATATTACCTGTATCGGTCTATCCAGTCTGAAACCCCCGTAATAATCTCGAAAACTGCACCACACTCAACTATGACACCGTTTGACACCCTTTTGACCCTGACGGGTTGGTCGGACCGGTCGGGGAGCCAATTAACTGAGATCAAAGTTAATTTGAAAACACTTCAAGCTCCAGCGTGGCTGGACGGATAATCATGGTGGATTTTCCGAACTTTTTTATTCTTGGTTCCAATAGGGTAAATTTGTTTTTCAAAAAGAGCTCCCTCAAAGCGACTTTCAATTCGGCTCGTTCAGGTTCCATAACCCAAATGAAGTTTTTGTTTATGGAAAAAAAAAAAAAAAAAAAAAAAAAATACACCCAAGAACATGGCACAGAAAAGCTCCTCGTGGCCCTCACAGTATGTCATCATTATGTATGTCATGACAGTATGTCATGACTCTAACAAGAAAATTACGCATGCGCATGCGCTGAGCGTACTGCTGATTCGATCGTGATGAAACTGATATGGGACCTTCTAGGGCTATACCCACACAATTCCTGACAATTTGATTGAAATCCGATCAAAATTGTGGAAGTTATGGGTGTGGCAAGGAAATGCGGACAGACAGACACGGAACCAAATTTGTTCAGGAGGCTCTGAAACGCAAAACGTGAGTGGAAATTTTGATTTTGGAGAACAAAATTTTTTTCATTTCGAAAGTGAAAACAATGCTTCCTCTACCTTGCAGACTCGGAAGCAAAAGGGGGGAACAAAAAGAAACCTGTTACAGCTATTGACGGAGAAGTCTTTGAAAAGATGACGAATGAATATTTTTTCAAACCCTATAGGTATTCTGCTCATGTTAACGCCAGCATCACCTTCCTCTCTCAAAAGTTGACAAAATTATATTTTTTCGAAGTTTTCTGTAATACGTACTACACTATATTTTGGTGATTTTAACGCCAGACTCCTCTCCATTGGTATCTCAAAAATCGACTCAATTATGATTTTTTGGAGTTTTCAGTGTAGAGCTGGCGTTTCGAGGGAAAGCGCTTCAAAGTAAATCTGAACTTCATAACCCTGATTTTGGTTTATTATTCTTGGAGTAGTACACCTTTGTAATCGCGACGGAGCTCGACGACTCGGATCGGCCTCAAAATTTGACATTATCCGTTTCAAGAGGTCTAGATTCCACTATTCCTAGATATATCTAGCTACATATATGTAGCGAGGCGAAGAGGCGGAAAACCTCAGTTTAGCTACCGCCTTCAGCCGCTAATGACACAGTGCTCGAAGGGATGCGAAACTCCCCAAATTGGTACATTTAGGAGAACATTTTTTAAAGAAATTTTGTTGAGTCGTGTTTTGCGAGTTTTTACTCCATACGGAGGACCACATCAGTAACAATCAACGTAGTTCTTTTTGTACTTCGTTGATTGTTTCTGATTTGGTAAAATTGGAAGTGAACTTCAGGATTTATTCTAACACACACAGCGTGGTTTCGCATTGTTCGTATTAGTGAGGGTTGGAAATACCAACGGATTGAGTTCATCTTGAAATGTTACCAGTACATAACCCATTTGAAGTGGGCCCGAATTTCAGATAAGATAAGCAATGCCATTTGAAAAACGTTTTTTACGTTATAGAGCTTGAGAATGGAAATCGTTCGAGTTTAACTGCATTGAAAATCACTGTATTCGATGTGTTAATACTTATTTACCTATCAGCCAATTGAATGTATCTAGATGTATTCGGTATAGTTTGATAGTTTTCACCACGTCGAGCGCTTTGCCGTTGCATTTCAACGGTACTTTAATTCTTTCTTCCCCTTCCCACTAGCGTTAAATAAGTCTTATTCGATTTACTGTCTTCAAATTTTTTTAAATCTTATAATTGGTGTTTAGGTTCTCATCAAGCTTTAAAGACGTCACCTTCAAGGAAAATCTCATCTCCAGGGCGAAAAGCTGTGTTTTCGGTATAGTGAAACAATGCGAACCCCCTTCATGTACTCGTAGAACAATTTAGGATGACCTTTTCGTTTAGCCCGAGCACTTTTTTCAATTTTTAGCCGAAACCTTGAATCCTCGTTTCTGTTCAACCATGTACTCCACCTTTGTATCCAGAACCGTCTGCACAACCCCTCATCATATCAATGGGAATTTGGTTCCGTGGGTGCATGAAATGGTTATAGAAAAACAAAATTGAAGTTGAATACTCAACATCTGTGAGCTTCAAAATTTTTGAGCTTGCCATGCTTTCAAGCAGTATTTTTCCTTTCAAATAAAATGTGCCTTCCTATCAGGTATCCTGCTGGTATCATAAACCTAGGAGTGAAAAGTGTCAAGAACTTATCAGAGAAGAACTGACAGTAAATGAAATGCATTAGTTGATGTCCTTGTTCGATAAGTTTAGTTGAACTTATCGAACAAGGAAGTTTCAGTTGATATTGTACATCATGATGGCATATTATGGAATACATCACATCATTATTCATCAAATAGAACAATTGGTTTTACCATCAACAACTGACAATAAGGAAAATTATTTTCTACTTTACCTTTTCTACTTATACTCTTGTGTACTTGGTACCTTTCAACCGTGGAATGATCCTGTCTAGAAAGTTTATTACAGATTCACCATCTCTCTCTTTTTCGTTTTCAATCAAGTTTTACACATCGTTGCCCATTTCAGCCCATTCATTTGTCCCCCCTTTTACTTCGTAGTAAATGTGAGTAATGTAAAAGTTAATTATCAACTTTTCAAACTTGATTCCTTAATCAGTAGTTGTGTGAGTTGGATTCGAAGTTTTTGCAAAGTCCAGAAAGTTTTCAACTCCCTGCATTTTCCAATTAATTTCTTCTTCCAGCCATCTCACGCCTTTTGCATGGAGCAGGAAATATTACGTTGTTCCCCGATATCCCTGTTAGGGCACATTACAAGTATTCACTGCATGGTAGTTCAGCAGTAAGAAATTAGCTATTTGCCTGATGGCTGTATTACGCTTCCTGCTGGTAGGCTTCTTGCTAGTCGAACTTTATTTCAAAAAAGCTTGACACTTCCAGTTGACACATTTTTTAAATATATTTTATGTTGGATTAGTACGCAATAAACGCGTTTATTTTCAATTCCATTTCTCCCTACAGATATTCAATAAATACAAGACATTTCCTTTCTCAGTCACTTACCTATTAAAAGTTTCCTGTCCTTTTGTGTCAGTTCTCACTCTTAAATTGTTAAACACCCTACTTCTGTGCGACGTTGGGACTGTTCCTCTCGAGCCCTACTCTAAGCACAACCTTTAATGTGTTGGTAGGCCCCAACTACAATCCTGAAGAGCCTATACCCCTAACGGGGCAGGCGAAAGGCGCCTCGACTTGTTTGCATACTTCATCAAATGCAACAACCAACCCAAGGCTTTTTTCCCTCACCACTCCCTGGAAGAATAACATGGAGGCCACCCAAACTGCGCATAATTAAAAAAAAAAAAAACATCTTGGGAGAAATTGGCTCTTAGGCCGTTTTGCCAATGTCACCATCCCTAATTATAATTGTACCTATAGGGATGGTGACATTGGCAAAACGGCCTAAGAGCCAATTTTCCCCATTTTTTTTTTTTTTTTTTTTAAATATGAAATGTAGAATCTAAAATTTAAAGTCGTATACAGAGGAATTTTTCCATAGAGATTCGTTGACCTAACAACTTCTCTATTCTTCAATGATGAATCCGTAGTTTTGTACAATTTTGTACTAACGAAACCTCATTTGCACTAGTAATGTGGTGTTTTGAATTTTCCAGGCTGCCAGCTGCGAAGAGATGATAGTCGATCCACCTCAAAACAAAGTGAGTTCCAGTAGGTAGTGGTTTTGCGTTCAAAATGAACACCACATCTTTGTAAAGATGTAAACATGTTGGTCCATACCTACAAAAAGGCTTCTTGGTGGACAGGGCGGAGTACAGGCTGTTTCGTTTGATCACATTTCAGTCGGAGCCAGAGATGTAAAATTCCCGTGTGTTTAGTTTTCTATAACTAACCAGGGCAAGTATCCGGGTAAGTGCCCGATTGGAGTCATTTATCGGGTGTCATAACCTCAATGAAATAGGATCACAATAATACTAATGTAAAAGGTTCTTATGGCTCAAAAACCCGCCTGTGCCCAAGTATGAATAATTCATACTTGGGATGATCATAAACTTGGAGGATGATCATAAACTCGAAAATAATTATTATTTTCGAGTTTATGATCATCCTCTAACTAAAGCAAATCTCATGCAAGGAGATGTACTATAATTATTTACTATTATAGTACTATAATAGTGTGAATCTGATGGCGATTTCCCCACAACTACCGCTCATAATCGTGAATATATATGGTGCGTGACTTTCCATTAAATGATATTAGGTAAAATGTATTTTTAGAGAATTGATTAGATCGCCAATGCGATAAATTTCTTGAAAAAGAAATCGCTTCAACGAAAAGATTTGAAAATCACAAAAAAGTCAACATTTTTAATACAAAATTTGGAAGGCTTAGGTGAATACAATACCCACCGGGTATTTACCCCCATTACATCCCTAATCTGCCCGGTTCGAATCCAATCAAGTGTTGTTAAAAGACTTGTATTACTTTGTAATACCGCAATACCTGTCTTGTCCGTGGACAATGATAATTATTGTGGAGGTGAATTATTCACGTTCATGTGATTACGTCGAGATCTTAAGATTTAAATTTAAATAATGCATAGTCAATTCCCATTTAAATTGCAAAGAGGCTCGAGACAAATTGTGACGCCGGGAGGTTTACACAACTAAACACTTACATTAATACATCAGAGAAAGGCCTCTTCAAAGCTAGGGGTAGTTTTTCCCCCTCTTCACCATCGCTCAAAGGCTTACGCAGGCCATCTGTTGAACCTGGCTCAATTACCTTCCTCTAATTCTTTGTCCGATGGAGTATCGTTGTAAGTTTTTCTCTGAGCTACTTGTTGCGCCTAATTCCTCACTCGCTGAAGGAAATTCCAAAACTCATTTTGTGGTAGGTCTGAGAACTAATTTCAATTATTGAGATTTTTGTTATGGCAGAGTTTTTGCTCTGAACAGGTTGTCAGTGAGCTGCTACTTGTTGCATTGATCTGGATTCTGGTTGCGATCATCACGGAGTTCCACTAAGCATTTGCTCTCTTTTAAAGGTTACAACCCTATAAACCGTCGAATTTGGGGGGGGGGGGGGGGGAGCTGGACGGAGGCCTTTCCCAACTTAACAGGTTGTGTTTAGGGCGATTCTAATTTGTCGGAAAGTGAAACGGGTGAAGGGGCGAGGCGGTATCGAACCGCTTGGTTTGCCGGTCATGCGTTTGCCCCAAGCTACCCGTCCTTGTGTGAGGTCCAGAGGGGTGGTTCCCGCACTGCTCCCGCCGCCAACCCTGTGCCGCCCCCAACTCAACCGTCAGATCATAGATTTGGAAGAGATGGAGGAGTTGTGTTGTGTTAATGCCAACCTTTGCCTCCACTTGTATTCTTTCCGTTGTGCAGGCCGCACTCAACTCCGGCGCCCAGGCCTCGTGAGGTAGCTGTCTGCCTTGCATAGGCAGATCGCTCAATTTTGTAATGTTCAAGCTATGAGACATTGACCTCCACTTTGCTCGATAGTGAGTTTTGCTGCTGATTTGACACGCAAATGTGCCCACCAGTGGGTTATAGGGTACCGGTATAGTGCTGACTTGATAGTGAAAAATCTAGCGCACCTTGTTCAAAATTTTCCACCCTCACAACTTACGTGTTTAGGTGGGCAGTTAGATCCGTTGTCGTAGAGTTCTGCAACTCGCCCTGCCCTGTTTACTATCACATTTGATTCTGGTGTGACGGGTACGCTCGTTCAATTTTCCCGAATCCTGTGGGTAAGGCCAGACTGCAGTTATAACTATCATATATATATGATAGTTATAACTATAGGATATGATATAAATGCAGATATAAATATCATAACCACGGGTTATAGCTTGTCCCTCAGCCTCCTCGTGTTGAGGACGGTGTTCCCGTCCCTCCCGTAAACAAAGGGTTGGGCCTTGACCTAGTGCCCGTGGAACCCTCTGGTGGGGAGTGTGGGAAATCGGCTTTCCACGTGCCACATAATGGCTTACGACTTTCCCTCGTATTGCGCTGATCAGGAACGTCGACCTCTACGGAATCTCAACAACGCCCTTTTTCTTCGTGACAAAAAGAGGAAAGAAGTGTCCAAAAAATGAATATCAGCAATTTTTCGTCGCTAAGGTTTTTTGCCTTTTTCCAGGCGCAAATTCTTCTGTTACCTTTGGACAATCCTCGTTTGGCTCCTCCAGTTTCAAACGTGACTTGAAAATTGAGAGCCCGCATACATTTAAACAACCTTTTCCACGAGTCCTGATCCTTCCAGTTTTGTTCTCTCGCTCTACACCGAAGCTTCTACACTTCTCAAGTTAGCAACTTTCCTCCCGTGTGAAGCTTTTGTGTGGAAACGGAAACCCCCCGCTAAACACCAGTAAATAGGAGGATACTCAGCCCGGAGCTACTCCGCCTTCGGGTGAATCGACAAAAGGGGTAAAATCGAATTTCTGACGTGTAGACAGTTTCAGTGGGTCTTAAGTGGATGTGAGGGCGAATCTGATGGCTTTGGTAACGAAGTCAGCCCTACAATTCCTGGAACTTTCTCGGATCGGCGGAAAACAAGAGGCTGTAGAAAACGGCTAAATGTAATTCCACTCAATATTGCCAATTTCATTTTGTTGTCGATAAGTCTTGTTACTAGTTTTCACATTTCAAATTGAAAATTTACTCTAAATGGGAATGTCTGAAAATAATCCATCCTCCCCTCTATCAGCTTAAACTCCTGCCTAAATAAATTCCTTTAAAGATTCATAAGGCTTCCTTTCTACCGCCTCAGACCAGTTTTTCGCCAGTTTCATAATCCTCTTCAGGTGATTATCGTATCGATCTCAGACGCCTTCTAATTGGCCTTCGTTTATCGTAATGAATCTTCTTCCGAACCGGGAAGATCCCCATTATTTAAATGGGTTAAGTTCTTTACCGATTTCTGTCATAAAACCAGCGCAGTCCTTTCGAATTTCGAAGTTATCTTCGAACAGCAATGTCTTTATGATTTTGTTGCAGTCCAAATTGTTAAACTCACGTGTGCGGTAAGTGGCATGCTTACTAAGTATGTAAGCCAAGTCTTGGCGAATTTTCTGTTTATGCAGTGTTCAGAAAAGTGCAGAAAGCAGCAGTTGAGACGATTGTGGACTTATTTCATGGGCTATAGCGATATGACCTTTGGTTTTCCCCCAAATTTGCGAATCGTCTCCGTGATCGTCCGTTTTCATAAATTTTCATGAATTTTATTCAAGGTACTAGATGAACTATTTTATATACGTAGGTATTTAAACTATACCTTTCGTAGATAGGTGTTCCTGCAAACATGCCTGAAATGTGATTTCTAGAAAATAAAGTTACATGAATTCGATTTTTCGTCCGATTGTTGTCTCCCCTCACCTCTAGTACAATGTACTTGTATACTGATTTGAACGGAGGAAAAATATTACAAGATCGCTAATCGAGCTCCGAGACTTTTGTCCAGCTAAATTCGTGATCTGGCCCAATGTGGGTATTCCGCTAAAAAATTAAGCTCTTCAGTAGACTTATTGCGCAGCTTAAGCTGCGATTGATATACTGTCAAACAGTATGTTTATTGTTTGACAGTATGTCATCCCAAACCCTAGTCACGTGCTACTATGGTTGTTTTCTCTCCTGTTTACTGTATGAAGTACCTACATGGAGATACTGTCGATCAGCCAAGGTGTTAATCATTTTACAGATAGAAAAGATGCATAAGACTAGTATTCTTGCTGGTATGCAGAGGTGACTGTCGATTTGAGTTTATGGGTCATCTTACCTTGCATTTACGTAAAGAATTTTTGCTCTACGCTCATAAGAACAAGTATTTATGGGTTGAACATTAAACCTTCTTGACTATGGACACTTTGAGACACTGGAGAGAAATCTGTACGTTCCTAAAAAAGCAATCGAGTGAAACGATCCGAAAGTTCTCACGGTTTCTGGGCCTTCAAATTTTATATTCAAGTTACCTGTTAACATGAGGAGAATGCCATCGAGCCATTTCAAATCTGTGATAATAAGAGTATTGAAAACAGAAGCCGAGACAGTTTTACGATTACTCGTGCGTTATTAGGTATTTCTACTGTGATACTACATAGGTAGGTAGGTAAGTTACTTAACTGTTTTGAATGCATTTTAAGATTCAACTATGTATTCAACCTTGTATATTATTGACGTATGCTATATGCCATTGTATGCAAACCATAAAAACAAATTAACTGAAACTGAAGAACTGAAAAACCTAAGCATTGAATCGGTAACTACGTATTGAATGAAGCGCGACCCTACCATATTCCTGAGGATCGCTTCTCAATCTTGAGAGTGGATTCATCGTAATCCCCGTTCACATCCGGTCCCGATATATGAAGCGGTGGGAGTCGAGAACGTTCATCCGTATCAGGAAACACTTTTTCGATTTGCAATAAGTCTCCACGTGACACGGTATACGGACGTGTATCATCGTACCGCCCACGACGTTATCAGAGACGTCATTCTTATCATGCTACTATGACTAGGAAATAGATTGTATTAATCAGTTGCACGTTCTGCCACCGTGGGAATGGAATAATCATCATGAAGTCGTTACCGCAGGACGGCTCTTGATGAAGCATCTAATGTTAACAGGTGTGCTACTCCGTGGAACTGTAATCTTGAATGTGATCTGTTCGTATTCAATCCCAGATCGTCGGATATTCCCCAGAGTGGCTCTCAATATACAGAAAGGTTTCCCTTTCGACTGTCATTCGAAGCTCTCGCCTTCTCTCTATAGCATCTTTAAACGTCAAAAGATCTCTAAAACTGATGTTTGCAATTAAGCGGTTCTCTGCAGGTCCCTATTGGAACAAAGAAATATCAGGTCCCTATTTTGAACAAAGAAATATCTCCAAGTCCAAAAATGAATTTATGAAAATGAATTTTCATAAATTTGCATGGCAAAGAGACAATTTTGTCTTTTCAGATATAAATTAATACAAATTTATCAAATTACCAATACTCAAAAGTTCCTTCTTTTTATATAGGGTGTGATGGAAAAGGTGGACCGCCCTAATCTGTTGCTAATTTCGCACACGTGGAACTAAACTAAAAACGCTGCAAATTTTACACAAGGGTTTATTATTCTTTGATGTAGGTTACTTGTGCAAAAATTTGTCAACAAAAACATTAAAATGTTTTTCCAAAATTGGAAAAAATATTTTTTGGAATTTTTTTTTTTTTTCAAAAGTTTTTTTTTATTCGAAAAATATTTGACCTCCTGGGAGCCTTCAAAAATTCTATTTGTAGCCCGTTGAAAGCCGTATAGATCCCCACAGTGAAATCGGATCGTTCCGGGACCCCCAAAAATGGATTCTATGCCCAAAAATACGTCGAAAACGTCACCTAACTCCCATAGCCAAAAGCCTTTTAAAAAAACGCCCCCGTTGCCCCATTTTAACGTCTTACCGCCCCACGGGTTTGGGCGATCGGGCTGAAAACCTTGCGGGCACAACTAGATGGTAAACCAAGTATTTTGTCATAATTTCAGATTAAAAAAAAAATTCCTACTGCCCAAAACGGGCCAGATGGCGGACCGCGTACGACGGACGGATATTTCGGTTTTAGAATATATACCTCTTGAAATGGATAATGTCAAATTTTGAGGCCGATCCGAGTCGTCCACCCCCGTCGCGATCACATAGGTGTATTATTCCAAGAATAATTAACCAAAACTATATTTATAAAAATGTCTTGTTACTTTCCCCCCCCCCCCCCCCCCCCCCACGCGTTTTTGGTTGGCTTTGGGTGCCCTAAAGCCATCGGGAGGGGTGTGTATGAAACTCGAAATCGAGTGGGAGGGGGTGGGGGGTATTATAACGGAAAAGTACTCGAATTTGGGTGCCCTAAAGCCATCAGGAGGGGTGTGTATGAAACAAGAAATCGGGGGGGGGGGGGGGGGGGGGGGTATACCGGAAAAGTACCAATGCCTTTTCCATTCGATGGATCTCGACTGTCGCCGGGTTGTCCAATAAGATTGCCATATATATATCTTTTTAAAATAAGGTACATTGTAACTGTATAGTCCTGATCGTGCACTTGCCATTGTGTACTTTGCACAGCCAATATTCCTAATGAGAGTGTTAAAAATTGAGGGAAGGGATTTTTTTTTTAAGTAAAAAAGGTAGAACTACCTTTGAATAACTGTATTCAACGATTAGACATGTGCCATGCCTAGATTTTTTACGTTGCCGATATAGTACATGGGTTGAACAAGTAAATTATGAAAATAAATGATGACAAATATATTTGTATTTGTACAAATATATCATTGTTTGCTTACTTACAACCATTTTGTAACACTAGGGTTTATTAGTCTTTGATATAGGTTACTAAGTAACAAGTCTTGTGCATAAATAATTTATGCACAAGTAAAAATTAAATTAATTAATTCTGTCAATAAAAAATGTCCCACAAGCAGTGTATTTTTTTTTGTGATCGGGGGATTTTGGGCGAATGATGTCGTCGGTTTTTTTTTGGAGGGGATTTATATCTGGGATCTGGGGGAATTCGGAGAGGGAAATTTATCGCAAAAATGATTAAATCTTTTGGTCTTCAGAATAGCTAATTTAATTATTAAAACATGGAAACTTCTCATGTAAATCTCATCCTCCCTTATATTCATATTTTCTCCCGTCTGGATGAAATCCCACCATTGTTTCATTATTCACTTAATATCCAACCCACACTTCCCAAAATGGGAATGAAAACTTTGATTGGCCTCATAATAGTTTGTATAAAAGTATACATATCAGTATCAAAGTTGTTACTCGTTTACTGTAGGAATTTTTAGCATGACATGACGCCCCACTCTTCAAGCTAGTTTACTCCACATTGTGGAGTAAACTAGCTTGAAGAGTGGGGCGCCTGTAGTGAAATGTAACGACGCCGGCATAGACATAGAAGAGTAGCTGCAAGATATTTGCTCCACATCATCCGCAAGATGGCGGTCCGTCATCCCGTTCCCAACGAGACGTTGCCGACAGCCCATGAGTACAAGCAGCGCTTCATCTGCGGAGCGTAGAGGAACTTATGTTATCACTCTTGTCAGCTGTGACTCACTCTTGTGACAAGACAAGAGTCTTGTCTTAAATTTCGGTTCCTATTTCGTCAATAATGTGATCATCTAGTTGATATATATAATCTTAATTATAATTTCGCGACGGAGGTCGACGACTTCGATCGGCCTCGAAATTTGACATTATCCGTTTCAAGTATTCTAGAATCTAGAGTCTAGATTCTAAATCCTAAACCCGAAATGTCCATCCGCCGTACGCCGTCCGGGCCGTTTTGAGTAGTAGGAATTTTTTTTTAAATCTGAAATTTTGAGAAAATACTTGGTTTACCATCTAGTTGTGCCCGCGAGGTTTTCAGCCCGATCGCCCAAACCCGTGGGGCGCTATGGGGCTACGAGATTGGTTTTTGAAGGCTTTTAGCTATGCGATCGAGTTAGGTGTCGTTTTCGAAGTATTTTTGGACGTAGAATCCATTTTTTGAGGTCCCGGAACGATCTGATATCACTGTGGCGATCTACAGGGCTTTCTTGGAGCTAAAAATGGGATTTTTGAAGGATCCCAGGAGGTTAAATATTTTTCGAGTAAAAAATAAAGAATTTTCGAAACAAAAAAAATCCAAAAAAAACTTTTTTTTTTGAGATATAGGTAGCAATCCCAAAAAAATTTTTTTTTAAATTTTTTCATTGACAGTTAAATTTCTGCACAAGTAATGTATATCAAAGAATAATAAACCCTTGTGTAAAATTTGCAGCGTTTTTTCTATTATAATATAATATGTATAGTATACATTATACATATGTATAATATTATTATACATAATGTGATAATTAGATTTTAGTCTTAAAATTGAAACCACGACATGAACATTTCATTTCATTTCACATTTAATGTGACGACCACGACATCACATTGTGATCTCCAAGACTGCATACTCTTGACTGCATGATATTTTTGTACCTTTCTAAGGATAGCTTTTTTGAGCAATAAATATACTCATACAGTAGAAGCCCCATTAACCGGGGTCGACGGGAGCAAGACTTTCACGGTTAATCGGAATATTAAAAAACTAAACGAAATTGACTAATGTTTTGCATAAATCAAGGTTTTGAAGCGCTACGTGTTGATGTCCAAGGTCCCTAAGCCAGGTTTTATCTCATAACACTTATTAGGTAACTTACACATGTCATCATGAGATAGAGCCGGCGGAATTGCATGTTTTGTCAGTGCTGTCACTTGTTACTCCAGCATCATTTATGGTGAATGTCCCCTAAAAAAGAGACGATTTAAGACGAAATAGTCTATTTCCACGATAAAAATATATAAACTTGTAGACGCGTTTCGGTTGATTAGACCATCATCAGTACAATACAGAATGAGGAAGATGTGAGAAGTTACTTATATACAAAAGTGAAATGTGTCTTCTAATGGGCGTGGCATTAGAAAGGTGGCATAAAAGGAGAAAGGTGAAAGGTAACGTGAAAGGCAAATAAGTGAAAGGAAGACTCACAAGAAAATGTCAATTAACGGGGAACGCCTAATTACATCCAGGTCATTAACAGATATTCCTAAATTGTGAATTTTCTGAATTTCCAAAGATTCTAAAGCATCTAATTTTGGACCTTTTTGGCAAACATGAGCTATCCCAATGGCTGGATTATTACTGCCTATCTCATAACTAATTCTATGGTTTTCTTCTGAAAAATGTTTTTCAAAAGCTTCCCTACCCCTTCCCAACCTAAGATCATCACTATGTTCTTTCATTCTAATTTTAAATTTTCGGCCTGTTTGTCCTACGTATTGAATCCCACAATCACATTTTAATATATACACACCCCCTTTATCCTCTAAGGGAATCTTATCTTTCACACTCCCTAATAATTTCTTCGTAGAATTTTGTGAATAGAAACCTACTCTGAAACCCCTATTTTCTAATATACGACCCACTTTCTGAGTTATATTCCCATAAAACGGTAAACTAACCCACTTCCTATTATCTGGTTCTTTATCCTCCCTTTCCAAATTTGTGACTGCTAACTGAAATTTCTTCCTACTAATCTTTCCCCAAATTCTATCTATTGTAACCCTAGGATAACCATTACTCTCCGCTATAGAGTAAATTATTTCTTTTTCTTTCCGAAAAGCTAATTCATTCATTGGGACCGATAAAGCCGATAAAGGCCGAGAACCCCGGTTATGGGAGCGCCACTTTTCGGGAGAAAAACCCCGGATATGGGAGCTCCCCGGTAAATCGGACCCCGGTTAATGGGGCTTTTACTGTAATTAAATAATGATAAAATAGGTACAGCAATAAAATATCACACGTTTTTTTCTCCCTTACCTGTTAATTATTAACCTCTGAATTAAGTGGATCCCGGTGATTATACGCCCTAGGAATATATTGACAGCCCGTTCAGCAAAAAGTAAAGGAGACAAAAATATTTTTCCGAAAAAACTGTAGGCTATAGCTATCTATACGGAAAAAACTGTAGGCGATGCGAATCTGGCGTCCGTAACTAGTTCCTCTACGCTCCGCAGATGAAGCGCTGCTTGTACTCATGGGCTGTCGGCAACGTCTCGTCCATTCCCATTATAGACCATCTGGATGGAGCTGGGAAGTTCAAGAATTTGCAAGGCCAAAAGTCGAAATAAACTCAAATTTGTCTACTTTTTCGGTTTTTTGCTTATACCTATTCTGAAAACTAAGCGTTTCTCGCGGAAACGCACTATTAGCAAAATTAAAGGAAACAAAATTTCCTCTAGAATGCATATTGGGTACTACAATGGAAGATCGGAACAATAGTAAGACCGTTAGAGCGCGCTGAAAAAGGCAACTTCTTCGCTATTTCCCAAAAACAAAGTAGTAAAATAATATTCGTAACTACTTATCGATTTCATTCTGTTCAATTTCATTAATGTGTTCTAAATAAAGTTGAGTTTGTACAATTTACAATGTAAAGTTTGTTTTCATAGGGATAGTGTGTGTGTCAGTTTTCCCTCCACTAATAAGGCATGGCCTGGCTAATTTTCTTAACTTTTATTTAGGTACCACAATATACAAATTTAGTGTTTTGTATCTGAAATTTATATTTAATCTAAACACTTGAGTAAGAGAGGTCCGCAAGCCAAAAAGTTTGGGAAGCCCTGGTCTAGATCGATTGGGCACTATCAATTTAATGGAAAAGGTAGGTATATTTAGTCTCTCCCCCCCCCCCCCCCCCCCCCAGAAAAAAATCACTTTCGTGGACCTTCTTATAAATCGGGGGTGTAGGCTCAAACAGAGAAAGAAAATCCTGCCAAGAACTGAGTTTCCAACAACAGATCCTTCTATACGACGATTCGGCGTTTTCACGCTTGGTATACGTTTTCCCTTCTGTTGTGCCAAAGTTATTTAGGTATTACCTACTCCGGACTAACTCCGCTATTTTATTCATGAGGTTTCCGTAGAAAATCCCGTACCGAACACCGCCCACTTAAGCCCTGTACACTGTTCTCGGTATTTCGACGACTCCCTTACAACCCCCCTCACCGCCCAAATTGACATCATTAATTCAATATTACCCGGCAGGGGGGTCGTCGGTACGTCACTGGCTGATATTGACGGTGCTACGATAATCGAGTAGCTACGCGCGGCCGGTTCAGTCCTTTTGTGACCGCCTTCTCTCGCGCATCTGTTTGACGTTTGATTATATCCGTCGAAAGAAAAAATACGCGATGTTGTGGAAGGCACTCAGGAAGAAATTGATACGGATCATCTCAAAGAAGAAGAAATATGCCCAATGCATCACCAGTGTGAGTTAAACTAAATCCCATATGTACATCATTCTCTGTGCTGTTATTTTGATTTATGGACGACAAGATTTGGCCATATAGGGTAGAGTATGTATACCCTCTACACGTCTTCACTTTTTCCACATGATCATTTCTTTGAATAAATTATGATATTAAATGTTATATCTTGTTCAAAGAAATAATCTTATTAAATACCTACATTTTATTCTAAATTCTAAAAATACTGCAAATTGCGCGAATGTTTTTATGATACTTTCTCTGTGGATCTGGATTCCTAAGTCACGGATCTGGCAACCCCTAACCAGTTTTTAGACTCCTTGGCCCAGTCCCTTCAAAAAACCCACATGTAGCCCCTTAGAAAACCCAAGGCGCATAAAGTATTACATACTTTTTTTTATTGCATAAATTTTATTAAATACAAAATTTTTGTCAAATTTCCAGGTGTTTGCCTAACTCCTACTAAACACAACTTGAAACACCAAATGACAAAAATTTGCGCGATCTTCAAAAACCCCATCTGTAGCCGCTTTTTAGCCTCTTAAGAGATGAAGGACTGCATACTTTGTCACAACTTTAGATTTTTTAAAAGAATTCTTACCGTCTAACTCATTAACCATAAAAATTTAATAATAATCCTAATAATAATAATTTATTATTATTATTAGGATTGAATAATAATAATTGAATTGTTGGCTAACCGTATCAATAAATATTTACTATTATACGGTTCCTAAAATAAAGTAAAAATTATATTAAAAATTAATATAATTTTATATTTAATATACAAATATATGTGTTTACCATTTACTGTACCTAAATTTTATTTAAAAGACTGGTAATGATGATTTTGGCTTTAATTCTTTGAGTCCGTCTAATTTAACACTGGGTTCATATGTAGTTCAATCCTTGAAAAAGGTATTATATGAGTTGAGTGAAAACATCTCATGCGAATCATACGGGGCGTGCGTGAAATACTCTGAATCACAGCGATTTGAATTTGAACCCAAACAGACCATTATTTTAATTGTGCCTGAACTATAGATGAACTTTGAATTGACATTTAGATCAATATTGATATATCGGTTGCAAATAACCCAATTATTGGTGTTAGAGCATGTGATACCCTCGTGATTGAATGCTGTTTACAAAAACAGTCTTTAGGTGAGAGTATCATTATAGCTTTGTTGATATGATTTTTATTACTAATGTGTGAACGGACTTCCGGACGCATGTGAACCCTGCTTCAAGCAGGGTTCACATGCGTCCGGAAGTCCGTTCATCCGTTCATCCGTCAGCAGTGGGAAGCGGCGGAACGGATTCCGGCAGTCAGGTCAGGCGTTCACAAGCGTCCGGCCAATTGTCATTGCGTTGCACACAGCTGTTCCTTCCCGCGTTTATTCGTGTTTTGTCGATGTAGCTTTGGCAGCTTCTTTCTCGCGTTTATTAGAAGTTCTGAGTCCGACGGGTTCATGTTTTAATAAATGTTGGAATAAAAACGGTTAATTAGGAGAGACGTCTAGAAACTTTGCTGTAATCAGCTGTTCATTCCCGCGTTTATTGGTGTTTTGTTGGCGTTGCTATGTCGACCACAATAACATGGATGCCGTTATCGCCGTTATCAGTCCGTCAGTCCGTGGAATATCTGATTTTTCAGATGTGTACAATCAGCTTCGAAAGTGCTTCTCCGTCAAAACTAACTTCTTCCCGCCCGCTGGCATCGGCCAATCAGGAGACCGAACGTACTGACGGAGAAATGCATGAACGGACTTCCGGACGCTTGTGAACCCTGCTTGATCATCATGGTGCCAGACTGCAAATTTTGCGATGAGGGTTCACATGGCGTAAAAAGAGGCGGGGCGCGAGTGCGTTCGGCGATCTCATTGGAAGAAATTTGTGCGGGAAAACTGATCAGCCATCAGATCGCCGAACTCTCACGTTACGGACGTGTTTTTTACGCCATGTGAACCCAGCTTAAAACGTACGTTGCTTTTAGCTGACAACTATCACTTGTTATCAAACTGCTGCGCAGATCCGCGACGCCGACAAAATCAAAAAAATCGGATAAAGACAGTCTACTTCAAAAGTCAGCCTTGAGGATTTTGTTTGGGCCGATCACCTATAGCTGGGTTCACATGGCGTAAAAATAAGTGGGCGCGAGTGCGTTCAGCAAGCTGATTGATGGATCACCCAAAAAAAAAAAAAAAAAAAAAAAAATCGCCTCAAGCTTGACTTTTGAAGCCGACTGTCCATAATATGGACTCCATATCCATTTTTTAGCGCAACCTTTTTCCAAAAAATGGAAAGGTGCGCTCACCTCTTCGACATGTATGTTTTTTTTTTTTTGTTTGTTTGTTTGTTTGTGTACAGAGCATCACGCCCGAGCGGCTCAACAGATTTTCATGAGGGTGGTCTCATTGTCATCAGCGAGTTCCGGGGGTGGTTATAGGCTACCTTGATTTTTCCTCCCTCATCCCCTTCATCGGTTTTCGGGAGGTACTTCACGACGAAAATTGTTTATCTCTGATGTGTAACTAAGGAGGCCTCAAAAGGGGGACGGAAGTTTTGTCCGATTTCGTTGGTACAAGGGTCTATGGAATGAGCTTTTTAGGCTGATTCCAACGACTCCAAAACGATTTTTGCAGCCTGAGCCGTTCGTTACCTCTGATCGGCATAAGGTTTTATTACGCATCGGTCGTTAGGGTGCAGTTGTTTACGTAATGAGCATCACGTGGATGATGTGTTGTGTGGCATAGTTTGGTCGCTAGATACCTACTGTTTCTTAGTTTCTCTCGCTCATTAAATATATCGTAATAACAAAAAGGTTGCGCTCATCTATTCAATTCAATTGATGGCTTGTTTGAATTTGTCGGCGTTGCGGATCTGCGCGGTAGGCTTCTGCGCAGCAGTTTGATAACAAGTGATAGTCAGCTGAAAGCCGTGGAAACAATTTCGTCGTCAATAGCCGCGAAGGTTATTTCTCTGGGCAGGTTATGTCCAAGTGAATGGGATCCCGTAAAAACTCCTGATAACGAAGTGATAACGCATCTTGTAGGCGTTACGCCCCGCTTTTTTTTACGCCATGTGAACCCAGCTCAAGTCATCCAAGGTCAATACAGGCAGGTTGGTTTAGTATTATTATGGACATTTTTCATGGCTGGGTCTGCCTGTGAAAATTTCCGTTACTGGATCTTTTTTTCTTCCCAATTTTTTCAGAGACCGCAAGTAAAATAAGACAAATATTGCGGGTCCGCTGGCGATGTTTCTTGCTTCCCAATTCTGACTTTTGCAGGCCTGCTGATTAGATACTTACCACGACTATAAAATTTATTGATATTATCATTTATGATAATATCATATTATCTTTTAATGATAATATGATATGTTGTTGGAAACTTGTTGAGGGTCAGTCAACTGATAATATGATATAATCATTTAATGATAATATCGTAAATGGCATTAAATGCCACAAATTTTGTTTGTGTAAATAAGTAGATTGGACACGTGCTACACTTCTCTTGATACTATAGTAGGTAGAAGAACGCAATATTGTACAAGTACAGTAGGTAAGTAAAAAAAATTTCGGGGCTGCAATTTTTGAAAATTTTTGTTAGCCGCTCCAAAGTGACCGCTCAGTTGATTTAGCATTGCTATCTGGTTTTGGCATTAAAATGTCATTGATGGATAACGCATAAGGAATTGCAACCGGCTATTTATCGGGAACACGATGAGTGGAAAGATGATAAAATTTTTAGGTTAAAAACCGTCGAATTTGGCTATGAAATCCGAGTTAAGGAAAGAGATGTTTTGTCGAATCAGACAACCCCTGGGGACAAGTGTGAAAAATTCAAGGTAGAAAAAATGTCTATCTTGAATTCGGATGGAAAACATTTTTATGTTCCATCCGGCAAGGGTCACAATGGAAAAGTATAATCATATACCACACAGGTCCTGTAAAAACAACTTTTTGGAAACAATCAACTGTGTATACAATCAACCATTCATACGCGACTTTAGTGAGACTCCATTCAACGATACAGTAGCAACAAAAGAGAAACATTGTCGTTTGAAATGATGACAAGAGAATAAATCCCCTCTTTTTTTAGCATCATGCTACTTTTGAAGTAGCCCGGCATAATCAATTTGGTCGTCCAAGTCTGTTAACCACATAATATGTGGTTAACAGACCCTTAATCCATCCTTTCGAGGGTTAGAATATTATTCTAACCCTCGAAAGGGTAGATGTGCCGACAAATAATGAGCAATGCTAAGAAAAGTAACGTAGAAATATATTCTGGAGGCTATTTTTCCCGGTTGAGCTCACGCGAGACGCAGAGAAGTATAAAATATGCATAGACTTTTTCCTCTTCGCCCTTTGCAGCTTTCAACGGAATAAAATTCCCTGCTCATGAATTAGTTGGGCATAATACGGTGTGAAAGGTCTTTCTGGGGTAAGATTGACGGTAGGGCTAGAATTCATTGTTTTCGGACGGTACCAATTGGCTTGTTGGGAATTCGCTCTGATTCGGTTTTCTGGGATTCTGCGAAGTGTGCAAATCTTGTTCAACGGATGTCTTCTGGTAGGTACGCCGGTTCTGGACGTCACAATTTGGGGCTGGTAGCCTTAGGGTTAAAGTGTCGCGGTTAATTCTATTTATCTACCCGTCGATCAAAAGCGGGAGAAACGTGGGCAGCACGTGGGTTTATTTGGTCTCCCTCCTCAAAGCGTCCTTTGGCGTGACGGTTCGATCGCAAAGATTGAATGAGACGCACGATTAACCTTTTAATTGGACGGAATAGGAAGGAAGGGACTTCCTGACGTCAACAGATCTGTTTACGAACCAACTTAGTCCAAACATATTTGCACCGTTGATTTCAGTGCTATAACGATGTAGACGATAAATTTATTATGTAATTAAATCTCTCGCCAAAGGAAATATTTTGCTCACCGGTTCTCCAATAATTTTATCGCGTTCCATCCAAATCCGTCATCGTTCCTCCGTCACTAACTAAAATACCGAGCAAATATAATGACGCGTACTGGAAATTTCACGCTTCGTAAATATTTTTGGAGTGGCGCAACCGACGCCAAACGACAAACCCGTGTCTGGTGGTAATTATTAAAACAAGCTCGCCACTTGATGGCACCCGACCCTCTTCTAAGTGAGTGACTCAACAATGCAAACACCGTTGAGAAAACCGCCAGGAATCTCAAGCCGGACGTGTGAAAAATAATGTCATTTCGAAGGCGTTTGGTGAAAAGGAATTTAGAAAAGATTGAGTCATACCACTTCATAACCATATCGCATTTTATTCAGAATGCGCTCAATTTTGGTTTGATCCTTTACGTTGTGGGATAATTAAATGAAAAAGAAAAAGGTATTTCAAGGAAAGTACTAACAATGTGGAAAATTAGTGGAATACACGGCCATCTTGGTCGTAGATTTCATCAAACTCACTTATCAGCCATGCTACCCGTGCTTCCCATAGCATAGGCCGAGGTGTGGTAACTTTCGACAACCACTGGATTATCGAGTTATCTACCAAAACCAACTGGCTGCTCACCTCCTCCTATTTTCTTCCGCTTCTTCTCCACCGTTGTTTTTTGTTATCGGTTCATTTATAAAAATTGTAAAAGTTGTATTGAGCGTGCATTGCTGAATCACAATCACACTTGGGAATCACAATCCAAAATCAAGGGGGGACAAGCCCTCGGGCATGTCTGGATCTTGCCGCTCCTACATCCTGATCCATGCAAGAAAGGAGTTCCGTTCCTCCATGATCCTGATCCTGATCCTGAGTTTTAGTCCATCTCACCAGGACCAGGACCAATTGAACCCCTGAGCAGGCGCATCCAAGTGTCAAAAATCCCTAAGGACCACCTTGCCGTGAGTTTTATGTACTTACCGAAACGATAACTCCAATCCGCCAGGTAAATGTAAGTTTCACCCCTTATTTCCCGAAGTTGAGTTAACACAGGGACCGTCAGTTACGATTTTTACGATTTTCCGGGCAAAAATCCTGTCAGCAAACTTCAGATTCGTGTTACGCGACCCAAAAACATAGAAAACCACTGTTATAGTGGTTTTACTACGCGTAGGTACCTACCAATTTTCCCTCTAACTGCCTTTTTTCTAATCTAAACCACTAATCTACGAAACCACTAATTCTTACCGTGTCTGTGGCTAACTAAATGACCCTCTATCTATCTAACCAGCATAATAATATTATGTCACAAGCCTCCGGCCGCCGACTCCGAAACGGTAAGTGACAAAAATGTGGTGATTTTTTCTGTCGTCTCGGCCTCCCGTTTGCCTAGGAGGTTGTCATCTCCCTGAGATAGTCGTGGGGGGAGGCCCGATAATGCGCTACCCACTCTCCCAGTCTCTGCGAGGGGCGCTGGCTACTTCAGATGTCGGTAAGGTGCCGGTAAGATGTCGGTAATGTGCCGCCCGTGGGTTGTAGGGCGCTCGGGAATTTTATGCTTTCGCTAACAAACCCCCAAAAGGTCGGATTCCTCTTTATCCTACCTCATCACTTATCCAAACGGGCGAGCGAAGTGAGCCCCCTGTCCGAGAAAGAGGCCCCCCTGTCAGAGTGTTTGTTGCCTAATTTGCCGTTATGGGCTGTATGAATTTGTTAGAAAATCTGAAATTTTGGTTTATTATTCTTGGGATAATACACCGATGTTTTCGAGACGGAGGTCGACGACTCCGATCGGCCTCAAAATTTGACATTATCCGTTTCAAGAGGTCTAGATTCCAAAACCGAAATGTCCGTCCGCCGTCCGGGCCGTTTTGGGCAGTAGGAATTTTTTTAAACCTGAAATTTTGACAAAATACTCGGTTTACCATCTAGTTGTGCCCGCAAGGTTTTCAGCCCGATCGCCCAAATCCGTGGGGCGCAATGGAGCTAAAATGGGACTACCGGAGGTTTTTTAAAGTCTTTTGGCTATGGGATCGAGTTAGGTGTCGTTTTCGAAGTATTTTTGGACGTAGAATCCATTTTTGGGGGTCCCGGAACGATCCGATTTCACTGTGGTGATCTATAGGGCTTTCCATGGGCTACAAATGGGATTTTTGAAGGATCCCAGGAGGTCAAATATTTTCAAGTAAAAAACGAAGTTTTTTGAAAAAAATTTCTTCTAAACTTCTTTTTCATTGACACAGAATTGAATTTCTGCACAAGTAGGTAACCTATATCAAAGAATAATAAACCCTTGTGTAAAATTTGCAGCGTTTTACAAAATACTCTGTTCTCCATCTAGTTGTATCCGCTAGTTTTTCAGCCCGATCACCCCAACCCAATCTGTAAAAGGGCTACTGGAGGAGGGTTTGGAGGTTTTTGGCCTCGAGTGGGGTGTCGTTTTCGAATATAATGTACGTAGAATCCATTTTTGGGGTCCCTAATTCGTCCTATCACACGGTTTCAGTTTTTAAATTTTTAAATTAAATTCTTGTTCAAAATCTGCCTCGTTTTGGGTTCATATTGTTGTTGAAATCCATATCCTCAAGGATTAGTCCTCCTTATTTGGGTCGGAGGTCGAGTGAAAACATGTTATGTATGGAAGTTTTTTAGCTGAGACTACCAGGAAAATCCCCGATTTTTTGATACGGGCCCGTCGGAATTTTCGACGGTTCGCATTAAAACCTTTTGATCTATCTGTGGCCCACAAACAGATCAAACGTCAATAATAATATGTTCATTATTCGAATCTTGTAACATGATGCGATCCTTTTCCGTAATGTGCTTTCAACGTTATCTGATGAGTTAAGGTAGCGATATCTCTGTGGGTCATGACGTTCAAGATTCGTTATGTAAATTTACATCACCCTAATGTAAACTTTCTTCAACTGTTCAACGACCTTGTTAAATGAGAGAGAAAAGGTCTTGCACAATACCGTTAGGTAATTGGTGTCAATTGATATGAATCATCTGTAGATCATCTATTGGGCCTTGATTGGTTATCGCATCTATTTGTCGATAAGTCGTAGAGACAAATTTTGATCCTTCCGGGGCATTATCAGCCTTTTTTTCTCCGGTTAATGTAAACACGGAGGTCAAAACATGGAAAATTCCCACAGTAGATCATCATTTGATCTTCTTTCCCGGTTGAATCAGATCACCCGACGATATCGAAAGGGTCACACTTTACGTAATTGATCCCCGGAGTTTGAAATACGTCCATTCATCTTCATGCACACTAAGTCTAAGAAACAAAACAGCACGACAGTATCACACACTAGTATTCGATGCATCGGCCCCAGGATGTAAAGGGCAACTCTGCTTCAACTCTCGAAACAATCCACCTCAGCTTTTTTTAATTTTTTTTTTTAAATAATTTTTAGCCCCACAGCACTTGATAATATTATATCATTCGGCTACTGCCGGCCCAGTAAAGTTTCGCCAATTTCAGTGCGTCAGTTGATTCATCAATCAGTGCTGAGCACGCACTGAGATGCTCAGCATCCTTTTCGCCCACGTGACAAAGGTACAGTTGGAAGAGGCGCCAGCCACAGTTTGCCGTCCGCCTGCTCAATCCATCTACTTCTAGCTTCCTGGATGGATAGCCCTTTCAGGATTCTCTTGGCTGATGAAGAGAATCGTGGACTGGGAATCAATGAAGGATACGATGTTGGTACCGTCTCTCTCCCTGAGTCTCTCCAGTCTTCGACATCAAAGCTCGCACTTCGTGCTCCAGCTGGGGCAAATATTTGGAAGTCCCGACAGTGCATGGCAGATCCCTTTGCAGACCCGTCGGTGTAAATGTGAAGCCAATCGCAAGCAGGATATCTTACAGCGATTGTTTCCAGTGCCAGAGCTCGCAAAATTGAAGCTGCGATACCTTTCCAACAGCTCCAACTTCTGCGATGTTCTTGTATGGCCGCCTTCTATAGATGGATATATCTACGATGGCTTGCCTGGGGCCGGTATCAAGACCATACTACTGAGAGATCACCTGCACTTTTAGGCTAAGTGGATGTTATGTAGCCAAATGCTGTGCAGACGTATCTTGACGGTCCCAGTAGCTGATATTGACACTTTCGGAGAGCTTGGTGGCAGCTAAATCCATACGAATATCCAAGGGCTCAATCTTGGCTTGGACTTGCATTGCTGCAATTCTAAATTGGGTACTCAGCTCACCGCACTGGTATCTGGTGGATGATTTCAATTTTGAACGGACGAATTCCGACGATTGGGAGGGTTTCACGAAGAGTATAAAATTTAAATAACTTTCCTTAGCTGGAGCGGTGGCTGCTGGTGATGTTTCTATCGGCGAGAAAACAATGGTTTTCTATGAATAATTTCTAACGTTTTGGAGACGATGTTATCCCCTCTACTACACCAGATAGTATTTTCACAATCGGCGGGCAAGTGCACTTGCCGAGCGAAGCAAGATCTCCATGTCTCTAAGTGGCGAAGCCACAATTAAACAAGTTATCTCATCTTAAACGCTGCTCTACGGACACGATTTATTCTACGGCTGTAGAGTGGAAATTCTTGTAATGAGATATTTTGCGTTGTGAGTAGTTTGGTGTGGAAGTTGAGAATTTACACCCGTAATTACTCCAGTTTGGTCCACAGCTAGCTTTCGCAGTCTCCGACATTCCTGTGCACCCTGCCGTGACTACTACGCGTCTTGACGTCACGTTCTTGCCGTATTTATAAGACTGTCGTCGTTCCTATTGCGTCGTCGACGTCGGGGGAGTGGTAAACGCGCGTCATTTGGGGCGTCAGGGACGGAATTTACTGCTGTTACCTCTACTACAAGATGCGTCCGAGTGTGGGAGTCGGTTTATTTCTCGGGAGAACGTCTTCCGCCAACGACCGTCTGTCTGATGACCTGAAGCGATGGATTCTTTGGAGGCTTTCGATGATTCCGGTGACGTTAGTAATGAATTGCACTTTTTATTCTCTCTTGTATCTTTGATGACTGATATTGACCCTGTAAATGCGTTGAAATGTTTCCCGTGTTCTCCAAGTTACGCCCAACCTGACATGCATTCACTTGGCAATTACGTATTGTCATAGATAAACAACCCGAAAACACTGGGCTGAAAAACGAAAATTTCCCGCTGTTTTCCAAGGTGGGAATTATCCTCTATGGGATGATCCCCCGCAATCGCTTTTTTCAGCCCCTAAATTTTCTTTGTCGTTTCCGTTCGAATGAAACTAAATTCCCTCTGGCCTCTTTTGGGAAGAAATAAAACAAAAAACACATCCTCCCTTGCGACACGTTTGTTCTGCCTTTGAAATACTACCCGGACGGTACTCAACTGTGAAACATGCCTCCTTGTTGGAATGCGCAAAAAATCGGATTACGCCTGAATGTAGACTCCTATAAAAATTTTATATGAACATTTAATGTTCATCACTGCGCGAAATTTTAACAAGGTTGCTATGGGGATCGTGCTCGGGACTTGGTGAGTGGCGAAGTGGGTTTTACTGGCAGGGTCATGACCCTGCACCAGCTGGTGAATAACAGAGAATATAAATCTTGGCTTCACGGTTGAGGCGTTGGGTTGCAAATCTAGCTCGTTCCATCGTTAAAACTTTTACAGGAGAGACGTAAAACTTCTCACGTCTATGCTTCTAGATTTAGATGAATGGATTTGCCATGACATTTTTTCGGACAACTGTGGTCTATGTATATTGTACAGTAGTGGGCATTAAAATTTTCTAAAGTAGTTCTTTAGTAATAAAGTAGCATCAAACGAGCGTTTTGGTTTATTATTATCAGAATAATCAAGCTGTGCATTTGCGACGGGGGTAAGGAATTCTGGGCCTCAAAATTTGTCCTGTGTGGATTTCAAAAATTAAATGGCCGTCCGTCGTCCAGGGCGTTTTGGGCAGTAAGTAGGTTTTTTTTTTTTTAAATTTGAAATTTTTACAAAATACTTCATCTTCATCTAGTCCGCATGCTTTTCAGACCGATCGCTCAAACCCTTGAGGCTCTGTGGGGCTAAAAAGAGGCTCAGGGAGGGAATTTTGAAGGTTTTCGCCCATGAAATCGAGTCAGGTGTCGGTTTCCATCTTCGTAAAATACATTTTTGGGGGTCCCAGAACCATCTGATTTCACCGTGGAGATCTATGGGGCTACAAATGGGGCTTTTGAAGGATGCCAGGAAGTCGAATTAGGTGATTTTTCTATGGGAAGGAGCTAGATTTGGTGGAAAGTTCAAAGAGCTTGT
The DNA here is from genome assembly GCA_955831195.1 of Pilophorus perplexus. NCBI lineage: Eukaryota > Metazoa > Arthropoda > Insecta > Hemiptera > Miridae > Pilophorus > Pilophorus perplexus. The sequence goes on from OY037012.1 coordinate 16,320,589, forward strand.
GTAGAGGACCATGTAATTTATAAAAACCAAAAACGTGATTTTCGCTAAAAAGAGAAAACACCGCATCTAGTTATACAATGCATGACTACATGCATGTCATGCTTTTTGACAGTCTTTTTGTGTCGAAAATGTAGTTTGCCGGAGGTGCAGAGGTCCAAGACGAATTCTGATGAAAACGGCAGAGGAATAATTTTTCTCATTATCTCTACATCTTTTTCTGTGCCTGATGTATTCTTGTTGTTCTTCGAATTTATATTACAAACGCTGGTGGCGCCCAAGTTGGAAATGAGCCCCTAGCCAACTTATCAAAGGTTCAATATTTACTCGGAACTCATTCGAGTGGTAATATCCTTCATCGATCGGAGCCCAAACCCACGTTCTCTCCTCGTTGGGCTAATTAATAGCCTCGCTGTATACTGATGTCGCTCATTCCAGCGAAATTTGTTTGTGTACGTACTAAAAGGGGACAATGGTTTTAAACGTGTATATTCCAAACTTGCGTTGCCAGAATTAAAACGCCCTCCTGTGGAAATGCAAAAGAGAAAAGCAACCTTCCAAGAAAACGAGGGGAGCTATTAAGAAGGAGGAGATGGTAGTGTTAGATATTGACGGAAAATGTAGAATGGAAAATACGGAAACCTTTTTTTAAATTGAATTCTTTTTCATAAACTTAAATATAAACTTTCTGAGCCTCCTCGACGAGATTAATTATTTCACTAACAGCTTTTGGGGTTAGCTCTGCTAATGTTCAGCATCGTGATTGGCATATAAATCAAGGACTTATCCTGAAGTCTCGCTCAGTTCGTCTAAAATGGATCCAATCAAGCCGGGGATTCGTTGGAATAATATTCGTCAGGTTTAGGGTATGAGTTTGATCCCACTCACGGCCACCGTATTTGCTGTGTCAATACGGGCGTGCCGAGTACGGTTCTTTCCCCAGAAACCTCAACCTACGCTGTGCTTTGGCTGGTTTTATCTGAAAACTCAGCAAAATCCTTTGGAGGGTTTCAGGATTGGGGGCGTGTTTGTGCTCAACGTGGATTATTTTCATCAAAAGCACGTATGCGCTTAGGCAGCTCGGAATTGAGTAATGGTCAAACTGCTGAACCGGCACTCACTGGTCAAACTGTTATACCATGTATTATAAATACTGCTTCACAATGGACCATTTTAGACCTCACGTAAATGTATCGCAGTGGGACAACTACCTCGTTAGACTTAGCCTGATGATTATCCTGTTAATTTGCATCGATCTTCTCATTTAGGACACCGGAAATCGAGCCCCTGCCGGCTCAACCTCATCTGGGTTAACCCTAATTCCCACTCCGAAGTGGATCCCGTCACGAACCTCTCTATCGCGTAGATGTGGGTTGAACTATTATGGAAACTACTGTTGTATTGGACGGCTTTGGTGAACTCGAGGTTCGACGTGGCAACCTTCAAAATAGCGTCTTGAGCTCGGTTGTTCGTTTTTCTTTCGTCAGCGTTTTAGTTGTGATGAAGGTCAACAACCTCGTGCAGTTATTGCCTAGCCTTACATCTCTTCTTGTCTGTTATTGTCAGTAAAATGATAAATCCATATTGATAAAAAATCTCTTTCTTTTTGTTGCAGGATGACAAATCGGGGAGTTCAGGAGGGAGTTTGGAGCACGAATATGAGCTGAAGGACGTGGTCAAAGAAGGGCACGACCGGGCAGACCCCTCACAGTTTGAGCTCCTCAAGGTCCTTGGACAGGGCTCATTTGGCAAAGTAAGTTAACACAAGTTCAAATAGCAAGGAGCTTTTAGGTCGAGCTTACTATGTTAAACGTCGTAAGGAGAAAAATTATTCATTTTCAAAATCATGCACCATCGTTCGTGAGGATGCGGTATGTTAAACGTGTTATCACGAAGAAGCAGGGAAAAAGTGAAGGAGTACTTTATTTGGAAGAATTGTCATGAGGGAAGGATTAGATTTTTCCACTTTAACTTTTGGAAAAACCTCAACCCCAAACTGTAGGTACCTTCAAACTTAGGGCTAACTCCCCAGTTCTTCTTGTCACTTGAGAACGACTTTTTCCACTCATCGTTCTTTTAGTCCACGTTCCACCTACATTCTTTATAATCCTTTTACATTTTTTATATTCCTACCTAATGAACCAACTAAACAAGCAAGTGAAGCAAGTGGCCATTTTGTTGTGACGAGAACATGATAACACTGTTGTCCTCTGCTGGGGTGAGCAGAGCTGATAACAGGGTTTGATAACATACGACCAATTTTCTCGACTATAGCACATTAAATTTAATTTTTAAGCCTTATGTTGCCACCTCTGGTTTACCACAGGGCTCCCATTTCGGGCCCCTTATCTTTATACTGGTCATGAATGGCGTTTTGGCGGCTCTTCCAGACTTTCTGAATTTTGCTGATGACCTCAAGCTGTTCCCTTGCATCTTGTCCCCGGCAGATTGCCTTCTTTTGCAGGATGGTCTCGACAGCTTACTCTCATGGTGTTCTGCGATCGGCCGTCAACCCTTCCAAGGGCTCCGCAACCTATCACCATATCATCACGACTACATCATCGGTGGAGAGCGTCTGGCTAGATTGGAGTGTCCGCAAACTCGGTGTCCTTAGGATGCTCGACTAACCTTCAATGACCATATTGCCGAGGTCGCTGGTCGTGCCTTCTGTGCTCTCGGGTTCTTGAAGCGTTGCACAAGGGAGTTTGACTCCACCCCAGCTCTGATTACCCGTTACAAGGCACGCCTACTTCTTTGTCATGGAGTTGTGCCATTCGCCGTCCCGTTTTTGCAGTCAATGACGCCTGCCTGCGTCCAGTGATTGGGATTGGGGTCAAACAGAAACTTCACCTTCTTTGCCGAGCTTTCCCCCCTTCCCTAGTCCCCTTTCTTGTCGGTTTAAAATGATAAGTTTACAATTATATCAATTCATCACTCAGGTTTTCTTACTGTTTAGGCCCTGATGAAGGTTTAATATATAACCGAAAACTCAGCAAAGAAGGTGAAGTTTCTGTTCGATCCCAATCACTGGACGCAGACGTTCTTCGTGGGTTGATCCACATATTTCAAAAATGACACCTGCATTCACCATGTCGTCCTCGTCAACTTCGGGCTTCGGTTAAATATTAACGTCAACTTCACAGCTCCATATCGGTCGCAACAAAAGCATCCCCGTAGTCGAACAGCAACTGTAACACCACTAAGGGCTTCTTTCTTTGACCATTTCTTAAACAACTATTTCCACAGCTGCTTAACTTTGTTGAACACTCTCCGCCTTGAGATGGCGCGAGCTGCACTCTGTTGCGAAAGGAAATCAAGACCAAGAAAACGCTTACTGGATAATATTAGAATGTTATGTAAGAATGTTATAGCTACAAGTGAAACCTACCTCTAATTTTACATCACTCTAAAATTATATGGCCCGTCGGCTTTCTTTGTGATTGTGTCATATTGGTGTGTTTCCCCTCTGATGTTATTATTAAATTCAATGTGAAATTTCCCCACTTTATTTCACGTCAATAGGGATTTTCATGGTTGAGACATTCTCGACGTGTTAACGTTTTAAATTTGGTATAGTTGAAAAATTGGTCGTAAGTATGTTGTCAAACTCTACTATCAACCATTCCATGAATTGGTCCTAAGTATGTTCTCAAACTATTATCAACCATGCTATGCTTTCCAACTACCACATTATTATGTTGTCGGCCAAAACGAAATTGCCGCTCATCTCCAGCAATTTTCTCCTGCTTCGTCATTCACCGACACTTTTTCGTTTTCAACAGTTTTCAGGTCCTTCGCTAGGAAAAAGAGCATACAAAATGTGAAAAAAGGAGGTTGGTTCAATAAGTTAAGGAGTATAAAAATGTAAAAGAATGGAATGTAGGGAAAAGTCGCCGTGTAGCGACAAGAAGGATTCACTGGAGTAAGGCGGAGAAGGAGTCTTCCTCCAGTTAGCTGTAAGTTTGAAGGAGCAATTTGAGGTAATTTATTACAATTTTTATGAGTTGAATTGTGAAATTCTTGCCCTTCACTCATAGCCCTTTCAAATCACGTTCTCCTTCACGTTTTCTCTGCTTTTTCGTGATAATGCTTTTAACATACCGCGTTCATTTGACATGGTCAGCTCGACCGCGAAGGCCCCTAATATCAAGTGGTTTTTCTTCCTTTCGCCATATGTTTAGTTCTTGTTGGGTTACAGCACAATGGGATTATCCTTGGTTCTCTTTTTCAAGAACTTTGTAGAACTAGTTTAAATATGGAATACAAACGAGTAGAGGTTTTGTTTGTGTGGTAGCTACTAAAATCGCTTGATCCACGATTGCTTTTTTGTGTGGAAATTAAGCGGAGCACGGATTCTACCTTCTGTCACATTCTGTCCTCTCATAACTAAGGAATAAAAACTGCATTTGAAGCGCGAAATTGAGCTTGAAGACGCGGTCTAAGATGAGAGCCCTTCGAGCTCCCTAAGCCCTTGGACAGGGCTCATTTGGCAAAGTACCTACTTTGGCTTTACTTTTACCCCCCCCCCCCCACCCATCGGTGTCACATCGCTCTCTTCACCCCCTACTTTATCTTTTCTTTTTCTCATCGCCGGAGTCTCATTATTTTTTCGTCGGGAGGAAAAATAGGTGGAACCTGACGTGGAATTGAAACATCTCGCAATTTGACATCGTCGGGTGCAAAAAAGGATCCCTGGCGCTAAACTCGTTAGCTACAGCCGGGAAATTCATGCAGAAAAATCCATTTCCTAGCATTGGACAACCTTAATTGCTTCCAGGTAAGGGCGGATTGAACGGAAGGAGGAAAGGTGTTGACACTATATTATTAACTTTTGCTCCAAAATGAAGGGGTTAACGAAAGAAATTTCTGATTGCTTAGACGTGTCTTTCTCACCCTGGTTCGTCAAATTGTATCCGCCACGCGAGGAAGAATCATTTAAAAAATTGATAACGCAGTAGGTTAAGTGCTACGCTATAGGACTAATTTACAACTCGGGAATCGGCCTTTGATGTAAAGATATTTATGCTAACGAGCTACATCGGGAAGAACCTAATCAAAGCACTTGGTTGAGTTGAAATTCCAACCTCAAGGAGGGCGAAACATTCGATTTCAGCCCTAACAAATGTTTCAAACTCAACAGGTACCGACTTATTCCCTCCTGCTCCGCTAAAAGTGGCACCGCCATAAAACTTAACCTGACCCCCTCCAGCTCGGGTGGAAATTCGCCGGAAAAGTTCCTCCCAAAGTAGGAAGTATGCCGAATTTTCCGAGTAAAAGCCGTTCGGCATTGAACGGGGGTTTCCCACGTTCTTTAGCGAGTTTTCAACTTCTGGATCTTAGCGGGGTTTTATTGATTCGTCTAGTTATCGTCGCCTGCGCTTCGCACATCAGCCCTTCGTCGTCAACGGAGTTATTTCAGGCGGAAAGATACTGAAAGAACGTGAACAAAACCCGCCGAGCATAACACATGAATGAACGAAGCTACAGCCTGGAATGCCACCACACTATGCCACTTACCGAGCTCCATCATGTATTTAAAAATGCATCTTAATATGGAAATTTAGGATTGTAAGGAGAGGTTGATATAAAACTGACTTCGAATGTAACAGTTATACCTACACTGTGCATTTATTTCGGTATTCGCTTTAGATTGTTGTCAGAAAATGGTGGACCGACAGCTTGAACAAGTTCCGTTGCCTCTGAGCGAGAGAGAGGCCACTTGAACGCAAATGAACAAAACCTGGAAATCGTTTGTTATCTCAGATAACTTATCTGACAGGTTCTGTTGGGGGCGGAAGAAAGTCAGGGACAAGAGCATGTCTGGGTAAGTGCTGCTGTCCCATAACCGCAACTCGTGGCAGAAATTGAGGTCCTGTTGAAAGTAAGAGTTATGGTCAAAGCTGCCACCTACAGTGCGTCGATTCCTTGAATTCGGCGCAGTTCCTCGTCACCATGGAGACTACGGATAACAGCTTCGGGCCAGGCGCCTCATCACAACTGTACGAGGCCCAGCCCTGAGTGTGGTCTTTTATATACCTCCAGCCAGTCTGGAATCAGTGACGCCCGTTGGTGCCCGAGTGTCTGGAAAACCACCAAAGAGTTGAGGAAACCATGATAAGCATGGTGTCGGTGGCCAGACCATCGTTCGTCGTTCCAAAGCTGCTAAGCTAGCCAAACTCGAGCAGAAGTAACCCTTTCGGCCGACGCAGAAGCGGAAGAGTCTTGTGAAAATGTGAAAAATGACGGGAAGTAAAGTTGCTTAGAAGCAAACATGGAGGTTTCACAAGAAGACACGACCGATGGAGCTCGCCAGAGCATAATGGGCCGGATGTGATGAGCAGATTGCCAGTCTGGTGGAGAAGAATCAGGTTTCATAATATGAAATATATTATATGAAACTTACATTACCTTTACATTCATTCATTTCCTGCACTTCCAACATGTATACTTGTTGGAAGTGCAGGAAATGAATGAATGTAAAGGGTGCTAAAGTTCTGGATTGGGCGATCAACTGATTGAGGCAGTGCAGGAGTTGAGTTCCCTCTTCTTGTTGGGCGATTGCTTCCAACACCACGACTATGCCATGAGGGCATTCGGGATTGTGAAGAGACTTTAATTTTAGTATGAATGTATATGGAATGTGTATCGCTACTTAAGTTCTAATACCACGTAATTGACATTTTTTTCGCAACTTGACAGGAGAGGCAAACAACTTTCATCAGTTACGCGCTGTTTTATTTCAGTTCCGCGATGTTTTATCAATTATGTGCTGTTACTACAGTACGTAGTCATTGTCGCGTTTTGCTCATTTTTATGTTTCTAGGTGACCTTTTCGTGGTTACCATGTCTTCAGCTATGTTAATACCTATCAAATGGAATGAAAAACTTATTTTCGTCAAAATGTCAATTAACGAGGTGGGGGAAGTGCTTGATATGGTTGGATAAGTTCAACATCAACAAAACCTCAATAGTCAACCATAATGGTCAATACAATGATTGACGTTACGCCAATTTTTATTTTTGCCCTGGATACTGGTGAATTCCTTGTTTTTCGGAATTAGATTGATTTTTCATAGCCTTGTGAGCATTATGACCGGAGTAGCTGTCCAAGTTTGCAGTTGCCCCATAAAGGGAGTAAGTGTGTAGCCAGCCTGTTCAATCTTTTGAACGCTTATTCCGATTTATCCGGGGTAAGTGCATAAAAGAAAGTCTCTCAATGATCCTTTAGTGATTTGAAAATTTTCAAGTAGTACAAAAACTCAAACAGATACAACTTTTACAGATTATCAAGTCAGTTCCTGGACAATGGGGGCAAAAATTGAAAGCATCGTTATACACCAATACACTATTATAAATCCGTTTTACACGCGTGTAAGTAAAATTCAGTCTTTAGATGGAGTATCAATCTCAAACTTTATTATCATCACGCACATGACCCTTCTTAAAAACGAATGGGGTAAGTGCATTGTAGGCCCCAACTCACTGACGGACAAAGATAACACTGGATTTTAATCATAGGAGTGAAGTGAAACTACTGAAGTTATAAACAAACTTTAAAAACACCTGAAAATACCCTCCAATTTTAAGAATGGAACATGATACTCCAATTTTAAGAATGGAGCACTGAACTTGGTAGCCGAGGGAAATGGCACAATGTGACTTCATAACCTTCCAGCCAGGTTACCATTTGCATTGACACCAGCTGGCGGATAAGTCATGTAAGGCATAACCAGGGTATAACTATATTATAGTTTCAAACGCAGCCGCTAGATGGCCAGTGAAAATTGTTCAGTAGCATTTACATCCCACTTTTGCACTTCTCTCACCTTACCTTACATGGTGTTGAACTTAAGTGTACATGCTTCACTTAGTCAGGGTTCACTTTTCATTATTATAAAATGGTATTCTTGTATTTCACGCTCTGAAACTTTCTGAATTCGGGTTTTCACTTTTTCTTTCAGGTTTTCTTAGTTCGTAAAATAGTCGGACCCGACAGTGGGACACTCTACGCCATGAAAGTATTGAAAAAAGCCACATTGAAAGGTGAGTCCACTTGATATAAATAATATGAAGTATTACTAGGGGGCAGCCACATTTTTATGCGATGACTTTCCGGAATGTTCATGGATATTGACAATGGTAGTTGCATATTGGTATTCGTTTATTTATTTATTTTTTACTTCGTTAGTTGTAGAGCGATTGGACAGGTCTTGGAAAACATGGTCTGCTGCCAATTCTGATCCTCCCATTTTTGGATAAATTTTAATTCTTATTTACTAACTTCTTTTTATTTTAACATTCAACTTTGTTTTCTTGAATTTTTAGTTAGAGATAGAATGCGTACAAAAATGGAAAGGAATATCCTGGTGGACGTGAGACATCCGTTCATCGTTCGCTTACACTACGCCTTCCAGACTGAAGGAAAACTGTACCTGATACTCGACTTCCTCAGAGGTGGCGACCTCTTCTCCCGACTGTCCAAAGAGGTAAATTAATATCAAGTGTAATTTTTTAAATTGTAGAGTGATACCTCTCGCATTCATCATTTTCGTACTATGAAGCAAGAAGCGCCAAGCTATGTAAATTTGCTTCGGGAAGAGCTAAGAGTGAAATGAAGGAAGATTTGTTTATTTTGGTCTGGGCGGAGTGAGCGGTTTCAAATGAGTTTCTTACCACGGAATAGAATGAACCCTGGAGGGCAAATCGTAAGTTTCTTAGTACAGATCTCGTCACACCCTTTGTTCCAGCCTGCCAGGGCGAACAAAGGTTATTAGCGGTGTACCTGACGAGCCAAAAGTTGGCTGTGAAAGTTTGACTGACGCCAAACAAGAACTAACCTCAGCTAATATCGCTTATGTATCTGTCGAGGATTGATTTGACCCCTTCACTTACCCCCATGTTCATTCACCTGAGTTTCCTACGAAACAAAACCCTTGTTGTGAACCTTTTGTATATGAAAACAATCCACTCTACAGTTCATCGTTGAGAAACCTCGTGGCTTCAAAATTTAAAACAATAGGAGCTTCTGGAGGGCGAAAACCGTGAAAAGGGCCTTTTATATCAACCCGCTTATCGCATTTTTCACCCCTATGGCACGTATTTCTCAACCACATTATCCAAGTAGTAATTAGTTTTTTTTTTGTTTTTTTTTTCAGTTAATGTTTACGGAAGAAGACGTGAAATTCTACTTGGCGGAGCTGGCGTTGGCTCTCAACCACCTGCACAGCTTAGGCATAATTTACAGGGACCTGAAACCGGAGAAGTGAGTATGCCGTTCATGTAGTTAGATAAGAGCTCCATCATGAATCTATCAACTCCAAGTCATTGTTTTCATATTTACATCAAACTCCATAAAGCAAACCACGCATTTTTAATTTAACCAGGTTTATCAATCATAATGAAGAAAGAGAATCAGACGTTCAGTAATTATTACTGAAAACAAACACCAAGATCTCACTGCTCCAGTAGCGAGGCTGTGCCCCTAATTGGTTTTTACTCCCCTCTACCCAACGGTAGAAGTGGGAACATTCTACGGTAGTCAACTACCGGACATTTATCACAAAAGCGATCCTTATTGCGTTTTCAAAAGGCGAGACGATGACTCGTGTATACAATTTGTCTTTTCCGTAAGTACTCTAAAACCTCCTATTGTTTCGAGACTCCCATCCGAAGTTGTGATGGGCCGTCATTACGCGCCTCTACTATTAGCAGCTGGCGCTTTAGAACAGGAAATAAGAAAAGTTTCGAGTGAACTCGTGAAGTAACTCATGCGAGAACCAAAGGCGCGGAAAACTTGACTCGCGCTTACGCTGAATTTAGAACTTCGTACGGCGCTAAATGTTTCTACACAACATCGGAGGTTACAAACTGTACGATGGCATGTACCTATAGCAAACGCCATGCAAATATTATAGAATCCATATGAAGCTTCTCTTCGGTAACGTATTTTCAAGCACAAGCGACCTGAAACAGTCGTTATCTCAACTGTGCATGTCTCCGTCGATTTCTGTTTATAGTCCGTCAAACCTGGAACAAACCTAGTGAAAGAGACACTGTCCGTCTCTTCCGCGTGCTTGCATATTAACCGTACTCTTATGAAATATGCCTTCCGCGTGCTATTTTATCGCTTCCGTGTGGATCTTAATCTACTTCATCGTCTCACAATAGCCTGATGTCCTGAACTGTTGTGTTGTTATGGTTTGCCCCCTTTTAAGCGAACAAAGCCGAATACTGGCGGGTATATACTGCCTGGGACAATAATGGTATCGAGTGTTTTTTTAGCAATTTTGTCTCGTACGACCTCAAAAGAACTCAGGCCGTGTAAAGACGTTAGGAAAGAAGAGGCGGAGCGTAATTCAATTTGCCTTGTTAGCGACGAAAACACGATGTGAGGTCTTGTCGATCGCATATCCCTTTAATCAAGAGCCCATTGATCTCACATCCCCCCTCCCCACCAGGGATGAAATTACGGATGAATGAACGCCAGAATTCGCTTGAAAACATTCTGGTCTCAATTTGTCGACTATTTTATTGTATTTGTGCAGATACATGTCGCAAAGTAATATAATTGGTACTGTCAGGATGAACTTTGTGTGGTGAATTTGTTATGGTACTTTTGTTCGTGAAATTCTAGAAATGACGCCTTTTGGTTTATTATTCTTGTAATAATACACCTATGTTTTCGCGGCAGAGTTCGACGACTCCGATCGGCCTCAAAATTTGACATTATCCGTTTCAAGAGGTCTAGTTTCCAAAACCGAAATGTCCGTCCGCCGTACGCCGTCCGGGCCGTTTTGGGCAGTTGGATTTTTTTTTTAATCTAAAATTTTGACAAAATATCGGTTCACCATCTAGTTGTGCCCGCAAGGTTTTCAGCCTGATCGCCCAAACCCGTGGGGCGCTTTGGGGCTACGGGAGGTTTTTTTTTAAAGGCTTTTGGCTATGGGATCGAGTTAGTTGTAGTTTTCGAAGTATTTTTGGACGTATAATCCATTTTTCGGGGTCCCGGAACGATCCGATTTCACTGTGGCGATCTGTAGGGCTTTCATGGGGCTAAAAATGGGATTTTTGAAGGATCCCAGGAGTTCAAATATTTTTCAAGCAAAACAAAATAGACGAAATGCATATACATAATGGTTGTTTACTAGAGTGTAGCAGGTTGGACGCTGAAATCTCTAACGTCAGTCCCACTGACGTCGTAAAGTTTTATAGTGATCGTTAAGGATCCTGAACCATAAATGCGTCTTTCAACGTCAACATTTATGTTGAATGGATATCATCTGCTTTTATTGCTGATCACATCTATGAGGTCAGAGCGGTATAATATCCCGTTTTCTCGGCAGGTTTGTGAATAAATTCTTATTGTATTTCTTCATTCTTTGTCTTTAGCATTTTATTGGACGAAGAAGGCCACATCTCACTGACGGACTTTGGCCTGAGCAAGCAACCCGTTGATGACCAGAAGGCGTACAGTTTCTGCGGCACGGTAGAGTACATGGCGCCCGAAGTCGTCAACAGGAAAGGGCATTCGTTTGCTGCTGATTGGTGGTCCTTCGGTGTACTCATGGTGAGGAAATGCGCGGAGAAAAAGTTAGATTCGCCTTGAAGCAGTAGTTATCACAGCTTTTTCTTTTTGCAGTTTGAGATGTTGACTGGAGCGTTGCCGTTTCAAGGTGCCAACCGAAAAGAGACGATGACGCAGATCCTCAAAGCCAAATTGGGAATGCCCCAGCACCTGTCTCAGGAGGCGCAGAGTCTTCTTCGCGTCCTTTTCAAGAGGAATCCCGCCAACAGGCTCGGAGCAGGTGGGGTTTCGTTGTTCAAATGTCAAATGAGAAAGTTATTGCGGACTGTCAACGTCACTAATTTCTGTGCCCAGGTCCTGACGGAGTCAACGAAATCAAAAGCCACTCGTTTTTCGCGACCATCGACTGGGACAAGCTATTGAAAAAAGCCATCCAACCTCCATTCAAACCCGCCGCCCAAAGAGCCGACGACGCCTTCTACTTCGACTCTGAGTTCACCTCCAAATCCCCCAAAGGTGATTTTCATCTCTTCCAAACCTTCGACCTCACCCATAGAGGACACAGTGCCACAAGCCTCCCCCAAAGAAGCACAAGTTTGATAGCGTTAGATTTTTCTGACGTGTAACTTGTGGCCCGTGCGTTTAATGGTCTGATGAAACCAAAGCTTTTTACTTTCTTACGGAAACTTTGTTTTGTGCATAAAGAGTATTTTGTATTTTTGCTATAACTTTGATGCATTGGTTTAACGTCCTTTGATCATTCCTTCCCTAAAACCACTCGTTAACGGAGCCCCTTCTTGACGTTTTAAATGTGCCCGAGCCGAGACAGTTGGTTGGATGTACGTTATCAGAATCTTGTTATGCTGTGCTACCTGTGCTTACCTTAGCATTGATAAGGGTGAAAACTTTCGACAACAACTGTGTTATTGTGTTACCTATCAAGATGCTCGCTCACCTCTGATGTGTCGATTCACCGGCAGTTTAACTTCGTCGTTTTGATTTCGGTTCGTTAGTTAGGGAAAGGTTAAGGAATATAAAAATTGTAAAGATGGGTGTGGGAAAGAAAGTTGTTGTCAGTGACATCAGTCCCTCCCCCCTCCCAAAATTAGCCGTAAGCTTGCGGTTTGTCCTACAGTCAGTCCCGAACTGTTCGGGACTGACCCCTGACCCCTCCAAACTGTTCGGGACTGGCCACGCCCCTTTTTGGCTGTATGGACAGTCATCGAACTAGTTTGGGATTTGTAGTCCACTGTTCACAGAGTCAGTTCGGGGCTGTCCGATCAGTCCAGGATTTTTTCAGAAATTCCAGTCTAATACATGATAAGCTATACGACGACGACTTCCGATGAAGCAGCTTTTATATTACGACCATATTAATATAAGAATAATTATTCTTCGCGTGACGGCTGACCCAGTGTCTGGTCTAAATTTCATGACCTTTTTTCGGATCCTCTGACCAGTTGTCGCGGTGTGATCTTGGGGTCCAAAACCACAATGGATTGCTACTAAAAATGAACCTCAACCTAACTCTGGGATTCTACTGAGGATGCGGCAAGCGACCGGGTGATAAGAAGCGATCTTGTCCTCCTTAGGAAGTGCTACACTTGAAGGTTAATTGCACACTTGCAACCCAGGGGGAAAGGGTGGCTCCGTGGACTAAGGCGACAGAGCTTCGTCTGTTCACAAATCAATCGGAGCGCTGATCCGCCTGGTTCACCAATGCCGAACACCAATGTTTGACCAAAAGTCAATCACGTGTTGTACTACTTGTCTTGTCGGCAGACAATTCACCTCTGAACGCAAGTTTATGTGAATCCTTTCTCTGGAGCAAGAATTTCTAAAGCCGGTTTCACCAACCTCATGTTAAAGTTCAAGTTAGCTATTTTGAGGTTAGAGATTGACATAAAATCAGTTTTAACAACAACATAACTTCAAGTTAACGAGATAACTTCCGAAAATCCGCAAGTTAAAAAAGTGGAAGTTAACCGTCCTGGTAACTAGGAGGCAACAGCTGGTGAAACGTGAATTTTTTCGCTAACTCGTGGGATAGCCTAACTCGAGGTGGTGAAACTGGCCCTAAGTACATCGCGGGGTCGGCTCCTGCCCCTATTGTGAAACCCAAGTTGGTTACCACAAGAAAAAACCACTACTTTTTAATTTACTTTACATACTTGCAACCCTGTTTTGCTCTTCCACCTAATCGTATCACGTGTGACGTAAAAATCTACCGGAAGCACTTTAGTTGCGTGTGGGAGGGTTCCCCGGGATTAGATAGTGCTCATGAGAGACTTGATGAATGTGTCCGCGTGCTGATGCAATTAACGGAGAGTTCGACGAAGTTGAAAGGGGCGGCGACTAAATTGAAGGGCCGTTGATGACATTAATTTCTTCCACGATGAATAAGTTAGGCCGAGAGATGGATTTATAGAAAAGTTGTTAATTTAGGGAGTTATAATGAACGAGTAATTAAATTGATTATTCACTTAGGATGTCTACACGTCCTTCCCTTAAACAAAAATTCGTCTCTTCTCGTTAATAGGATTCTTTTTTGGGGGTTTATTATTCTCTGAATAATTAACCAATGTTTTCGCTACGGGGACAACATATTGATCGGGTTCAAAGTTTTTCCTTTTGCGTTTCATGATTTGCATGATTCGTATAATACGAATCATACAAATCATGAAACAATAATTGTTTACGAAATATTCGGTTCTCCAACTAGTTTTTTCCAAGAGATGTTTAGCCCGATCACAATAACTCGAGCGACTAACAGGAGGGGGTTACGAAGGGTTACCTTAGAGGGTCGAGTGGGGTGTTATTTTTGCGAATCCATTCATGGGATTATCGGAGCCATCCGACTACACCGTGGGGATCTACGGGACTTATCTGGGCTTACCAAAGCCAGCGAATTAAATTACACAACTCGTGCGGGTTCGCTGACCTTGTTCCAGTACGATTTTCTTCAGGTCTCCTGCGCCAGGCCCCCGCGAATCAAGTCCATTTCGGGTGTGTGGATGGCGGTGATCCGAAGGCGCAACCTCCAGGTCTCACTACCGTTTGTGATGGAGGAAGTGAGAGGGAGTTCCAGGATAGTCCCTTCGGGTTGTAAGTTTAACCCTCGAACGCCAACATCCTAGATTCGCCTTGCCAGAGGCGTTGGAAGTGAGTCGCCTCGTCAGTGTGCATTCAGTGGAATTGTCCAGATATGACACACTTCTAGAGCTCCCAGTGGGGCGGTCCGGGTATCCATGGATTGGCTCGTGGAGTCTGTAGATTAGAGAGGGATTGCTCAGGATGCCCCCAGCACCCATGATGTCTATTCCAAGACAAGGACCCCCCCCCCCCCCCCGCCCTATTCTGGTCCAAGATGTCTATTTCCCTGGTAAGGGTCTTTAGGTTCTTGACTTGATGGACGCTCGGGAATGCCCTCATGGGGTTAGGTTCCCCAAGGAGGGCACCTCTGCGGTGTGCGAGCGCCTGACAATCAAAAACGCTTGGCTCGTAACCCCGAAATCTACCGTGCGCCTCTCAGGCTCAATCAGTTTTCCCCAGGCCAAAACTGGCAGTGGCTGGAAAAGACAACTAGTCCGCTAACTCCTGGGTTCCGAGGCTTCCTTGACGGGGGTCCGAAAACTTGCTCCTATGAGCGCCCTTCACTGGCCGACTTGCCCCCGGCCTCTCGAACATTTTCGCATGACCAATTTGCTCTTAGAAATGTCTTAGAATAAAAGATTTTTCACTCGAAAAATGCGGTTGGGGTTTGGAGGAAATGGTACATGGGCTGACCTTCTTTCTGCTTCCTTGTGCATTTTTCCACCCACTTTGGTCAATTTTTTGTTCTTTCTTCTTAAAATAAACTACATTATGTAGGTGCTGAACGAGACTATGGGGCCAGCCAACCACCGACAGTATCCCACCTGGCCTCATACCGAACAACTCATTTTCCCATATTGTTTTTTTTTTTGTAAAAAATACAGATTCTTCAACCGCGTCCTCATCAGACACCCCTCGGCCCACTACCACCCCAATATGCTGTCAATTGCCTCATCCATTTTTTTGGACCACTTTTGGATAAACTTTATTAGGTAATTTAGTTTTAGAGATTATTTTTCAACTTCTTGATGGTAACACTATTCACTTCGTAGAACTCCATTTGATTTGGAATAAAATTCAGTAGCTTCTGTTCTACACCTTTATTTTTTCTCCTCCCTTCTCCTACATGCGATCGATTTCAACCATCCTGGTCATCGTCAGGCATCCTGAAACATCCATCAACCATCAACGTGCACATTACTGTAAGGTAAGCTCTCTATTATGTAAGAATTATGTATACCTAATGTATATACCTAATCTACAAGCTACCTTACATAATTCTTACATACTAGAGAGCTTACCTTACAGTAATGTACACGTTGATGGTTGATGGATGTTTCAGGATGCCTGACGATGACCAGGATGGTTGAAATCGATCGCATGTAGGAGAAGGGAGGAGAAAAAATAAAGGCGTAGAACAGAAGCTTTAGAGATTATCCTCCTCCTCCTCCTCCTCCTCCTCCTTCTCCTCCTCCTCATGTTGGAACTTTAATATAGTAGATGGTATATTGCACAATGCTTGAACCTCAATTATAGTTATTGAAAAATAGCTCAGACGGCGCCTGCATCATACTCTGGCTCTCCCTCTAATCAATTGAATAACAAAACCCGCTCAGATAGTTACTTTTCAGTGTTTTGGCACTCCTGAAAAGTTGCATTTTTCGACGCATTTGACCCATTTTCTCGAGAAACAGTCAACCGATTTACATTTTGGTTTATTATTCTTGGAATAATAAACCTATGTTTTCGCGACGGGGGTCGACGACTCCGATCGGCCTCAAAATTTGACATTATCCGTTTCAAGAGGTCTACATTCAAAATCCGAAATGTCCGTCCGCCGTCCAGGCCGTTTTGGGCAGTAGGAATTTTTTAAAAAATCTGAAATTTTGACAAAATACTCGGTTTACCATCTAGTTGTGCCCGCAAGGTTTTCAGCCCGAACGCCCTAACCCGTGGGGCGCTATGGGGCTAAAATGGGGCTACAGAAGGTGGTTTTTGAAGGCTTTTGGCTATGGGATCGAGTCAGGTGTCGTTTTCGAAGTATTTTTGGACGTAGAATCCATTTTTTGGGGTCCCGCAGCGATCCGATTTCACTGTTGCGATCTATAGGTCTTTCATGGGGCTAAAAATGGAATTTTTGGAGGATCCCAGGAGGTTAAATATTTTTCGAGTAAAGAATAAAGAATTTTTGAAAAAACAATTTTTTTTGAAAAAAAAAAACAAAAAAAATTTTTTTTGAAAAAAAAAATCCAAAAATTTTTTTTTTCCAACATTTTTTTTTGACACAGAAATAATTTTTGCGCAACTAACCTATATCAAAGAATAATAAACCCTTGTGTAAAATTTGCAGCGTTTTTGTTGTGTATTGGTCCAATCCTAACGAAAAAAATGTGCGGTATTATTTGATATTATATATCTATAATACATATTTTTGATATTATGCAATATTTGTCGTGTACAGGTCAAGCAAGTGGCGCCGGAATGCCATTGAAAAGTGTCAAGTTTGCTCCTCTGTTGTAAATCTCCTGATCAATATTTTCAAAATCTGTTTCCGCATATATTTAGATCTTTAGAAGGCCTTTCATTTATGTATTAAAGAAATCAACAAAATTGGACCAGTGATTGCAGAGAAATTTTCCGTTTTCATAGGGGTAACAACTGCCCTTAAGTAGGTTGGCTTTGGCGTTACGTGTGCGAATGGCGGATTGAGCACAGCTTTGCATACATTTCGGTCTGAGCCTGATGTAAAACTTGGGCAATTTCGAAGATGTTTGGGTGAGGGCTGTTGGCCTATTAAAGTGGGCGTGATGTGCCTCGCATGCATTGGTTTTGCGTGTAACAACCGAAACATAAGTGAGGTACAAGTATTCCTCGAAACTGATTATCTTAATTTCAAAGACTGAAATAAATTGATTAGGTACGCCCCTGTGTTTGTCGCCGCGTATCGTATCATAACACGAGCCAAATCAGAAAAAAACCAATTTGCGTTTATCTCCTCTCTATTATTGTAGTCTTTCGTAAGAGCAAAATTTGCCGGGCAACTTCGACCGGGAGCAAGCTTGCATCAGTTCGAATGCACTTCACTTTTCGCTTTTCGGGTTGGAATCAGAGTCGTAAAATACCGGAGCCAGGATTTCTTTCTAGGGGGCCAACACCCAAAGCCCTGTTATACCTAGTGCAAGAGATTATAAAACTTCAATTGAAATAGATATTATAATAATAATTATTATTGTTATTATAGATATAATTATTATTATTATATGTATTGCAAACTAGTCAGCGTCTAGACCACCTGGCCGCCCTTGGATCGGCGCCTGCTTGGTGCTCCTGTACTTGAACAGCGCTCAAATTGACTTCCATTCTAATATCATCTTCTCTTATGAGATAAAATTCTTGAAAAACAAATCTCTTGTCCTAAATGGCTGGGAATTACTGGGAACGATAATCATTCCTGATCATTACCTAAACCGACCAATATTATTTTTTATTCCCAATAATTCATTCACGTTGTGGGATGAAAGTGAAAATCGCTGGGATGGGAAAAAAATGTGGCGTGTTGAAAAAAAAAAATGTCTAAAAAATTGAAAAATTGGGAGGTTGGGTATTTATTCGAGGCTCTGGTAAATGCCTTGATTTAAATACTCTACCCACCGGGAATCCTGGTTGGAACAGCTGTATCACTTTTGATTCGTTTTTCTATGACCAAATTTTGCAATATGTGCAATATCTGCAAAGTTCTTTAAAATAAAAAACCGCATTGTCCCACAGCGAAGAGCCAAGGTACAACTAGTTGAGTTATAATTGGGGGGAAAAACAATTTTTTGCGCTCCTTTAGGTACCTACCTACTGAAAAATAACAAGATGGGAAAATTTGACCAGGCAGCCCTCGTCATCCTCTCTAGTAGTAAACTTGAACGCTTACAGTATTAAATACTGATTTTCATTAGAAATTTTCTAATGAAAATCGAATGGAAAAAAATTCTAAATTGATCTGATGTTGAACGCACCTTCCCGCTCAGTCATACATTCCTAGATGGCAACAATATCGGCGTTACGTTAATACACTCACGTTTGTGTACCACTAGTCTACAGCAGTGAATACTGATTGACTGCAGAATGGAATTGTGACAACATTGTATTAGTATGCAGATGAGAGAACGTGAATACCTAAATCTTTGTTTCAGACTCGCCTGGTGTACCTCCGAGCGCCAACGCGCACGAATTGTTCAGGGGATTCAGCTTCATCGCTCCGTGTCTCCTCGAACCGGAAAATTCACCGTCCACGAAAATATTACCCCTTACCAGGGTATGTTTCGATCGTGTTGAATCAGATGTCTTCGACTTGAGAAGAGCATTTGGGAGCTGCTGCGTTCACTTACGCTTTGTGTTTTTCCAGATGCCGTATTCCAAAGCCAGCAGCATCATGGAGGAGTACGAGTTGAGAGAAGAAATCGGAAGGGGAAGCTATTCGGTTTGCCGTTTGGCGATACACCGCATGACCCGAAACGAGGTTGCTGTAAAAGTGAGTATCAATCGTAACTCCTTGTACTGCTCTTTAAGGCAAATCGTTCCTGGCTGAATTTTGTTTTTTCTCTCTCTCTCTTATTCTGTAGGTTATTGACAAATCGAAACGGGACTGTCAGGAGGAAGTGGACATCCTTCTGCGATACAGGGGACATCCGAACATAGTCACTCTCAGAGACGTAAGTCACTATGACGTGGTAGATCATGCAGCAAATCTCCTGATGGACGTTTAACACAATGTTTTTCCCCCCCTTTAAATTAGGTCTATGAAGATGATAACAGTGTGTATCTCGTTATGGACCTTATGAGAGGTGGAGAGCTTTTGGACCGAATTCTGAGGCTGAAGGCTTTTTCAGAACGTGAGGCATCTGCCATCATGCACACAGTCATATCCACCGTGGGTTACCTGCATCAACACGGGGTGAGTCTTTTACCTTGAAAAAATTACTAGTCATCGCGTCTGGAGATAACTTGACATTGGGTGTAGGTCGTGCATCGTGATCTCAAGCCGAGTAACCTCCTGTATGCGACTGAAACGGCTTGTCCGGATGCCTTGAAGCTTTGCGACTTCGGGTTCGCCAAGCAGCTGAGGGCCGACAACGGGCTGCTGATGACGCCGTGCTACACTGCCAATTTCGTGGCACCGGAAGTCCTTAAACGCCAAGGGTACGACGCCGCGTGCGACATCTGGAGTCTCGGCATCCTCCTGTACACTCTCCTCGCCGGGTAAAGCTACGAAACGATGATGTATTGCGGTAGCGTTAATTTGTTTTCGGGAGTTGACCTGTTGATTGTTTCTTTAGGCGCACACCTTTCGCCAACAGCCCGGAAGACACGCCGACTGACATTCTGCAAAGGATCGGAGACAGTAAGCTTGATCTGGAGAGTGGCAACTGGGTCAACATATCCAACGAAGCCAAGGTAAGTTCGATTTGATAGAGGAATGAGTAGAATCTGATGAGGTGAAGTACCAAAGTAGTGCCAAACGCCCCTTCTAAATAGATGTCGATTTAATTGGGCTTGATGGCCCAGTATTCTGCCGAGAGAACTGCTTCGCAGAAGGTCTGAACCCTTGGAAAG
Organism: Pilophorus perplexus; assembly: GCA_955831195.1. Classification (NCBI taxonomy): domain Eukaryota; kingdom Metazoa; phylum Arthropoda; class Insecta; order Hemiptera; family Miridae; genus Pilophorus; species Pilophorus perplexus. The sequence goes on from OY037012.1 coordinate 16,340,807, forward strand.
GCCCAGTTGCCACCCTAGTAAATCGTCTTGAAAGAAGCCCACACCCCTGCCTCCTAACTCATCTCCAACTATCTACCTCCTACATATTGGAGAACTCTTACGTTTGAGCAACGCCCCTACCGCACTGTGCGTTATTTGAACAATTTAGTGAACGTGTACGTCTCAGTAGCAACCAAATAAGCTAATTCCGAGGTTTTCTGTATTCTACACGTTCTAAGTTAATAAGTAAAAGAGTTAAGTGAAAGTTGTTGAACATTTTATTCGCTTTCCGTATGCTCATTCTCAGATTAGACTTATAAGCGTTCGTTTTCTAAAAACAAGCTCTGATTTTTTGGGAAAAATCTCTCCAACATGTACTTTTGACGAGGCAGCCCACCATCTCGTGCCCGATTTTGTCCAATTTTTGAAAAAGTCGATTTAAAGTCAAATTAAGGGTTTTAAAAAACTGTTTTTTGAGAATTGTTGAAAATGAAAATTCATTTATTGTTATTTTTGTCCTTATTATATTATTGTATGGGGATCCTCAACAACAACGAATAGAGAACTTTACTTGTAAGTTCCTTTCGTACGGATAAATTTAAGTCACAATTTGTTTACCGCCGTACTAATTGGGCTAAAAATTATGATTAATAGGGAATTAGGTATTTTGGCTAACTTATAATCACGGTTACAGGTTTAATTGAAGTAATAACTTATTTATATCTCTTGTTTTCATTTGAGTGTTCATTTCTGTAACCATTTTTTTAATGCTCCTACATTGATGTAATTACACTATGATAAAAATAATTGAATATTCATTTAAAGTCAGATTAAGGAAAATATCATAAATATGGTGATTTATTTGGTAGAAATCCTTAAATAATGTGAAAAAGAGGAAAAGTAATTTTCTTTCCCACTTAACACTAGAAGACGCGTGATACTGGGCTCATTTCTATGGAAACTTATTAAAGTGCATTTTGATGATGAGATCAGAGTTTACCCTAAAAATGTGGAAATTTTTTAGTCAGAAATGCATGTTGTAAAACCAATAACGTGTGAAAACATGTACTAAATAATCCCCCTGACTTCTTTTTGACCTCATTTTTGGATTCTGCACTTCCAAAAACATAAACGTACCGACTTTTAGCCCGATTTGTCGTACCGCTTAGATGCTATGATTTTCTTTCCCCTAAATCGCTCAAATAACGTACTGTGTACCGGATGTAGGGTTCTACGAGGTGTCGGTGTTGGCGAGTCAAATATCCTTTGCCTTTGGAGTGATGCAAGATCTTTTGATATGGTGGCTGTCGTTATCTCAAAACACTTCAAGAGTTGGGAATTAGGTTTCATATCAAGCTTTTCATCCAATCAAATCCGTTATTCGGCAGGAACTGGTCAGGAAAATGCTTCACGTGGATCCCGCAAAGAGGCCAACGGCATCCCTTTTGCTGACCGACTCCTGGCTCTCTCAGCGCCACCGCCTCCCCGCCATCCGCCTCGTCTGCGCCCCTTCCGCTGAAGTGAAGGCCGCCGTCGCCGCCACCTACCGCGCCGTCGGGTTCCGTGCTCCCAACCTCGGGCCCGTCGTCATGTCGGATCTCGCCCGCCGCCGCCGCAAATCCCGTCCTAAGTCGTCGACGCAAGTATGAGATCAGGCCAACCTCCCCACCAGTCAATTAGTGTCTTTAACTACAACATTACGCTTATCGTGAACCCCTCTTCTACTCTTCCTTCATTCCTCTTTAAACCCCTTTCGGAATTCAGGGTGCGCACTATCCTCCCACACAATTATATATTTCCTCGTAGTTTTCATTAATTCATTTTTAACAATATACTCATCATTAGACTATTAATATAGACACAATATCTAGCAAATAACGTTTCTTTTCTGATTAGAGCCCAATTAAGTCGAGGAAATGTTGATGATGAATTTCTTAGTGCACACCCTAACCAAATCATATCTGATGTAAATATTCTTGCCAAAATATGATGCCTAAATTGTGTGGTGAAAAAACCTGTGTATTTGTGACGATATTGTTGATTTCAAAGGTCTACGAAAAAATCTACGTGTATATTTATATGTATTATTTAATTTGCACAAATGCGCGACCTTTGTGCTTGTACATAGCTCTTGTGCAATGTGAATTTTTAAATTTAGTTTGTGATGGAACTTGTGCTTAGTCTTCATCGCCTTTTTAACGGAATTTTAATTACCGTGATACTGTACTCGGACAAATTTGATTGAAATGGTATGAGTACGGTTGAAAACCAGTATAGATTTTTTTTCTTTTTAAATCGAACAATCAAACTGTGTACCTTCTAGTTTCGTGGCCTTTCTGTTGACGTCATTCGGGCAATTTTAACTTTTTCGCCCACTTTAATCGTAAAACAACGACAAAACGCCGTTAAAAAAAGATAGATGGTAGATTTTAACGTCTTACAAAATCGTGTTTAGAATATTCGGGGACTTTCGAAGGTGAAATGGCGGTTTGTAACCTTCACGTGGCATTGGGAGTCTTAGTAAGACTTAATTTAAGAGGGCAACTTCACAGAAGCGAAACTTTGGAACGTCACGTAGGGATTAATCCCATCAAATTCTATTTTTTCGCAAGCACCGTCGCTTGATAGTAGATTACTCAGTTATATGGAAGAACTTAGCAGAAATGTATTTTTGAAATGGTCACTGTATCGTTGAATCGGATTTTAAAACTTGCGAAATTATGTAGCGTCGAAGAAAGCCGAGTAAAAAAAAACGGGATTATCTCATAGCGGAGATTTCACTGTTCACTAGTGAAATGCCAAAAAAAAAGTAGACTTAATTTTTACTGTATCACAATATGGGAGGGCGTGTTTGGCTGGGGAATGGCCTTCTGGACACGCGTGTGTACTTCATTGCATGCATTGATTTTGTCAGATGTTAGTGGATGTCCTTTTAGTAGCCTGAGTGAACTATTTTTGTGAGTCAAATCTTTGCTGGGGATGTCAAAAACGTGCCCAACCTTGCACTTCAACGTTTTAGCATGGTACATGTTTGGGGACTCTGGAGTGTGCGTTCTGTAGATCTGACCACTTCGTGCCCCACCTGTCAATGAATCTAGCGGAATGATGGAAAACTTCATCCAAACGTCACATATTAGGTTTGATAGGAAATTTAATAAGGTTTCACGAGAAGAACGCGAATTTTGAATCAGACCAATAATTTCCGAGCTACAGCCAAAAATGGACCGATAAACGTAGTGTTTTTCGTACGTTTTCGTATCGTTATGTTGTTACAACTCTGCCCGTCATTCGTACGGTACGCACTTTGTGACAAACTTTGGGTGCGTATCCTATAGGAAATTTATCGCTCTACAACGTTCATTATGTAACATTTCTCGATAGGACGGGCTGTTTTGAAGGTACAGTTGTTTGAAGTGCGAAAAAGTGATTTCGAAAAACGTGTAAAAAATCACAATTTTTCAAATCGCTCTAGCTTCTGAACTATTGGGTGTACAATCAACTTACACCAGTGAATTGTTTAGGAAATGGAATGCTCTTTCACTTTGGTAATAGTGACTTTTGCCGCAGGACGCGTAGTTTCGGAGTTATAAGCAAAATACCGACAAAAGTGCCAACATTTGGCAGTCCCCTCCTGGCGGTGTCCCCTAGTAGTCATTATGATGTACCATGCTGAGACAATTACAATTACAAAGGCAACGCCTTTTTCCCTTTGGCGACAGATTCACAAAACATGAACTGCAAAGCAACTGTCAGCAGCAGTACGACTACTAAACAATCATGCACAATTATATTTTCCAGTAGTTTTCTGTTCTTGTTGGTATAATTAAATTTCTCTTTGAAACGGGTATTGTGAAAGGTTGTGTGACATGTTTAAAAGATTAGTTTGTTTCTGGTTTTTTTTTTTTTCCTGAAAACGGTTTCATTATTTATTCAAAGTAGTCGTTCATATCCCAGCTTTGTCTCTGCTTCCAAATTGATGCAGTTTTCCTATTAGAAACGAAATAAATTTTTCTTTAATCTTTAGTTGCCTTTTACGCGAGCTGTGTAAATGACCTCTTAGTGGCCTTTTTATTAGCAAATTTCACCTTTGGTTGAAAATAGTTACCCGGTGATTTTTTTTAGGGAATTTTCCCATCTAGCGGGAGGTATGTCCCTAGAAGATGTTGGCTTCTTGTAGAGTAAAAGCGCCTTAGAACCTTTCATCAGAGGCTGTTGCACAATTGTAAGCATCTCAAGATAAGCACTTGACATTAAATTGCTGTAAATTTCACACCAGGTGTCCTGGTCCTCTTATACCCCTCATGTTAGAAGCTTTATACAGTCAAATAATGAATTACTCCCTTGTTTTCACGGTGTAGTTCTCGTTAAGGTTTTTCCTTCCATTTCATTTCGCCTATTTATTATTCATCTTAGTTCTATGTGAATTTGAAACTGGTTCAACATCCGATTCTGTTGAATCTTTTGTCGAACAAACTTGTGAGAAATTACCGGTGTAACATAGAAGAAAAAAGTATTTTGAAGTAGGTCTTGTTGATAGATATATTGAAGAGTTTTATGAACAAATTAATTTTTTTCTGAAAGTATATTATAGTCAAGTTGTATAAATCTTGATGGTATTGTTAACTAGTAATTTTGGATATTTAATGTTGAAAAGAGAGACTATCGTTCGATTGTTGTTCTTCGTATGTTCTAAGAAAAAAGTCCTTTCCTATGGTGCTGTCCGCAATTTACCGTTTATGGTACCGGTCTCAATCACATTCAAATTCTGGCGACCTATTTTACTAATGTATTCTTTATTTTTTCGCCGTCCGAACGGACTTGCAGTTACCAATTAGGTAAAGTAGAGACTTACCTGATTCTCTTAATATACATTGGTAGTGATTCCTACATAATGTGCCAAATCACTTTCTGGATTCGTGTAAAGAATTTTTTTTGTGAATCAATTTGAAAATAAAAGTATGCAGTGAATAAGGTAAATGTGTTTTTCGTTATTGGAATTTCCTAATCTTAATTTCAAATGAGACTCAGAATGATGTGATAAAAATTTCGTAATTGTATGAGCTCTTTTGTCCCAGAACCAAAGTGTTGTGCCGGGAATGTGGAAACTGTATTCAGGGCCGCCGATAGAAAAAGTGGGCCCGGGGCAAAAGAGAGTATAGGGCCCCCATGTAGGCGATGGTACAAATAATGGTGAACATCGATGTTTTCCTTTCGATACTCCATCCTTCAAACCGCTTTGCCGAAACTAACCTTGAAACTAAATTAGTTTTTAGTTTCACAAGTCAAACTAAAAACTAATCTAGTTTGAAAGTTAGTTTCAAAAGTGAAACTAAGAACTAATTTAGTTCTAGTTTGAATTGTGAAACTAAAAACTAATAAGTTTGTGGTTTGCGATTTAGTTGAACTACATTTTTAGTAAACTACTCCCAACTCTGATTAACAATCCTACATTTTAGGGTAGGTAGCTGAAGGTTCAGAATTCAATTGGGTGGCGTGAAAAGCATTAGAAACTTACTTGCAGACCTCCCACGGGTAGTTAAGGGTTGGATTGAACAACACTCAGAATAAATAATTTTCAACACATTTTTTCTTTCAATTTTAGAATATAACATTCATTTTTCACTCAGTCGATCCACACATTAACCTAAACAAAAAATATCCGTTGTTTAATACTCAATAAATAACTAAAATCTACGACTGAGTTAATAATTAGCAAACAATTACAACCTGGATGAAGGGAAACCATTTTCTAATTGTTACAGTATTATGGTACATTTCCTTAAAATAAATAGAAAATGGCTACTAATACCGATGGCGAGGTTCGTTAAGTAGGGCAGGCATAAAGCGTCAATGGGGTTCTTTGGTAATTTTCGTAAAAAAAAAAAAAAAACAAGCACGAGGGAGTGACTTGAATGCAATCGTTTCCATTAAAAAGTCACGCCTGTTAATGGACTGACAAAGACGTCAACGAGGTCCATGCTGTAGTATTCACAGAAGTCAGAGTGCTCTGGCGTCCTGTGAAGTGTGATTCGCTTTTTAAATCTTATCTTTCTCAAGTGATCTAAACGAAAGATAATTTTTCAAACAACTGAATCCAATAATGAGGCACAAAATTCCGCCCTCTCAAAGAACCCCATTGTTGGAAATGCATTACTCAAACATATTTTCTTTTGTGTGCATGTATCTTATACAATCAACTTCCTAACAATTAACTCATGGGGGATGAAAAACGGTGCCTAGGGGAAAAGGTGGCTCACCAAGGCCTTTTATAATGTGACATTGAAACCATAGTGCATTCTATGATGTGAATGTCCATTGATTGTCAACATCCGCACGATCTCTACAAGTCCAGTGGGATCATTGTAGCGTTATATGGCACCAAAAGTTGTAGTGTAGCATTTTTAGTGAACCAAACACCTTACTATACCTTAATATGAAAGTACGGAGTCCTATTGCATCGCTACTTAGAACAAACTAAAATTCTAAAAATTATTAATAGTGTTAAGAAGACTAGGATACGAATTCCAAGTAGGATTTTCATGGTCCTTCATTTTCATGAAATATTTTCTTTTGTAAGGGTGGTATTGCTGGGGGATTTGGATAGTAGTGAGTCCGGATCATAACTACCCATGTTATTTAGACTGAAATCACTTAGGTCGACCTGACCGTTGAACGACTTGTCCCTATGTCTTAATGAAAGGAAAACACTTAGATCTCATGAAACTATCAGGAAGAACTGAACTTTTTATTTTTTACATTCGAAACACCTGTAGCTTGTTGGTAATAATAACTAATGGGTAGTTATTTTCAACATACTCCCACGCGACGAGATTAGCGGCGAAGCCGCTTCATAGCGTCTTCGTCCCTGGCGCCTTCTAACAGGTAGACTCTCTGCAGGGGACGGGTCATTACTTGACCGGTAGCAGTTCGCAGGCGGGCGACTCTAGGCTGGCCGTCGCGCCCTGGAATTAACTCTTCGACCCTAGCTAGGGGCCAATCTTGTCGAAGTTTCCCTTCGTTGCCCAGCAGCACCACATCACCGACGGCCAACTTCCTGCCTTCATATTTGGATGGTTTCTGTACAAGTTGCCCCAGGTATTCTGTACGGAACGTGGATTTTAAGGCCTTGCGGACCTTCTGGCGTTGTCGCAGACGGGCCTCGAGACTAGTACTCTCCACCATGTCGACTTCTGGCATGCACATCTCTGGTAGGTCTTTCAAGAACATGGCTGCACTGACGTAGGTTAGCGGACGACAGTACATCAACATCTCACAATCGCATATCAGCGTCATGAGCTCTTCCGCGTCGACCCGAGCTTTACGCAACGTCTTTTTCAAACGCTTCACGTTGTTCCACTCATCTGAGTAACGTCTTCGGGGGGTACTTCTTCGGTATCTGCTTGCAGACCTCAACCTTGAGCGAGATCGGCCGCCGTATCTCTTCGAAAAACGAGATCTTGAACGAGAATGGTTCCTCGATCTAGAAAAGGAGGAACTTGAGTAAGATGTACTGCTCCTGGACCGTGAGACGCTCCCTCGAACACGAATGGAGCGTACTCGACACTCTGAGGATGAACTGGAGGATGATCTAGATTCTGTCTGTTCGTGACTACGTGAGTCTCGCCGCCGCTTGTCTTCGGTCTGCTTCTTGGGAGGAGACTCCATACGAACTTCAGCAACGCAAGTATTTTCCTCTTCGACAGCTTTAGGTTCATCTTCCTTGTTCGGCAAAATGGCTTCTTCGATGGTACCGGACTTGACCGGAGAGCTCAACCTGGCGATATCTCTTCGAGTCCTGTACTCATCCATGTCGAGTTTCTTCTTTTCCATTTCTTTTCCTTGATCGTACATGGGATCGTTACTTACCAGCTGATTAGGAACTTCAGGTTGGGTTTCGCTGAATGTTTCAGGAGATTTAGGGCATTCTTCTTTCTCTATCTTTACATCGTTAAAGCTTTCGATGGGTTTTGCCTTCTGAGGACACTTCTTATCCGAAGGGCTCTCGCCAGCGTCGCTAACGTCTCCCGACTCGAGACCGCTTTCCCGTTTCGAATTCTTTTCCCAGTTGCTTCGGGCGTTGCTCGAGGCTTCGCTGGGGGACGGTGACGTAGTGGGGAAGCTGGTCATAAGCATCTGCTTGTTGTCCAAACCCCATTCGTTTTGTGGTAAACGGAACTGCCCTCCACCCGCCGAATGGTTCTCGCGTACAGAAAGTAGCGAAGCGGATTCCTCCCTGACACATACTGATTTCCGCGCATTGTACAGGGCTTGTAACTCGTAGAAATCGAAGTGGTATTCGCTAGCATCTAACGCATCTTCTTCTAGCTGACCCTCTGACACGTTCACGTCGTCCAACATTGCCTGGAAGACAGCTTTATCCAAGTCGCGTAGCGCCTCGAAACGTCCCTGCACACGCTTCACGTTTGCCTCAATTTTAGCCCAGTCTGCCGAATCGATTAGATCGGCAGCTAGTTGTACTCTCAATTGATTAACAAACTTTGTAACTAAACTTCTCTCAACCTTACGGGACTTTTGCAGCCGCTCCATTCGAATTCCTCGTCCGGGGAGCCACAATGTTATTTAGACTGAAATCACTTAGGTCGACCTGACCGTTGAACGACTTGTCCCTATGTCTTAATGAAAGGAAAACACTTAGATCTCATGAAACTATCAGGAAGAACTGAACTTTTTATTTTTTACATTCGAAACACCTGTAGCTTGTTGGTAATAATAACTAATGGGTAGTTATTTTCAACAACCCATTTAGGTTGTGCTTCATAAAAAGCGGCAAGCTGGGGGTGTAAAAGTACGATACTACGGCTTTGTCCACAATACTTACTGTGAGATCTCCCTTTTTAAGTTAAAACTTGTCCACTATCCTCTGGTAAAGTCGTGAGCATTATTCCAATAGGTCGTGATGCATAAATTGGGGTCAGAGTCACTACAATGTCGAAGGGATGGAAGTTATAATGCGAGGCTACAAAGGGAATTTCTATTAAAACACTTATCTGTGACTCGCTTAATGAATATTTCATGATTTTTGAACAGATGTCATCCATTAAGAATCATAAAGTGGCGAAGAAAAAATGTGACGAAATTTTGGTTGTTGACTGGACTCAACCTAATCAGGTCTTTCTCCAAAACGTCATCCCCAAGACACACCATGTTCTTGTAACTCCTTTATCACGAAGGGTGTTCGGGTATTGTGAAATGTTGCGGGGGCAGTGGCCAGTATCAGTTGGCGCCTACCAGGGGTACAACCTTGGTGCCCACTGCCCACACTCTCACAAATCCGGGATCCTTGCCGCAACGCCCGATATATTTCCATTAAGCACATTTCAAACTCGGAGAAAAATTCAAATCGCTTGCCTATTCAAAAACAGAAACGAACAGCCTTCCCCGGCTATACCACTCTTGACACTTTCCAAGTTCACACTCGTAAAATATATTTATCCAAGGGTTCGGAATGAGACGAATTTCGTGTTAACTGAGACGAAGTGTGTGGACTGAGACGTTTTTCCTAATCCTGTCGACCATATCAATTAACATGGCCGAAAAAATGTCAATGGGAACTGAGACCTTCGCAGAAAGACTGATTGTGGATGGTAGAATGGGGTTTAGGGTGCCCCCAGCACGGAATCCTGGTGACGTATTGAACTCTGCCTGAGCGCCCTAGTTCTATTCCAAGATGCTCTGATGAGGGTCTTAAATGGATGACTAGGTGGTCGCGCGGGAATGTCCTATGGGGGTAGGGGAAGATCCCGTACCTCTGGCCAGTTTTTGAAAAATTGACTTTTCGCCACAGAATAGTCATAGTTTTAAAATTTCTCGTCATTTTCTCTAAAAGTAACTTAACTACTTATTTGGCTTCAAAACTGTGGGGGGAAAATTGTCAAAATACCCACTCTTACTCTTCTCACAGGAGCAAATTTTTAAACAAAGTGAAATTCGGCCAGATGTACAACCATAGCATGTACCTTTGGCCAGGCTTGTTCGTGCTTACAGGAGTACATTCTGCGAGTGTAAAATAAGAAACTCATTGTTGGTCGATGTTATCATAAACCAAAAGTGTGAGGTTGCTTTGTGGATCAATAAAATGAATTTTATAAGTTTCAGGTGGCCAGAGATACAAACATGAGAAATAAGACCAGAGGCACAACCATAGAAAGTTTGTACTTTGAGGAGTAGGTACATTCTGGGAGTGTAAACGAGGAAACTCATTGTTGGTCGATGTTATCATAACCCTAAAGTGTTAAATTGCGTCGTGGATCAATAAAATGAATTGTTCAAGTGGCCAGAGGTACACACATCACACATATGAAAGAATAAAGTGATTCTGCTACGTTACAATTTGAAGCCTGGGACTGTGAATTCATGGCGGACACTTTTGTGGCATGACCAGGGGTAGTAATAGCAATCGGCCAGTGGTACGAGATCTTCCCCTACAACTGGAGAGTGCCAGGGCTACACTAAAAAATGATGAGGGTAGCGGTTTCTTCAACCTCCTCGAACAGCTTGCACAGGGTTGATGAATGTGTTACCCCTAAATGGTTCAGGTGAAATCTGAGTAGCTCTTCAGAAGCCTTAGTGTTGGGTTTGGCCACCACGCTCTCGCTATGAGGATGACAGTCAACATGTCGCCATCTCTTGGCGGTTAGTGAAAACATCCGTCTGTTGATGGCATCTGAAGTAAGATCGTGGAAGGCCAACGGCTGGCTACAGGCCATCAAAAGGGGTTTTAGAGCCCCTTCTGGCCAGAGTGTCAGCTTATTCGTTGCCTCAATGCTCTGAATGCGTTTCGCCAGAGTGTTGAGTATCTGCTCACAGTCCCGTACCACTCTTGACGAGATGGACGGTGCCTTGATCGACGCCGAGCTGTCCGAGAGTATTCGGACAAGGGCTCTGGTGTGCTCTCCCTTGCCCCTGCGTCTATCGCAATCATTTCGGCCTGGGAGATCGAAGTGTTTTTCCCCAGTGGAGCTGCATAGCTCTATTTGGGTTGAGCTTGAACATCAATGAACATATCTTGTCACTATTAAATTTTACTATTTTTCAGAATGGTGATTCCTCGTCAGATGTTGGGGTCAGAACTGGTTTGTTGAGGGAGAACACTTTTTTTTTTTTTTTTTTTTTTTTTTTGCGTACGTGATGGAGGTAGGTACTTATAATGAGTTGTAGCGTTCCAGTAGGGGTCCCCTAGTATTTTATATTAACCCCTATATTTAACTTCACAAACTCGGCACTTGAATTTTCGGTATACTTTTGTTTCGATTACCAGTCTCTAGTATCTACCTAGGTACCTAAAGGGAAACTTGGTGTCTTGAAGCCTTCTAGCCGTCTCAGTTCACACACTTTTCTTTCCTTACCCATGAAATGAGCCTCATTAGGGCCCGTAGATTGGCTTGTCGTCTGAATCGACTTGCACCCTTATCAACAAACCGGACACTTTCTTCTTCTTATGACAACCAATCTGATTCCTAAAATTGAGCCCTTTGACATTTCCTCTTTTACAATGTTTCTGTTTAAAGCTAACACCAAAGGCTGTGTTATCGTACGAACATTTCTGAAACAGGGAATTCCGACATTTTTTGAGCACCCAAAGTAAAGAACCTAATCAAATTTCGAATCGATTCGTTCGTTCGACTCCTCCAGAAGCAGAAATAATTTCAACCCCAAAAATGTTCTTGACGTCAAATTCGCCATAATGAGGTGTCACTGTGGAGGTGAAGGCCATTTCTATCAAGTTTGCCTTTTGACTTGGTATTTGAACTAAGTGGCTGTTGGTTAGAAGCTCCTCTTGAATCTGGGGTCGTACGGTGTCGATTGGAATCCAACGTACCGGTTGTTCTTCCTGTGGATGAACCCCGAGCCGGGAGACGTGTTGTAGTAGATGACTCGCCGTATGCCGAATGGGTCGATGTATCCGAAACTGCCTGCCCGTTGTTGTCCGGGTAGTGTCTCCTCTTCGTGGTAGTGTCGGGGGAGGTAGTACCTGAATCCGTTTCTGGTTAGGGATATGCCATCGTAGCTTGGAACAGGCTCGGAATTCGATGCGACGTAGCGGTTTTGGTAGGGCTTTTTCTCCGGCGTAAGGGAGTTAAAATTGAAGTAGGGTCTGAACGTGATTGGTCGAACGTACTCAGGTGTTGTTGTTGTGGATTCTGGAGCAGGTGTGGTTGAAGGGTATCCGTTGTTGTTGACTTCAACGTTGGGTGTGTAGTCCACTGTTTTCTTCTCTTTGAGGTAATCACTCAACGATATCGGCTTTGGCGTGGACCCATTCTTCTCCTTGATGTAGTCGTCATACGATATCGGCGCTGTTTTCTGTTTTTCTCTGAGATACGTGTCCAACGACACTGGAGCCGGCTTGTCATACGCTGTATTCTCAGCAGCAGCATTCGCTGGCGTGCTCTTAGCCACAGAGATGGCATTGTCGATCGGCATACTCCCAACGTTGACCGTCTTCGTCCTGACGATCCTGTACCCTTTGTCGTCGGCTATGTAATCCCTCAATCTCAGGATGCCGTTAGCGTCGACCCAACCGTACGACCCGACGACGGTCCCATCCTGGAGTCGTTTCTCCTTCCTGTACTGCCCGCTGACTGTTTGGTACTTGAAATACCTCTCAGGCCCCTCGTCTGTCTGTATGTGGTACTGCGTGTTTGGGGAAGTGTCCCATCCTCCGATCTTGGCGCTGGTTCCACATACACTACACACCTGAAACAAACAAACGTCAAGCTTGTTGAGCCATAAATAATAGACAAGAGGTCAAATGTCAACCAGTGGGAGTCACGAATTGTTCGTTTTCATCCAGACCACTGGATTTCCTAATCCGATGAAGACTAGTAATCAATTATTGATGATGAATGGTTTTGACCCGACTAATACCATTGGAGAAAATGATCTGTATAGTGCTGTACTTGTGAGCGTTGTGCAACAGGTGACTGCACCCACCTCGTGCAATTGATCCGACCCTGACTTCCACCTTCCTCCCACCCGCCCAAAATAGTTTGGTCTTCGATTGCCTCTAGAACCGAAGAAACTCGGAGACAAACCTTTAAGATAGTCTTCCAACTTTTCAACCTCGCATACCTCTTTGGAAGACCTCTCTTCCATGTACACCCTCACAGAATGTGAAGACAACAGAATGGAGGTGAAAATGTAGGCCGAAAAACGTGTTTACAAAGAGCTTGCAATAATTGCAAGCTCTTTGTAATTGTTCAATTATTGAACAATTTGATCTAGTTGTGCGAGGTCATCGTTCGCTATCGAGCGCAGCAACATGAGCTAACGAAAATCTGTATGGTCAGATATAATTTCGATAGCTTTTGATGTATGAGGAATTCTATCTTGTTTGGATTTTTATCTTATTTTTATTTTTAAATCTTATTTTCTGAGCGAAAAAATATCGCTCAAAAACTCATATTCTGATATTGAGCAATTCCGAATAATAAAACGCTGCAAATTTTATTTTCGTTGATATGGGTTACTTGTGCAAAAAATTCTGTGTCAATGAAAAAATTGTGGGAAAACATTTTTTGGGGGGATTTTTTTTTTCAAAAAATTCAAAAATTCTTTATTTTTTACTCGAAAAATATCAAACCTCCTGAGATCCTTCAAAAATCCCATTTTGATCCCCATGAAGCCCTATAGATCGCCACAATGAAATCGGATTGTTCCGGGACCCCCTAAAATGGATTCTTCGTCCAAAAATACTTCGACAACGACACCTAACTCGACCCCATAGCCGAAAACCTTTAAAAAAACCTGTCCCGTAGCGCCATAGCGCCCCACAGGGTTGGTGGGGGTGATGGGGGTGAAAACCTTGCGGGCACAACTAGATGGTGAACCGAGTAGTTTGTCAAATTTTCAGAGTTTAAAAAAAATGCCTATGCCCAAAAGGGCTTGGGACGGCGGGACATTTCGGTTTTGGAATCTAGACCTCTTGAAACGGATATTGTAAAATTTTGAGGCCGAGCCGAGTCGTCGACCTCCTTCGCGATTACATAGGTGTATTATTCCAAGAATGATATTCCAAAACTCCCTCCGATTCAATACCTGGGTCCATATTTACGAGTAGGTACATATTTCATTTTGGACCTCTTGGTTTTAAGATTTTGCAAGTTAACCGGTTCTTGTGTGATCAACTGACCTCCAACAGGTACATGTTACGTGTTTCTGGGAGAACAGCAAAGGTTGGCATTCAATTCTATTTACCCACCGGTGTCCTTACCGGATCGAGGGAAACATTTCGCACAGAACGTCGTCAAACCCGTTCGAACGATTTTTCGCTTTACCAGCTTTCAAACCTCCCCCCTCCCCTCCAATCTGGGGAGATGATATAACAAAGCAATCGGCACCATCTCTCGTAAAGCCGGACAATGAAAGAGGTTTACCACCTACCGTTACGTCAATGCTGTTCTGTATGGTTACCGGCAATGTCTTTACTGGCTATCTTCGTCAGATGAGCCGTTTTATGTGGAAACCTCTTACCACCCAAGCTCTTACCCTCTTTTGAGCGGACCTTTATTACTCAGCAGATCTCCAGAACCAGCCAGGCCATTAATTTTGCGACTCAACGGCCAACGGTTCAATTTTCTAGTTGCATAAACATTAAAATATCATTCTCATGATAATTTTTTCCCCTCTCATCCTCTCGCGAAAAAAAAACCAACCTAGTTGATCGATCCCAGTAGGCATCACGTCTATAAATGATCTAACCGAAAGTGGTCTGAAACTGAAAGCCATCCGGTTTTGGTAGTAATCGGCCTTTCTCTGAGGTCATTAGTTTGTTTCTACATCGCCTCACAGGTAGCCTCGTAGATTGAAATTACGATTCCGGAAGAGGGAAACGGAATAAATGGATCTTGATTGCCAGACAAGACTTGGGTTTGAAGAGTAGATTGAACGGAATGGATTAAAAAGTGCATGATATCATGAAAATTTATCACTACCTGTTTTTGGTTTATTATTCTTGGAACAATACACCTATGATGTCGCGAAAGGGGTCGAAAAATTTTATCGGCCTCAAAATGTGACATTTCAGGTAGGCACGTTTCAGGACACGTAGATTTCAAAAATCAAATGTCCGCGCCATCCGCCTTCCAGGCCATAATATTTCTTTTTAAACTGAAATTTTGACATAAACTCGGTTTATAAACCGAGATGGTTTATAAATAGATGGTATACCATCTAGTTGTTTCCGCGAGGTTTTCAGCCTGATCGCCTAAACCCGTGGGGCTCTGAAGGGTTGAAAAGAGGCTATAGAATGAGGTTTTGAAGGATTTCGTCTGCGGGGTCGAGTTCGGTGTCGTTTTCGAAGTATTTTTGGACGTAGAATCCATTTTTGGGTGTCCCCGAATCATCACATGGGGGCTTTCGTGAGGCTACAGGATGTCAAGAGGTATAATAAGCCTGATTGCCCCGACCCGTGGGGCTAAAAAAAGGCCTACAGGAGGGGTTTAAAAAATAAAGGGTTTCGGCTATGAAATCTCCCACCTATGGGACTATCATGGAGCTACAAATGGGGCTTTTGAAGGGTGTCAGAAGGTCGAATGAGGTGTTGTTTTCCGAGTATTTTTTGGCGCATAATCCAAGTCCGAACATGCAAAATATTTTATACCTACATTGACAAAAAATTATATTTTGCACGATTAACCAAAATCAAAGAATTACTAAGCCTTGTGTAAAATTTGCTGCGTTTTTCTCTTCAGGTTCTCTCCATGGAGTTGACAAGTTATTTAAAAAAATCTTCCGACAATTGCATTGAGAAGACAAAAGGGTGTAACTGGTCGTCAGGTATCAGGCTGGTCAAATCCCCTGACATTCAAAGCTGGGGCAGCAATTAGCAGAGTGGTCCAGTTTAAAATGCCGAAAGAACCCGCGGTCCTTCGCGAGCAAGAAGATTAAAATTTGAGAGGCGGAGCCGCGAGAAACCTTTCCAAAAATATCACCAGGACCAAGGTCATTTTTTACAACTCGAAGGCGCGTCGGCCGATCCTCAATAATTGAATTATTGCTTTAGTCTATTCTTCAGGGTTTGGGAAATCAAGTAAAACTTCCTAGTTTTCTCAATTACGAGAAAATTATGTAACATTCTACAAGGGTCCAATAATTATCATCGATTTTCGATAAATCGCATTAATGGATAATAATTATTATCCATCGGGCGGCCATTTTTAGATTATGGACAAATGACGTTTCTAAAATGGAATGGAACACTTAAGTATACGTACTATTTATCGTTTTACTTCATGATTTACTCTTTTAGATAGATTTTTTTTTCTACTTATTTTTTTCTTCTTGTTTTAATTTGTTTTTACCTATTTTTATTTTTTGAAGCCTTACATTTTTTTACGGCAGTTCCCAATCATATTTGAGAAAGGGCAGTAACAACATTAAATGTTGTTACTGCCCTTTCTCAAATTTTGTTACTGTTGTCCTCATCAGACTGTTGTCCAACAGTCTGATGTAACATTACTCATCAGCTGTCCTCATCTTGTTGTTGTTATCAAACTGTTTTTGTTATCAGGTACCTACTCATGAGTGTGGACTCGATTAGTTGTCCTCAGTTGACAGCTGTTACTGTTGTTCTCGTCAGAAGAAAAGGACAACTGCCGTTTCTAAAACAGACACTACAGAACACGATCATTCAAGCTTCTATTTCAATGGGAAGGAACATTGACTTATCGTTTCTCACGTCAACCTATGCATTTGAACCTCTAGTTTCATATTTCGCAATATTTAAAAAAAAATCGCCATTTTGGACAAAATTTGTCCTTTAATGCCCTTCCTATGCATAGGTAATGATAATAACCCATTCAATTGATGGCGAAGTTTCAAATGTTTTTATTTTACATAATGTTTGCCACGGATTGGTGACCTCATGAGGGTAGAATGGTACCAAGGGAGGGATGGGTATGAATACCACATTTAAGAAAATCGATTTTCATTTACAAGTCGAGAAGTCGAGAATCTGGTTATTGAAAAATCGAGCGATTTTCTTATCCTTTACGATAAATTTCTGGTTCTGTAAAAGTCAGTCCCAGATCTTCCCCAAGACAGATGATGTAAAATGGAACTACCCGTCTGTCTGCTATGACGCTGGGCTCCGGAGTACGGACCCGCTCCACAGCGTCTGACAAGGAGACAAGTAGACCTACTTGTAAAATTCTTTTAATAATAAGAGATTGGTGGAACATTGTGAAACGCAAAATATTGGTACTAGTAATATCAGATGTAGATAATATTAATAGATTATATAAGGAAGATAATATTAAAATCTCACTAGAATCCGCATGTGCTACTCAAAAAGGTGCCCTTTCCTTTCTGTTTCATCCTCCACCCCCCCTCCCTTTTTTTATAAACCCACATCACCAACATTATGTAAATAGGTAGTTGTGAGCACTTTCGTTCGTTGCGTAGTACCTAGGTACTTCGCGTAGGAACTTCGGAGAAGTCGAAACGACTACCGGATGAGAAAAAGAGTACCTACTGTAGATACAATAATATAATTAACTGTATGCAGGTCAGAACGGTGCGATGTTCATACATGCACAGCCTTGAATACAACGATTATTGCTATCAGATCTTTGGTAAATAAGCCGGCGTTTGCAGCGGAAATTGGAAAAAGACGCAACAGAGCTAATCTCGAAATTCTTCTTCACCTTCGCGAATATCCGTCCTGGGCAAACGTCTGACAAACGAAGTTCGGGTTTATTACTTCCTTCAAGTTTGAGGATGGCTTATCAGCTCTGGGAACTTCGGGCTATTCACACTTGTCAAGGCTTCCCATTTAGGGCTTTGTTATTATCTCTCCCAGGGTTCACAGATGCCCAATGAGACTGACTTATTGCTTGCTGTGTTGATAGTTTTAGGAGAAATGAATTGCCATTGCGAGGTTTACAAGAAAGATGCTGAACGAGGGGTCTCTGAATGGTATAAGTTGGAGAAAGCAGAAGCTTGGATGACGTCACCAAGTCTCACTCCCTTGTCAGGGAGAGGAATGTACGAGCTCATGGATTTTTTTTTAAATTCATAAATGGCTTCCAAATAACACTGAAAATGGGATTAACCCCGGGGGATGGTATTAAGCGACGCAAGGAGAAGTGGTCCCTCTGGATCAGAGACAAGATACGAAGTAACGAGAAGTGGCCTGTTTGGGCCATATACGAGATATCAAGCAAGAAGCAGTGGCCTCTCTGGATCAGACACAACATAATATTGATATTATCAAGCAAGAAGTGGTCTTCGTGGGCCAGAGACGAGATACCACATGAGGAGAAGTGGTCTCCCTGGGCTAAAGACGAGATATCAAGCAAGAAGAAGTGGTCTCCCTGGGCCAGACTCTGGCCGCCAGAGACGAGCTACCACATGAGGTCAACAACCACTTTCAGCGGTTGCTTTCCCTCCACAATTGACAACGCTCGATTTTAATCGGATTTTCAAGTTCAAGTTTAACTTTTAACTCAATTTTTCCTAGAAAATTGGAATTCCTTACTTATGCATTATAATGCATTCTATAGAAATCATGAGAAGTCAAATAATATTTGACTTCTCATGCATATTATGCATCGATGCATCGGTTTGTTCAAACCTGGAAAAAGAAAATTGAAAAACTGCAAATTTTACACAAGGGTTTATTATTCTTTGATAAGTCGTAAAAAATTATTTAAAAAACAAACATCTAAACGCTTGCGTACTAGTCAGCAGCACAGTGAGACATTTTCAGGTTACATAATAAATTTCATCTGGACATCATTCTGTACATTTCCTTCTGATCTCGAGGTGGTCATTTCGTGGGACTGACAAGCGTCGTTCGCAGAGCAGCTGAAGTTTGGAAACTACGAATGGTTCTATAGTGGAAGGGAGAGTTTGATAGTGGAAGCGTTCTAGTTCTGAGTCGATTCTGAATGGCCAGAACTTGCTTTGCGAACACACCCTTACTGACATGAGTTGAGGAAACTGAAAAAGGGCGGGGAATGCGTGAGGGCCACTTCGCAAGATCGCATCTTAGTGTAGGGAAGGGGCGACCCTCGCGCGTGTTTTACGAGCGAGCGTTTCGCTTGGCCACTGGCGGACAGCTCCTATTTTGCCATTGTGCGAATATACCATCAGGTTTTGTCATTCATACAAAATTGAGGCTAAGTTGGTCGCTTGAAAGAACAAAGGACGTCTAGCAAATACGGTCGTTGTGATTCAAGGACGGTCGACTGAAGAGGCGACAGGTCTTTCAGACTTAACGACAGTCTTTATGACAAGGTGGCCGAACAATTCACCGCAAACAATGCGGATCGGCAGCCGCAGAATCCCACGGGGGATCAGCCTCATTAGCCTTAGTGGTAGGGATGGTCATCGAGGTCTTCAATGAAGGGGACAGCGGGGTGCATATTGGCCTGAGGTCTGTGCAAGGGGGTGCAAAGGCCCTGCTGAGGGGCAAGAAAGTTCACCGACGAAAGTCCTTGGCCACTTTGGGAGGCCGTGTGAATACCAACAGAGGCTTTCAGCACGCGTCACCTTCTTTTCTGCCCTGGGCATCCACCCAACTACGTGATGTACATATATTACGTCATTCTGGCATTTCAAGGTCTCCCATTGAGAGTTCATTTTTGACGAAAAACCGAAGGATTCTGTTAGCAGGCGGGATAATTACGCTCTTTGACGGCGGGCTTTAACCGCACGTCCTTAACAACTAGATCAGATTACTTGCACAACCTTCGTTTGTCGGTTTGCGTTTCATACACGGTGTCAATCACAGTGGCGAATAGTTAAGAAATGAACAATAACCGACAGAAAACCATATTTCTAAGTACTGGGGGTTAATCTTTTCAACTTTGATATTTTACTATATTTTGATATAGTAAAATATTTTTACTATATCAAAATATAGTAAAATATCAATTTTCATTATATCGTTTTTTTTTTTTTTCAAAATATTTTTATCTGTAGGTAAATTATAACCGATAAAATCTTTTGTTAAAAACGACCAAAATTGCCCCGAAAATTACACCTCATTCATCCTCCTCACAACCCTTGTTGGTTTTGGGTTGGTTTAATGAGACTATAAGGCTAAAATTTGCAAGCCCCAAAGATCCGTTACTGCCATATTGAGCAGTTTTTTAAAATCTAGATTTTGACAAAATACAGGGTTCTCCATCTAGTTTTGTGTACCCACGATCAGGTTTTCAGCCTGATCGCAAGCTTCAATCCGTGGGCCCACAGGCTAATATATTAAGCCCACAAGGCTCCACGTGTTGTTTAGAAGGATTTGAAGTAGAGGGTCGAGTCGGGTGTCGTTTTCGAAGTAAGAGTATTTTTGGCCCTAGAATCCATTTTAGGGGGTCTCAGACCCATCTGACCTCGAAATTTTTGTCACACCTCTCAAGGCTGAACGTTTTGGCAGTATGTGCGGTCTCTTGTTCGTTCAATAAGAACAATAAAACCAAGAAGTTCTAACCGACGATGTAAAGAACCGATAATAATCATAAAACCAACTTGAAAGACTGAATCAAGCAAAACATCAAACGGTAATTCAAACGATTCTTCAGACTTCCACGTTTGATGTTTTTCGCGGTTGTTTCCAATAAAACGCGAACTTTCTTCAAGACCGTGTTAGTTTAATCGGGTGATCTGTAAAAATACCGCCCTAAAGTAAGTGTGGTGTGTTGTGTTACAAAAATTATTGAGAAAACCGTTAAAGAGCAATTGGTTGAATCCCTAAACAATAATAACATAGGTATTAACGAAAAGGTCGTAGTAGGTGCACAGGACCTTTATTGAAAAAACAAAAGTAGCCCCATTCTCCCTGGACTCCCGAAACCCACCACTACAACTGTTGTTCTCCCATCAACATCAATAATGATAATAATGAGTCCCTTGTGTAACCCCTTAACTGGGCAGCCTGTAGCTCAGTGACTGTCGACAACACAATGAAGTATCTGGGCATCTTATTTGATTCCACTGTGAAATTCCAACAAAAAATACAGAGGACCAACCAGAAAAAGCTAAAAAAACTTTTCTGGAAGCTCACGCCCATTTTGGTAGGTAGGTACGAAAGATGTTGAGGCAAGTTTATTTTTCCCTAGCGGAGTAGGAGTGCGGAGTCATTATATAATATTATATAAGATTATATTATAATGACGTACTGCCTACCCGACATAATAGTTATGTACACAACTATTTACAAATATAGACAAAACAAATTGAATGAGGTTTAAAATTTTCATCAAATTGTGGGGAGAATCCGATTCTGCGTTAAAAAATGTGGGTTTCTATTTGAACTATTTAGGTAACATATTTCGCTGGGACACGCTGTCCAATTATTCTTTGGATGTTTATGATGGAAACCCAAACTCGGGGATTTTTGTCCGCCCTTGGGGAAAAATTGTCCTACATTTCTATTATATTAATAATAGGTATACCGAGCGCGACCATCGATGTAGTTAGTTTACTACATCGATGAGCGCGACACATCTTCCGCCACGAGCACAAATGCTCATATGACAGATTAATTTCCTTGTAAGCTATTTAAACATGACATAATATGTCATAATATTATTATTGTTTAAAAAGGATGGGGTGTTGTACACCAATTAAGTTCATTTAGGTAAGGTACCTACCTGCATGATGTAGTTTGTATTTGTTCAGGAAATAATTATTTAATCTTTAAAGATTAAAAAAAAAAGTTTGATCAGATCATCCAACGAGGTATGTTGCCTTCATTATTTTACTGGTAAATTGTCAGTAGTTCATGATTCATCTTACTCGGTTGCTTACAACTAACGCTTCAAGATAATACATAGGTAGTAGTATAATTTAATTTTGCTGATACGCCAAGATCGATCTGTGATTTTCTGAAATAAGTGTAGGTATATAAGAAATACATAATCGTTGGATAATATCGTTTTTTTTTTTTTTTTTTTTTTTTTTTTTTCAAGGAACCATGAAATTATCACCGGTGCTGCTCGGTGCTGCTGTGGCCATGTCGAATGTGCTGGCGGCGTACGCCGATCCCGACCCAAAGCTAGAAGATTGGATGATTGACTTAGAAGATCCACTTTATTGACTGATTGTTCGTGGAAATGAATGAATATCACTATACTGCAGCTGAATGGCTTTCTTTAAGGAGGGGGAACCCAATACCTATAGAAATATGTTCCGAGTGTCATCTGTGCAGCATTTACTGTCATCTGTGCAGCATTTACAGAAATCTTATCAAACGTGAAAGCCTCAGGCAAATGAGGTACATAAGTATGATGAGAGACCAAAGCTGAGTCAATCACAATCGAACTTTTAGGGGATCACCCAACGACTTACACAGTAGGTAGGTATTGAGAGAGTGACACTATAGCGAATAACCCTATCATAAAACGCTGCAAATTTTACACAAGGGTTTATTATTCTGTGATATAGGTTACTTGTACAGACATTTAATTCTGTCAATAAAAAAATTTAAAAAATTTTTTTTTGGATTTTTATATTTCAAAAAAAATTTTTTGGGGGGATTTTTTTTTTCAAAAATTCTTTAATTTTTACTCGAAAAATATTTAACTTCTTGGGATCCTTCAAAAATCCCATTTTTAGCCCCATGAGAGCCCTATAGAACGCCACAGTGAAATCGGATCGTTCTGGGACCCCCAAAAATGGATTCTACGTCCAAAAATACTTCGAAAACGACACCTAACTCGATCCCATAGCTAAAAGCCTTCAAAACACCCCTCCTGTAGCCCCATTTTAGCCCCATAGCGCCCCACGGGTTTGGGCGATCGGACTGAAAACCTTGCGGGCACAACTAGATGGTAAACCAAGTATTTTGCCAAAATTTCAGATTTTAAAAAAAATTCCTACTGCCCAAAACGGCCTGGACGGCGGACGGCGTACGGCGGACGGCGGACGGACATTTCGGATTTTGAATGTAGACCTCTTGAAACGGATAATGTCAAATTTTGAGGCCGATCGGAGTCGTCGACCCGCGTCGCGAAAACATAGGTGTATTATTCCAAGAATAATAAACCAAAAATCATCACATCATGAAATTGAGAGTTACCTTGGAACTACTTACAATCACTTTGACGTACTTGTAGATGATTTTTACATTAAAAGGAAAAGTATCGCAGATTAGTACGAACCGGCCATTTGGTCAACTTACCTGAAACAAAAATATATTACCAATTAGACGTCTATGGGCAGATCAAACTAGGTGGGCTGTGAGGATCTGGTACGTTCGAACAAATCGCGTCTGAGTTCAATGTCATTCCCACTCACAACCTCGCCTTTTTTATACGTTCAAACTGGATATAAAGTGTGGCACGAAAGATTGCGTCAAAATGTACGATATTTAATTGATCCTATCAAAATAAGAAACAGAAAACTGAAAGAATTGCCAAACCAGTACTACAAGCGTCTAACTATAATGAGTCTGAAAGCTCATTACAAAGACTCAACAACTGATTTTGTACTAGGTATCCAAAGTTGTCTTTCCCAGCAAGGGAAAAATTTATTCATAATTGTTTTCAGCCCATGACATCGACCAAGATTCACCGATATTTTCCGTACCTATCTGAAACACCTGAACTAACTGTCCGTGAAATCTGCATCGAAATGCAATAATGCGATAATAATTATTATTATCGTACGGGCCGCGTGGTCGGCTGACCGCGAACTGTTAGAACAGTAGGTACATAGAACAGAAAATAGAACTATTTTATTCCCCTACCAACCTTATTTGGAGATCCAAATTAGAACTGATGCTATCGATGGTATGCACTACGTACCAACGTCGTTGAAATTATTGGTCAAATTTCGAATTGGGCCGGCTTCAAGACGGGCTCCTGCGAGAGTGAGTGTTTGGTGCGATGTTGAATAGGTAGGTATCACATACTTTTTCTACAATTAAACGTCAACCAACCACTTTCACATTTTTGTTTTTTTGTTTTTTTTTAAGCTTTGAGCTTTAAGCTTTAAGGGGGCCTACTCAAATATAATATATTTGATAGATTATATTATAATAGATACACTAATTGCCAAGACAAAATGATACATTTCATCGGTCCCAGTTCTCTGGTATCGGAACGATGAACACATGTGTTTAATAAACACTGTTTATCAATTCTTATTGTTTTTGTGTTTTTCTCTCAATATCCGTGGATGAAAATGTGTGCTCATTCATAGCGAACACAACGCAAAAAGTTCAATGCAATTTGACGGCCATTGAGTCCGTCAACACAGTCCTGAGAAAAAACACATGAGTGCTACAAAAAAAAAAAAAAAAAAAAGAAGATACCTACAATGTGATTCCATCTTAATTTAATTTCAAATATTTTTTGGAGGACAAATGGATGAAACATCGATGGTCCACAAACCACCCAACCCCAACCATCGATGGAAAAAACATCGATGTCTTTCTGAAAAACATCGATGTATCGTTGCCATCCCTTGGTTGTTATCTCTGAGTCAGAGTCTCTGACTCAGAGACTCTGACCAACAGCAGAATCTGATTGTGTTCCGTTTCGGCGCTCTGTCAAAAATTCTCATAAGTTCTCGCGTTTAGGTGTATTCAAAATTACCGTGCTTTGGTAAAACAATAATATTGTATACAATAATATTATGACAATGTCCATCTGGTCTGAATCGAGTGGCAGTGATCTCGATGCAAGTTTTCCAGGGCCTGGTCTTTACTTGTACCTACTCTTCCGGAGGGTAAGATTAATCTTACTTACATGGGCTCTAATAATGACTCGATATACTAATAACGGCTAAAATTTTTACTAAGGAAGAGTTCCTACTATAGTAGGTACAACAATCTTCTATCATTGCGATAAGCTTCTGGGGAAAGTAATCATTACAAGAGCCATCGTAGGCAGCAGGCTCAGTTCGAACAGGTCACACCAAAATGATTTCTGATTCGGTTCATCAAGTGCTTTATACCAAAATGTTCAACGGTAGATCGTGACCCGAGAAAACCCCGCGAAGGACAAAATAGTGACTGAAATGCTAACAAGGCCAGTGACCCGGGAATAATACCCGGTCAAGGCTCCAACTTTTTTTTTTTTTAACTTCGTTCAATTCGACATGGAAGGTCGATTATGGTAATGGAAGAACAATGCGCTGAGAGGGCCATAAACAAACCCATCGTGGCTGAGTTTACGGCTCTTAATGGACTAAATCAACCTTAAATAATTCGAGTTAGCGCTCCGCAATTTTCTTTGCAGCGTCAAATTGAACAGCCACTCATCTTTGACATTGAGTTATGTGACAAATAAAATGGGTCAGAAATGATCATTCCTACTTTTTATGGTAATGTTTGCGGATAATTAGTAGATAATCCGTGACTTCACCCTATGGTTGGGACTGAAATGAAAATGTCTAAAAAATGTAGCTACAATCCGAAATCTTGATTGAAATTCGTTCAGTTTTGTTCGAAGACCCCGCAGGTTTTACTGTTTTACGTTTTACCCTAAATATTTCTAAATTTGAAAGGGAATTTTCCTAGGCTTGAACAAGTAGTTCTATCGCGTCAGTGGTGTTTTCCCACTCCAACATAGTAATCTGGAACCTAGATATCCGAAGTAAAGAGCCGGAAACTAGCTCGGTGACTCACATCATCCTCGAAAGACTTGAATAAAGTTAATTCCATAAAATAAAAACATAAGCGTAGTGTGTCGGCTTCCAGATTATACTTGACGGGTTATAGTGAGGGATAAGCCGATTATCCCTCACTATAACCCGTCAAGTAAAATAAAAACTATAACAACAAAAATTAATCCTCTTCAGCTATAGGTAGGTCGTGCTAAAGAGTTAATAATAATACGTAGTTATTCTCAGCCACTTGCTCAATTATTTTCGGAATAGGTTAGGGTAGGTGTACCTAGGTAGGTAGGTACCTACTTGTTGATGGTTTCGGAGTAATCGATTCACATCCCGCCAAAATTAATAAATTTTGCGCCAAGATCACTATGTGGTTTTCCGAGGTATATTTATTACCTAGGTACCTATTTCTTCGTGTAGTGTTTTTCAACTTTCCACTAATCTTTGACTTGTAGACTCTTTTCCGGTGTAATTGTAAGCAGCCATGTGTTCTCTCCTGGCGGCTGGGCTTAATACCGACTAGACTAGAGTAATTCGTACCTATCAATAAGTAAGAAATACATCATTGCTGGATAATATCGGGTTCTTTTGTTTCCAGGAACGTTGAAATTGTCAACAGTGCTGCTTGGTGTTGCTGTGGCCATGTCGATGGTGTTCGGGGCGTATCTATGACAATCCCAACGAGGAAGATGATTGGGTGATACAATAGGTACTCGCGTTGTTAATTGATTGTTTACAGATATGAAAATCACTTTATCGCAAGCATTTTCATTTAGACGGGGAGCCCCTGAGGGATTCAGGGTAGGGAGTCGAGTGGGGTGTCGTTTTCAAAGTAGTATTGGAATTAAAATCCGGGGTCTCGGACCCATACGACTACACTGTAAGCAAATAAAATTTTATGGGAGGTACAACCGATTTTCTCCGACTTCGAGCCAGGAGGTCAAAGCAGGTGTCATTTACAAGTAAGTAACTTTGCACGTAGAATTCATTCTGGGGGGCCCCTTCATCCTAACGTATTTTTTTCCTAATTTATATTTTATTTTATTTTGCATTTTTCAACGATTTCATTCTTTTACGAATACCTATTTACTTGGTGACATAATATAATTAAAATTTAATGTTAACGCAATTTAGATAATATCTAAAACAACCCCCTTGTGTAAAATTTGCTGCGTTTCCGTTTAGTTTTCATTCCAAAAATGGTGAAACTGAAGATGGTATAAAACATTCTCCAAGTTGGTGGGCGTATTTAGATCACCGGAAGTGAGTCGACCGATAATCATCACTGAGAGTATTTTCAGCATAATCCCATTAAAGTGACTATAATGTCGATTTCACGGGTTGTGAAGCGACAGGGGCTGCCCACTCGGCGTCAGTGAAAATCAATTTTTTACGGTCCAGAGTCAATCAATAGCCGGATTTTTTTCCCCTTTTTTTTTTTTTTTCTTCTCGTTTTATCCCGAAATCTGTCAACAAGACTCGCCCCCTGTAGAAAGGCGAATGTGGTGCTCGAAATGGCGCCATCTTTAATTGCTTGCCTACTCGGCAAAGAGACACATGTGTGTGAGTCACATGCATGCGTGTGTGTTACTCAAAAGTGATGTTAAAGAGGGTTGTGCAAGTTTTTCCAGGTCCGATAATATCGTTTTGAGCTGTAAATCCAGTTTCTTACGAGACAAGAGGGTGACATCTTATGAATTCCTCAAATTCCTACTGCCTTGTAGTTTTATTGAATTTAACTAGCTGGGACACCCGTGCTTCGCACGATATATAAAATTCCCATCCTTCGCCTATCATTACTGCATCCATCCTTCACTCGAAACACCCGTAGCACCGGAACACCCATCAACTCGTAATTTTTCTTAGTTGAGCCGTTTCTCGTTGTGAACTATCACACTACCTCGTAACGAAGGCCCATCTGTACACAAATTTTAGTGCTCTGGGATGGGCAGGAGAGAAATTAGTTTTTCAGCTAAACCCCCCGCTCTTTCCCAAAACCTGATCGGATTTTCTGTTAATCATTCCTAGTGGATTCCAAGAAGCTCTGCTGAAGAGCCTAACTAAAGTTCCAATCCAAGATCCAGTTTCAATGCTCAAGTTCCAACTTACTCTGCTTCTCAGCCAATATAACGACCAATCTACCATCTGCTGGTCAGCTATTCTGCTTACAAATCCAATCGCTTCTGTTCCGACAGCCACATAGAATGTATTGTACATACAATTTATACAGGGGTTAGATCTACTTGAAACGCTTTTGACACACTGCCCCACTGGTCCCAACTCATCCGGGTCTGACGACACTCGAGTGCTGTTGTGTTGACCCCATGACGTTATTTTAGGGTCATCTGACGCCTACTGAAAGTGTGGCGAATATTAAATGAGCTCTTCGGAAAGCATCCGTTGTTTAGCGGTGGATCCAACTCGAGTACAGCCGACGAAGAGATAATTTACGGGTCCTCCACAATGACAGGGTGTTAGCTCTTCACGCATTTTGATTCGGGCTCTCGTAATTCGTCTTCCTCGTGCCAAACGTCTACACTTGAGGGGGGAGGGGGCTTCCTTTTCTCGTTCATGCTATGTAGATAGGGAGGGCTCGCTTTGCTCGCCCATTTTCGTGTTCTTGCGCCTGATCCAACTACTTCTTTTCACTGCCCTCTGATGGATTTTGGGCCGCGGTGGGGGGGATTAGGCCATGGCGGGAGAGGCGAAGCTAGATAGATAGATAGATACCAGAGACGTTATGATTGGTGGGTTCATGAAGGGCTCCCCACTACCAACACCTAGGCCTATCGACCCATTGTGTTGCAAGCTGTAGGAGGTTTGTGCCCTGTTGCGCCAGTATCTCATCCCTGTCCACTGATCCCAGAGTAAGTTACCTTTTACCCTTCAGGGCTTCACATTCGGAGATTAGGTGAGACCACTGCCTCCTCATATCCTACATCTGGATCCTATGTTTTAGCCCACAATATATCTCAGTTGTATCTACCATAAGTGGATTTTTGTCCACTCTTTTACTCCACTGTCTGGCGCAGCCATCTCTTGCGTCGCGAAGTGGTTACAAAGTTGACATTTTGCGAAACACGAGATTTTACCCTTTCTTTACAGCCTTATAATATAAGGCTCCGTTGCTGTAGGCCAAAAAAAAAGTATGGGTCAAATTTGTAGGAAATGTTTTCGTCTACAATTTGAGTAGATTTAATAAGATGGTTTTCGCAAAACTGCACGGGGAAAGCGTTATAGGCCAAAAACGAAAAAATCCGCAATCTTTTAACGGTTTTTTCAAGATTGCAAAGAAAGCAAACGGACGAAAATGACGAATACTTGGATTTACAACTACCTAATGGTCCTAAACAACATATAAAAAAAATCAGGTCTAACAGCATTTGTGTGAGGTGGACCCCCCTATTCACTGGACTACTTGCAGCAAGTACAGCAGCCGTACCTAATGGGTTTTTCGACAATTTTCGAAAAACGTTTAGCAGGTATCATAAGCTTGTGAAAGTGACTTAAATGTGGTGAGGAACTCCATTGGCCCACATAGTGCCACTAGTTCGTTAAAGGATTTCATTAGCTTTGGTGGCACTGGTGACTTGAATACCTTTTGGCACCGGCTACTCCAACTGACTCATCTATCGACTTAAAAGGCTCGACTATGATTGAATACCTCT
This sequence comes from Pilophorus perplexus, assembly GCA_955831195.1. Taxonomy (NCBI): domain Eukaryota; kingdom Metazoa; phylum Arthropoda; class Insecta; order Hemiptera; family Miridae; genus Pilophorus; species Pilophorus perplexus. The sequence continues at coordinate 16,370,038 of OY037012.1, forward strand.
GTCGCAACGACGAGAAACTGTGATGTAACAGGGCGCTTTTCAAAGTCATTCCAAACAAGGAAGACGTTTTGCAGTATTGGTAGTAAACCCTAAGACGACGGAAAGAGCCATAAGAGTGCAGCCAAGTGGCTATTGTCCAGGGAAAACAGACGTTTGTCGTTAGTGAGGGCAAAATCGGTGATGACATATCGGGCATTAGTGACAATCGACTCAGCCGTATGACACCATTATGCTAAAACCCGAGCGTGAAAATGGCGTGTGATGCCCACCACGCGAAAATTTTTGACCTTTTTTTTTTTCAAGGCGGTTCCTCCTGTGAGCGGAAACCCCGTCGAGCCAAACCCTCAAATGATCTCACACGGGAAATTACATCCGCCTGACTACACATTTTGAAGGCTGCGGCTTCCAAATGACGCCGAAACCCTTCCGTTGGTGGTTCGAATCAAATTTGGTTACAATAGCAAATGTTGGTCCTTTCAAGCCGGATTTGACAAAATTAAATGCATTCTTTTAATGCAAAAGAATCCAATCTTGTGGTTGGAGGAATTTGAGTCCTGTGGGGCAGGTTGGTTTTCCCAGGGTCCGTGCTTGATGTATAATACACTGTATTAATGTCATTACACATACATGTATTCCCCCTGGGTCCACAGTGCTGTTGCTAATGATGGGGGCTCTTATGGCGAAGGTGGCTAAGGCATCAGTCTTCAACATACAAGATCGAAGGATGGACGTCTGTTGGAAGTTCTCTGGCAGGACAACAATTTTTGGTGGACCTGTCAAAACGTGCCTTCGTTTTCTCAGCTGGCCACAGCAATTTACGGCTGCGGGGGGGGGGGGGGGCAGGATTGTTGACGGACCTACAGTCATGGTGTACGTCATGTATTAGGGATTAGAACTCGACCACCAGAAGGCAAATAGAGTCTTCGGTACCATCTTAGTGAACGTGAACAACTGCCCCCAGGACTTAGTTTCAGGCTGAGGTCGCGTTGATTGCACAGAGAACATTGCGGTCTCTTCCCATGGACGTAGCCCCAAGAAGAGTCTGAATCCCCCAAGTTGAAGCCCTCTCTCGTGAGATCAGAGTAGGGGATCAGCAGGCCCTCTGCTCCGGTCCAGGGTTTCCCAGGTTTCCCTCCAGCAAAAATAGCGTGATCAAACATGATACAGATGCTGAGCACTAAAAAGTAGAGAATGCTGAGCAGGGACTATGACGTGTGGGGAAGGAGGGCCCTCCCCCTCCTTTCTGTGGCCAGAAGAGGTACTTGCGCCTGTGTGAGGTACTTAAGTCTTCCGTTTGCTGATACTGATCTCACATAGCTGATATTTTCCCCCGAATGCTGACTCCCATTGGTCTTTTGTGCATTTGGATGTTCTTCCTGCCTCTTTGATGATTCGAACGCATCATTTGAACGATAGGTTTCCATACAACTCTTGTTTCGTGTTACCTACTTTAGTTAACTTCTATAGAGTCAAAATTTGAATTAGAATAGTATTTTCCGTATAGCTGTATAGGTATGACGGTAGTCTTTTTCTTCCTGATTTTTCTCCAAATGACATTCGAATGATCATCCGATTTAAGAAATTATTCGACTACTCGACATTCGATTATCGAAATCATTCGTTTTGCCAACTTTGCCAAGTTAGAAGATAATGACAAAAAGTATCTACGTCCGTAAAGACCACTTTAGGGTATGTCTGAAGTTCTATACCTAATAAGACTTAGTATTAGCAATGACGAACTGAGTAGGCTTTGCCACATGGGGCACATGGGGCTTGACCTAACTTGACGCTTGAGTTATATGAGTACGATAAAAAACTGTACATGTAACCCAAAAAAACTGCGGGAATTCATTCCTAGGCGCATTTTCCCTTTGAAAACCGTATTGTTCGCCTTACCTAACTCCATCCATCGCATCCAACACTCTAAAACTCCTAACAATCGGAATGAGGACGCGAATCTGTGTGAATATGTGCGAGTGTGCAATCGTTTTCCACCCATAATGTAATGAAGGCGCTGACTACTTGCCTATCAATCGTAATCGTCAGAACTACCATTACGGTAATAGCACCGGAATGATAATCTTGACAAAGTAACTGCTTGAACATCTTTACACTTTGATCATCGTGAAAAACACTTTGAACCGAGGGTTTTAGCTAGGGGTTGCCATCCCGGACGATTTTTGACAATTTTAAATCCCGGGATTCGAGAATTAGTTCCACCTCGTACGTAAATTGCTCAAGTCTTGTTGGAGAAAATCATTAATCAGGTGACAGAAAATATTTCGAAGCCTAGTGATGGTGCTCGATGAACGCGCCGGTGCCAGTGGTGAAAATGGGAAAAGATTTATTAAGCAGAATTAAAAAAGAAATGAGCCTGTTCGAAAAGGGAGGCAGCCGAAGTAGCCACCATTTGGATTTAGTTACGATGACCATAATATTGTAATAATGTATTATACAGGTACTACTTCTGTAAGTACGGGTCCTACTTTTCGGATCTGGTTCCTTCCAAATTTTTGGACTCCTGAAAAACATGAAATGGTCCCTCTTTTTAGTTATGGTACTTCCAAGGTCCTTGTTTCTTCTAAACCTTAGTAGGAATAGGTACAGAGAGATTTGACAAATCGATGGAAGTATTGAAATGAAAATATTATTTTAACGCGATGTTAATTAATAATTGATAAATTAAGTAATTATTACTTATAATGTGGTTTTTCAAATAATAATGATGGATCTCGTATTTCTACAAATCAATAAAATATTGCAAATTGGCTGATAATGAATTATGCTTTCTAAGAGCACATATTCAAATACCCTAAGTAAAGTTTTCCCTTCGTGAGAGAAGTAATTGTATACAAACAATTTTTCGTGGTTTTTAATAAATGTTTTGATTTAAAAAAAAATCTCAATCCCGGGATTTAGAAAAATTTCTGGTATTGCAACCCCTAGTTTTAGCTCTAAATATAAACCTACGAACGCTAATAAAGGAATTCCAAACGACGAAAATAAGCTTCCAAATCAATTTGCACCAAATATTCATTTTATGGTAGTGGTAGTTATTTGCAGACAAATAGTGAAAGTCAATCATTAATACTTATTGCACTGAGAGAAAAGATTTTTTTAGTGGCTAGGTTAAATCCGAAATAACCTCGAAAAGAAATTGAAACCACCTAGAATCAATTGATTCAACCTAGAAAAAAATAGGTTTGGTTAAAGTTAAAGTACCATCGAAAAATATTAATACAACCTAGACCCATATAGAAACAACCTAATCCGTTATTACCCGCCCTCTGACCACAACCTGGAATAAAAAAGTGTCAACCTAGACCAAATGTGAACTTCACATTTGGTCTAGGTTGACATTGTGAAGACCTAGAAAATATATTACCTACCTTTGACTTTTAAGTGGGGTAACCTAGAATTGAATGATTTGACCTTCCATATAATTCCTCTCCATTAAAATCTCGGTTGTACAACTGAAAACAACCCAGACATTTAAAAGGCGAGATTGTTACTTTAGGTAACAACCCAGAAGAAAAAGTTAGACTTTCAGTCTCGGTTAAAACTACCGTAGTACCACAAATAGTTTTAGGTTTAAACAACAGTGATTGTAATTCATTCGATAAATTCCAGGTTGTTTCTATGTTACACTAAGGGGCCGCGGAGAGCGCCACTGTAGGCGGTGGGCGTTAATTCTCGTTGTCTGGGCACCCCTGCTATTTACCCGGTGGGGTTGAGGCCAAATCTCTGTCAAATTCTAATCATCTAATTTCTGTCACTATGTGCAGTCATATTATGACGTCACATTCAAATTTTTGTACTGAGTTGGAAATAGAGACAACCCAGTAAGATAGTTGAAGTTGATAGAATCAACCTGCAATGGAAGTGGAGCAAACCTAGAAAGAAAAGTGGACCACCTAGTAATTTATTAGGACCAACCTGAAAAGAATAGGAAGCTACCTAGAAATTTAACTGGTACAACAGGGATAGTAATTGAAACAACCTCGTAATTAAAGGGGCACAACCTAGAGAAAAAAGGGTTCTAGGTTAATGCGCCATGGCTGTAAATTGTTTGAGGTGGGGTGAGAACGTTTTTGTTTTAGGGTAAATCAACCTTCTATAAAAGTGAAAAACATTGAATACCAGGGTGAGACAACCAAGACATTAATGTTTTTAACCTAGACTGTAAATGAATGGAGGCGGCGGCACACACCGTGAACTTAACCTAGAACTAAAGTGTGGGGGTGGTGCATTTTAAATCTTAGTTGTTTGCATTTTTAGGAAGGTGTCTTCACCAGTATTTTCAATCTAGGTTAAATTATATTCAACCTAGACTAAATTGTTCCACCCTAGAATGAAAACCAAAAAAAAATCTAGGTTGGCAGCATTTAACCTAGAAAAAAATTGAAAAATAACCTAGAATAGGCCCTTTTTTCTCTCAGTGTGTCAGCGTTGTTGATAGTAGTCATAATGATTCTTAAAGTGACACTAATCGCTTGTTTTAAACCTCAAAAACATTACGATTGATAACGGAAACTTCCGCTGAAGAACATCCCACTTGTGGGATGTTCTTCAGCGAAGTGGGTTTAGAGTGGCAGAGATTGAGTTGGATGTTCAATGAACGTAGTGAGATTTGCAGTGGGTGCTTGGCCAGAATGAGCAGAAGGATACAAATGAGAGTAGATTTCAAAAGTTCCATTCCGGAATACGGTCAACATACTGAATAGTAGGTATTTGGTATTATGTCAAATAATAACAATTCATAATAACATAGTTTCCAACTTTTACTTCCTAAACAAAGAAGCGCACTGGCTAGTATATTCAAGAAAATTTACTAATAAAATCAGGAAACTTGATATATAACAAAGTGATATAACAAACTTGATATATAACAAGTGATCAAGTTCGTGATGTTCATTGGGCGTAATTTGTGACAAGTGCAAATATTCAACGGGTGTTATGAGGGTGTTGTATGCGTGTAACAGTGTGAGAACCGGGTCATTTAGTGCGGGATCTGACAATGTGAAACCAGAAGTTGGTAGAAGGAACGGGATGTTTACAATACCGCTGGTGTGATCTTCCGATGTAAAAAAAGGCGTAAAAAAAGAAAGTACGGCATTGTTCTCAGATGGGAATGTTCAGGCTGGGCCTAATGAATGTACGAACGTTTATTTGATTGTGAGTTATGTAGTTGGGACACTTTGGGTGTTCCTGTTGGGCGTTTTCCTCTTTTTATCACGTTCTATGTGTAAAGCTAAGTGCGGGGGTGACAATCGGGCGTGAAGTCACGTTCATTTCTGCCGGTAAATCGACAACGCGAACGGACATGTCCCGTCCTGCCCGCACCCCGTAGGCGAAAGTTGTCCAAATTTGAAGACTTAACGAGTCAATTATTCAACGCGCGGCCGACTTTCGGCACGATTTTTTCGAACGGACAATAAAGCGGGACGGCGAGAAAATGACAAATATGAAGAAAGCCGGGAGTGAAAACGAAGTTTTTTTGTGGGAAAGGTCTTATGTGTTCCAAATATCCGTCAATTACTGGATGACTTTGGCGGGCTGCCGTTATGGCCGTGTGTGAGGCGAGGTACTGTGCTTTGACGTGATAGTTGGTGAGGGGGGGTCAATCCCTGCGAAAGTCACGTAGCGTGGAAAAAAACTGTCGTTGGACGAAGAAATTCAAGCGTAGGAGGGTGGAGTCGAATCAGCCGAGTGCTAAAGGAGGAGCTTAGTCAACTGAGTAGGTAGGTAGCGGCTGAATAGTGAAGAAGAATCAGGAGACTAGCCACTACCAGCTGAGTACTCAAAGAGGAAGAAAATCAGTAGTCTAATATCTACTATCGTCCTGCTTAAAAACTCAGCAAACTAGGAAGAAGCCTAGTTTGCTGAGTTTTTAAAGAGGAGGATAGTCTGCTAAGCCCAAATCATGGGAACACGATGTAAACTAGGCCTAGTCCTTCCCCTTTAGTGTGTAAACTCGTTTGCGCCCTGGATGCACTCATACTCATAATCTCCTCAACTCTTTCACTGTAAACCGGGCCCAAGGAACTCGTTCAAAGTAGCCGTTCATTGTCTCTATCACAGTCAATAATATAATATCTAACGACCAACGACCAATAATATAGTATCTAACGACCAAACTATGTCGTCGGGATCGGACGAATCGTCGACGACGGAGGTGATTTTGATAGCCTATAACCACCCCTGGGGCAGAACTCGCTGATCACAATGAGACCACCCTCATGAAAATATGTTCAGCCGTTCGAGCGTGATGCTGTGATACACAAAAAAACACACACGTACATACACCCTCACACACCCTAACATGTCGAAGAGATGAGCGCACCTTTCCATTTTTTGAGGGAAAGGTTGCGCTAAAAAGACATTCATTATTCTTCTCTGCATCCTATCAAATAATTCAATACTATAGAAGTAAATTTAATTTGCGCTATATAATATATTTATATTATAAATCTTTAAAAATTTAATGTAAAGCCGATTTTTTAATTGAAACGATTTTATGAACAATTATTGTTCATAAAAGGACCAACTGAAAATCTTCACCAGTGAATATATTCACTCTTCATGGTTTGAAAAACAATTGAAACAATTGAAAGGCGTTGGGTGGAAATTGTACAATGGCTAAGTGCCAAAAAAAGAGTTGGACGCGTAATTTGCGGAAAAAGTGATTGGGGAAATAGCTTCTTTCTGAACATTTTGAGCACAATTTCATCGAAATCGGATGTAATATTGAAAGAGATTTCAGAAAAACCGGAGATTTTTATAGCGTCATAATATATTATGACATACCTAATATTATCATAGTATTCAATAATACAACCGATTTGGATGAAAGTGGGCTTATAATGTTCCTAAAGATGTTCCCAACATGCGATACTTCCAATTTTTGACCTTTTTCCGTTTATCACTCTCTTTTCTCAAAAACCTGCGTGAAGGTGAGGCCCTTCCTCTTCGAAAACGGGAACAACTCCCCTCACCAACACCCAAATGCCCTCAAACTGCAACTTGCATCGAGATCTTTGGCGGGCAGCCAACGGGCAACGAGGTCATGGTGTGTGTGACATACCGTGCCGTGTGTGCCCTCAGGTGGGGGGGGGGGGGTTACGTCAGCATTACTTTCCCGCCTCATTGCCTATCGGAGGAGGCATGCGTCCGTAAAGTGTCGCCCGCCCTAAGGTCTCCTCGAAAATGCAAATCTCCCCCCCCCCCCCCTCCTCACCTATTATGGGAACCTTCAGACCCATCTGGGCAGCCCGGAAACAATCCTCAAATTGCGAAACGTAGCGCGGAACAAACCGCCCAACGTCCGTCGCTCTGTCGTCACATTCGGGATGACGATTTGTTGAGTCAGGGTCATTTTCGGCCTGCGGCTTTCCCAGAACGGCAATGTGTTGTTCAGCCTTGAAATACCCCACGCGACAGATGCTCGCAAGAAATCATCTCTCAATAAACTCGAGCAAAATGAAAACGCTGCCAATTTTACACAAGGGTTTATTATTCTTTAATGTACGGTTTACTTGTCCGAAAATTAATTCTGTGCCAATAAAAAAATTGTTGTTTTTTTTTTTTTTACTCGGAAAATATTTGACCTCCTGGGATCCTTCAAAAATCCCATTAAATGGGATTTTTGGGGAGATAGGGCTTTCATGGGACTGCAAATTTTGCAGTCCCATGAAAGCCCTATCTCCCCACAGTGAAATCGGATCGTTCCAGGGCCCCCAAAATACTTCGGAAACGATACCTAACTCGATCCCATAACCAAAAGCCTTCAAAAAAGCCCCTCCCGTAGCCCCATTTTAGCCCCATAGTGCTCGACGGGTTTGGGCGATCGGGCTGAAAACCTTGGGCGATCCCGTAACCATATCACGGTGTTTACGTATAATTCACATTTCACGTTTTCAATAATTACGCCAAGACTTGGTCAGGATGATGCTTAATTCGGGACTTCGATCTTTGTCGAACGGTAGGGCGATAATCACGAGCTAAGTTTTGTTGATAAGCTTAAATGTTAAGTGTGTTATTCGTCGTGTCCAGAGGAAAGTTAATGAATCGGGTCAAATCCTCTGATCACCTCGTGGGATTGAGATTACATAAATACGGACCGTGAAGGGACGTTACGACAGAGGTTGAAGTTGACTAGGCGATGGACCGGAAGGGCGACTCGGTACTTCGCGACTTCGCCCTATAAGGAAACTGGACGTCAGACGAGTCTCATCCGCCGCTCTGGGTCACGTCCAAAGACGTTCGCGGAGGATGGATGGATGGGAGAGTGTAAGGACGGCGCATTCTAACGAGGAGGGCCCACGGACTATTACCTATCCGTATTTATAAGGATTTCTGGGGGTCTACTCGAACTATCAATAAGTTTTCGTATTTCGTCCAGTACGACTACGTTCAAAATGGGCGTGTTCAGGAAAGTAAATTTCTTCGCTATTTAATAGCGTAGTAGGTTCAATAACGATTCCAATAGTTTTGACATTTTGACATTTTATGTCTTTACTTTGGCACATAAACGAAAAAAGCGTTGAAAGTTAAAAAAAAAGCGTTACCATTGGTTTCCTTGCAACGACTAAACTAAAGTCATAAAAATTTTATGGCTTTAGTTTAGTCGTTTAATGAGTTAATTTAATGTCCTAATGTGTTGCCGACTCGTATGCAAGCGTTCTAGGTTCTTCATTTTCGTTACATTTTCAAAGCTAGGTACCTACTTTAACTAGGTAGTGGGTTGTGTTGGGTAGTTTTATTATCCCTTCCCCCGTTTTGCAGCGTTTGGGGGGGGGGGGGGGGGGGGAAGCTGAAGTTTGCCAAAATTCAAGAAGATAAAATTGTCTACAAAACCCATATATTCAAGTTGGAAATCGAACCAATAGTAAGGTCGCTAGAGCGAGCTGAAAAATGCCCACTTTTCGCAATTTGCAAATTTTTCTTCTACCATAAACTTTTTGCAAATATATTCGGCTATATTTACGCAGGGGCACGTTAGGAAATTACTTAAATTCAACTGCACGAATTTTGATTCAACGCAGACGATGCTCAATCGACAAGCTAGCAGCTCTGTGAAGGCACCCGTTGCTCAGGGTGAAGAAGCAATGCCTTGATGTGAGGAATAGGATAAATAAGAGTTTTGCATATAATAATGTTTTTTAAAAAAAAGAAAAAAAGTGCAATAAGTTACGTCAACTTTCCGAATATTTGTTTAAAATGGGTTATCTATACATAGGAAAATGTTCACAATAATTATTGAAAGTATAAGTTAGTTTCAGTTATTGAAAGTATAAGTTAGTTACTGGTATGTAGGTACCTAATTTTACGATATAGTAGATACAACGTACCTACGCTTAATGGTTACCTACCGAAATAATGAAGCAATAATCGCTACTGATTATTAGTATAAAGCACTTGAAAAAAAAAATTATTTTTGACGAGAGGGTAATGAATCGAATTGCCCAATTCGTCAATAAATGCAATAATTGAAAAGAATCGATTTTTCTCAATAATTCTTCTGTCATCCATCATAATATGATCTATATTATAGATTTGCACACAATCACTGTGACTCACGTTACAAATGACTCACTTAACTCTAATGACATCACTATCCACTGCGAAACTCGTCAATTCGCCATTACCGTCTGCACGTTAATCCTAATCGGCTCAACTCCCACACCATCTTTGATCCCTCCAATATTACCCTAATCTTTCCTATTTGGCAAAGGGCAAACTCGCACTGGCAACAATGGAGAGTGTCGCAACTTCAACATCACGAGACATAAGCTGATACTCTGCCATCTGCTCCACTGAGATCGCGACCCGGCACGTCAAGTACCTCGTGAACCTATCTCGTCTCGAATAAGTTTCCAAGACGGCACGCGCTATCAAATGCGGCACAATTTCGTAACGGCCGAGAAAGGGACCGCAATACAGGAGCTCGAATTCACAAACTAGGACGGTATTTCATAAAGCTCAAAAGGCTTCGTACGTTGGTGCACGTAAACTTACGTACTTGTACGCCGGCTACACGGTCTCAAAATGTTGTGGGGAATCGGCAATTTTCCCTCTGATAACGTACCTATTTGGGGACACATTTTACGGGCTTTGGCTGCGGTCTCCGGGAAAATCCTAATATCGGTTCTGAAAGGAAATTGCCAGAGGACCAGGACCTAGGTTAATCCCAAAAATGAACGGGCGGCATGTCATGTGCATTGAACATAGTGGTCACACAATCACTATGATAAGGGGATTTTTGTAGTCATATTATTTGATGGCAGGGTGAAAGAAATACGTAGATTTGGAGAAAACGTCTTGAGAGCAATTCTGCGGTTTTGACTTTTTCAGTTTTCGCTCAACATTTCAGGGTAGGTACCTACCCGTGAGGAAAATTTATGAAATTTGAGGCTTTTCAAATTGGAATTTGATGCTCAACAACTATTATCATATGACGTTTTACGATACGGGCAGCCGTTTTTGAGCTACAGGCGTTGGAAGTTGGGCTAAACAAAAAAAAAAATTTTTGGAAAAAGTCAGCCACTTTTGACGATCGATAGGGGATAAACGGCTGGACCGATTCGAAATATACAGAGAGTGCAATCGACGTAAAATTTAATGCTCTTTCATTTTAGATTAAGTAAATTTTTCTGGGCGAAGTGTCGTTTCCGAGTTATACGCAAAAAACCGAAAAACGTGCGAAAACTGAGGATTTTTGGCCACCCCCAAAATTCCACAAGGAAATTTAGTGAGCAAAATTTGGATTTAACATCTCTAACCGACCCCAACGATCTGCGACTTACCGCGGGATTTCGGGATCTTGGAGGTTGCGGAAAACCGCGAATTGAGTACGAAGAGATCTTCAGTTCCAACGCGAATCACACTCCCGTCCACAAACAGTTTTGAGAACAAAATTACGAGCCCCCTGACCAGGTGTATTCCCAGCTAATCAAAACAGACGCTGAATGACAAATGAAATCTTGGAGTTCGACGCAGAAAGGGAGAGTGATGTATAAATAACAGCCCGGAACGGGTCAGAGGGCAGAGAAGGCAGGGAATTAGGCTAAGGCTCCAGAAAGGTGGCCTTGATCCTCCAAGGGAAAAGAATGTTAAATTGGTAGTTCCAATTGTTATTTCACGTGGCTGATCCTTAAAGATCGAAAGCTTGTTCTCGATTTGGTAAAATAAATGATGACATCTTTTTGCGTCTGGAGTTATTTGCGTGTCAACATAGCCTGATTGCCTTACGGTTGAGAAATGATCCATATCGAACCCACACAATCGTGTTTGTGCCGCGAACTTGCCGACTTGTGAAATGACTTCACACTTCTTCATTTGTCAAGTTCAAAGGCCTTCAAGGTTACAACCGAAACAGGTCCGACCACCCAGAATAACCACATTTTGCTTCATCACGGTCTTGAGCAGCTTCTGGTGAATCAGGAGCCTCAAGCACGAAGCTGAAATCCTCCAGTGGATACTCGAGCAACGCACGGGTCAAGGCTGTGTCCACGTTGACAATACAACCGCAGAGAGGAAAGTCCCGAGTCAAGTTCGGCAGCTCCGATTAGACGCTCGGATCACGTCGGCATAAACAATATTCTGACGCCCTCAAACCGCCAAGTAGACCGCACCCCGTCATTTGACTGATTTATTTATGTCGCGTTGAGAGAAAACGAGGAAGTGAAATTGTCATTTCTATTTGGGAGTGACTTTCATACACATACCGACTCATACTCGGTACCTACATTCCTCCTGATCTCTAACGTAGTATGTACTACTATTATAGTAGGCATAATATGCCTACTATATATTATATAGTATATAGTATATACTACTATATAGTATATTATACTATTCAACGGATTTTGATGAAACTGGGCTTGAAATGGTCGGCAGGATGTCTCCAAGAAACTATAGGTACCTCCAATATTAAATATTGGTCAAATTTGTCTGTATTAAATATTGGTCAGAAGGGTCAGCTGGCCAGGCCACTTTTCTCGACAGTTTGATGAAGCTAGCTGAACCTGCTGGCTTTGGTAATAGGTACCTGCTGCGAGCCCTGGGTGAATCAATACCAGCCACGACACATTGTAGGGTATTATCTTCCCCAAGGTTCCCTTCCGAAGACTCTGCCTCTCTACAGTATCAAGTAAGCCTGGAGTAATCGAGTATTCCATTTCTGTGGCTGCATGTTCCCCTGGTCAGCAGATCACGACATAAAATTTATGTCACGTATTTAATACGTGTTATGCAAGGGACGGAAATGTTCCCACACTCCGTTCCTTTTTCTCCAAAAACACCGGCGGCGAAATCGTGGATTTACGCCACAGGCCTTCCGCCAAATTTTAATGGAAAAAATCGATTCGCTCTATTTTTTATAAAAGCTACAAATTTTACACAAGGGTTTATTATTCTTTGATAGTAATCGTGCAAAAATTGATTCTGTCATCATAAAAAAAAAATTTTAAATTAAAGAAGATAAAAAAACTATTTATAACGTTTGGGCAGATGTGGGACCTCGAAAAAGCTCAATGAAGTAATGGATTATGCGTTCAAAATTACTCGGAAAACGCCACCTCATTTGACCTCCCACGTTCCTTCAGAAGTCCCAGTTGTCAAAGCCCCATAGATCTCCACGATGAAAACGGATCATTCTGGGACCCCCAAAAATAAAATAAACGCCCAAAAAATATTTCGTTAGCCAAGTTAGCCAACCTGAGATAATAATAAATATATTGTATCTTCTAACGTATTGTATCTTGTAACGTTCTTATAATACCAGATATTTTAAAATATATCTTAGACCACTCAAAAAAGGTTGAAGCAGGTGACGCCACGATCACGTCTCACTCTGAGGCCTCGAAATTCAGACATTTTTCCTAAGGCCATATAAATAATCTAGATGGGGTTTCTGCAATGTTGGCCCGCTATCGTGACTTTTGAATGATGACCTTTCCAGAAAAAAGTTTTAAAAAATCATTCAAGGAGCTCATTATGATTTATGTCGACTACTGACTCTGAAGAGAATGTCGTTGCAGGTTGTCGACTGCTAGAGAATTGGGATTTTTTTTAAACCTACGTATTTTACTTATTTTCATCTGTCCAAGTTGGTTGTATCTCATTTACTGCTGTCAAGCCTTTGAGGGAAGAATCTGGTGCACGCAACGGGCAGGTTAGCAGATATGGAGAACCAAATTTGCCGTTAAGGTGTCGTCTATTATTATATTTTGTTTAACAATCGCATTGACTCACCCATAATGTAAATAACGTCTGTATCCAAAGCTGCATGTTGTTTGTCACTGTTACACACACGCGACTGAGTACAATAAGTCATAGCTCACCGATCGTACATTCAGAAGTAACTCGCGTTTCATTTCATCGGCGCCAAATGTGACAACCTAATTACTAACGCAAACACGTGACAAGACGACCGGCCCCGTTCGAGGGTTACGTGTCACGTTATGATGATCAGGGGAAGAAAGTAAAAGTTTCTAGTTCGACTTTTTGGGAGGGAAGCGCGACCTTGAAAGAACTAGGAAGAAGAACGTCTCTAACGAAAAAACCTGATCCGTTGACAATTATTACGGAATATCGAGTTAAGGCGAGTTTGGGAGCTAAGGGAGGTCTGAACGGTGACTGGAGATCAAAAAGGGGGCGTACCAGTGAAAGTCACCACCGGAGCTGGAACTGCACCCCTCCAGGTGTACGTCTTCAGGTTCGATGAGGAAGTCAACCTCGTGCCTGAGTCCTTTTAGGGCCTCAGGCTCACACGGGTCGCAAATTCACCTCTCTGCCAAATAAACGATTGCAGTGGGGCTCGAACCCGCCTCCATTTTTATCAGCAGTCCTCAAATTCATTAAACGATCTGCTGTTCGCGAAAAAAAAAACGAAAAGTTGTTGACGATCATAATATAATTTGTGGCTTTACAGCTTACGTTTCCAGATTCACTTCGATAAAAGCGTGACGTTGGCATCCCAAAAATCAGGGCAAAAGAGAGAAGAAAAAAAAAGGCAAAGAAAAAATTATGCATATATATATATATATTTACATCCGGGCATAAACACATTTTTGCACATCCCTCCTTTAAAAAAAATCTGAAATTCAGCGTTGTCACTCCAAATTGTTTTTTGGCTCTTCAAACCAGTTTTTTAGCTCTTAGACTGGCTCTGTCGTTCTTCTACCTGTTTACAGTACAGTACAGTAGTTTTACAGACCTTCAAACCGGGTCTGTAGGATTTCAGCAGTTCTATAGCTCTACAAATCAGCTCCATAGCCCTACAATCAGTTAGTTCTATAAGACTTCAAACTGGTTTTATAGCCCTTCAGACCGGTTTTGTCAACAAATTTAAACATTTAAAAATTAATGTATTTTTATTTATTATCTTCAGGATCGAACGAAAAAAAGAATAAATAAATAAAATAAATTTATGAAAAATAAACCACGGGAAGCAGTTCAAAAAAGTTCACGAAAATGGTGGCTTAGGCAGGCTCGTCTGCCTCTTCCTCGCATTTCCCTGAAAAATCACGCTTTTCAACAGTTATGTACCTTTTTCTCCGGTACCGCTCAACTTGCAGCAACATTTTTTTAAATTGTACATAAATACATACTTAACTCGTTGTGCTGAAGGTTTTCTATAATTTTACTCAAAGCATCAGGCAGGTTCCAAATTTTTTTTTTTTTTGCCAAAATCAACAGATTCCCGCTGTTTTTATATATTTGTCATAACAAACTTTCCTTGGCAGAAACTTTCAAGCACTATCTCCTTGACAAAATAAATGAAAAAAAAAGTCAAGGCGATAGCTCGAATAGAACCAGTGAAAAAGGTACTCTTAACAAGGCATATACTTCTTCTGCTTCTGCTGGTCTTCTGCTACTGATTTTATGGTTGTTCTACTAGAGAAGCCCTTTTTCGTTTGCAGAAAAGAAATTTACACAATTATTAATAAAAACCAGAAATTTAGACAATTAATTAAATAAAAAATTAATTATGCCCTAATTAATTAAGATATAATTTTTTGTAATGTTGATTTTGTCTTATTTCTCAAAAATAAACTTTTTGTCGTTGAACGAAGAAAGGTTTTTTTTAATCGGGTTGAGAATACTTCATCACGAAATAACGGTAGGTAGGTAGTTGATTCAACTTAATATGTAGTTTTTTAAAGTGCATTTGTTCTAACTACTAATTAAATAATTAAAATTACGTCATTTAAATAATGTTATGGGTGTGTAGGGGAATCCACCTTTTGAAAATAAGAAACATTGTTTTCACGTTTTTATTATTAAATAATAATTAAAATTTTTATTATTAAAAAATAAAAACTTTTTTATTTTAGTAATAAAATACACGATAATTGGCATGCCATTCAAACTAATTCACCTATTAAAAACTTAGATGTGTTCGTAGAAGGGTTCAAACTGTGCTGTGACTCCGGATATTTCAAATTTAATCAAAAATATTATAAACAAAAATCTGGACAGATTATGGGTGGCTCTTTAAGCTCAACAGTAGGGAAACTAGTACTAAACCACATGCTAGACAAGCTAACCAATTCCACCCAAATCCCAATTAAATGGATGTTTAAATATGAAGATGACCTACTTATGGCAGTTCCAGCTGACCAAGTAGAACACATCTTCACTGAATTTAATAATCTAAATCCCTCCATTAAATTCACAAAAGAAATAGAAAAAGATAACACATTGAACTACCTAAACACCAGCATCATTCGAGAAAAGGACTCCACCCTCTCTTTCAAATGGTATACCAAACCCTCATATAACGGTAAATTAATAAATCACACTTCTAGCCACCCAACACAATTTAAAAATAATTTACTATATAATTATGCATTCACAGCACTGAATTTAACCTCACCCAAGTACCATAACTCCGTAAAAGCAAAGCTAGAAAAGATATTTGCCAACAACAACTACCCTCCCTCCACTATTAAATCGCAAATTAAAAAAACAGATAAAAAACTAATTTACTTCAAACTCAGCAAACAACAAAAACACAGAAAAAATAACCTACCAGTAATAAATAGTAAATTCGACCCCACAATATTTCAATTCGCACCAACCTTTTTCGAGAAAAAAGTCAAATTTAACTTAAAGAGCAACCAGACCCACTCTTATAACAGCACGCAAACCATACTACCCCCTAAATACTCCATTACCCACTATTTCAAAAAACCTAAGAACACAGACACCTCCATAAACACCCACATAGTAAACCAGAAATTCAAGTTACAAAACCAATATAAAGAAGAAGTAAATAAAGACTCCAGTAAATTCGTCTCTATACCCTATCGTACCGATTGGGCCCACAAATTTAAAAACATTTTTAAAAAAGAAAATTACAAAATCTCCTGGTCATATAACAGTAAACTAAAAAACCATTTCCCGCCACTTAAAGACCCAGAACCAACCCTTAACACTAGATTCAACATTTATAAAATTCCGTGCAAAAGTCAAAATTGCGAACAAGTATACATAGGGGAAAGTATGCAAAACTTAAATAAAAGAATTTATGCACACAACTACAACTTCCAAAATAAAATAGAGAAGACGGCCCTAGACCAGCATTGTATCAACTATCAACATGAACCAGATTTTCACAAAGTTACTTCTCTTGCTAAAGAACCCATTACCTTCAAACGCCGGATTTATGAAAATATCCACATTTATCCCGTTATTTATCCCGTTATTTGCTAATAATAACTAAACATAGTACAACCGCTCTACTCAAATAAGAACGTATACAATATAACTTTGTAATCCCCACCCCTACTTCGATCATCGGCCATAGCCATCGCCAGGGTACAGATAAAACACCTCCGTAACCTCCCCTCATAAATTATGAGTCATAATTAATCGCAGTCGCCCCCCTCCTTCCCCAAGCCAACAACTTTAGTTAAATTTCAAGTAATTCTGTGCTAATCCAACTCTATTTACCCCCTCCCACACATCTAAACAACCACCTGGAACCTCAACAACAACCGGCAATAACCATTATAATAATACCCACCAATCTGATACCAAGGTAAACACAACCTCATGGCCATAAATTTAAATTCCATTAAAATCCACTTGTAAACCACCATTTAACACCCGATCTATTTTTAGTACAATGACAGCGACAGATTAAAACATGACATCCACCCACCCAGGGAGTTTTTGCAAATTTACCCTGGCGCTCTGGCATGTGGTCGACGTCTGGGACGGAGGAACTGAAATGTAACAACGCACTGTAACTTAAGGTTTGTAACATTTATACTCTAAGAATCACTGAGCAGCTTAATGATATCTGGACCCTAACGGCAGGTTTGTTCCTTTGTAGAGCCCTGAAGATGGTTAATTATAACCCGAAAGCTTGGCCACCAAAGAACGACTAGTCATTTCATACACCTCCTATTACCCCACAACACCCTGAAGAATTTTTATTATTAAAAAATAAAAACTTTTTTATTTTAGTTATGGATAAATACCTATCACGCGGAAAAGGACAAATTTTGTTTCGGTCACGTTTTTTTTTTTTTTTTTGTCCCGTGATACCTTCCTTTTTTCAGTATTCCTGCTTGTTCAAACCCCTCCTTAGGCTGTTTCTGATGTGTAGATGACTTGAACCGTGCACTGTCATCTGCGATAAAATTAGCCGTAAAGTGAAGGATCTGTTCAGCTGACTTACACTCTTGAGCGGGTCAACATCGTCCACCCTCAACCGCCTAACCCAACTGGGATCTCGTAGTTTCATAATATCCTCACTGACCGGTTTACTTGAACTGGGAACAGAACGCGTTCACTTCTTACGCACCCCATTTCACATCTTCCTTTTTCCTACATGAATGACATTCACCGGACGGAGATTCAAATCGCGAGCTAAGTGGAGTTAACAAAAAAAAAAAAGCCCTCCTAGTTAAGCCCCTTGGATATAAATTGGTTCGGTTTTAACAGGACCTGAGAAAAAATAAAAGAAATAAGCTTTTTGTACCGTAAGTTGTTGGGGGTACAAAATCGTTCAACCTGAACGCAAATCTTTCTTCTTTTTTTTTTGCGATGCGTCGTAAAAGAAGGGACCGACTGTTTTATGGGTTCGAAGTTGCTCTATTTCGTGGCTGATGAAGCCGCGGGGCTGGTCGCTATAATTTCATTTTTTGACTTCGGTTGGCCCTCTAAAGATCAAAGGATCGCTATAGATAGGGTTGCTAGACGTTTTGATTTAACGTGTCCTCACCGTACTGTCCTGATTTTCTGAAAAATCCAAAATTCAAGCGTCCTGATAAACGTCCTGATTTTCTTATTCAGATTCAGCAACTAACCTAAGGTTTGATGTTATATAAAACCCGTTTGAAGTTATATAAGACTGGTTAAGGAGGTACAGCAGATACTACAGACGAACCATTTTAACGACAGCAGATGGCAAGAGAAGGACCAGTTTAATTCTACAGAGAGAACCAAGAACCAGAACTTACCTACAGAAGAACCAGTTTAACTACATCAGATAGCTACAGAAGAAGTCATCCGGTGTGGCGTTGGGTAATCTGCCGTTCACCTCGAGCAGCAATGTGTGAAAACGTAAGAAGCGAGGTCACCAATTCAAATATTTTCTGCCTTCAATCGGAAGGCGAACTCCAACCCAGGGAGACGAGGCAATGGGGAGCCATGAGCGCAACGTGTTTCTGATCCTCCTTGAGACGACGGCTGACGACTAGACGTCCGAGACGGTTGCAGTCGAAGAACCAGTTTTAAGTGAAATAAGACTGATTAGCCTCTTCTGAGGCTAACCAATGGACTCGGAAAGTTTTCCACTATTGAGGTGCAATCCCACTTTTTGAAGAAAAGCAGAAAATGCTGCTTAATTAAGGAAAACACGTTGGTAACTCTGTAATTAAACCATTTAAAAATTTTCTGTTTCAATTTATCTCCTGAGCACGTAGACTTTTACATACTATCTAAAATCGGCTCTCTCGTTGACGAGTAAAATGAACATTAAATTTGGGAATCCCCTCTCTTGTCGCTCCTTAGCCTAAGACGGCAAATGAGGTTTTACTGTAGTGCAATTTGCCAAATCTTGAGGGAGAGACCGCAATTACGGCGATTTCGCGACGGTCCTCAAAGAAGATCAATTTCGTGCCAGTTCAGCGTTTGACCAGCCCGCAGGTTTTCAATCGTCCCACCCGCCAGCGTCAAAGCGATTTGGACTTCCGAAGGTGATTCAGCGCGTCAACCGGACTCTATTGGCTCAGACGCTATGATTGACTCAGCCCTTCGGCGAGGGGGCTCAGTAAACCCATTGCAGGACGAAAAGTGAAAGCCGGAGAATCACCGGGTGCCGTCAAAACGACAATCGAGCCGTTCAAAATTCGGCGAGTGGAAACGGGCAACAGAACCTTTTCAAACAGCTAGATTGGCCTACGTACAAACAGGAGAGAATACTCTTTGTGGCCGACATCTGTGATCGTTCATTCATTTATTCGTTCATTCATTACAAAAAGGCTTCCCGATTGTAATTGAATTAACGACAATTTGACGCATGTAGGACGATATCAACGCCAATCTCGTACGTCATCCCACTCGACGGTCTCTTCCTCGCATCGCAAAAAAAAACCAACCTTGCGCCTGATGCCGTGTGGGAGGACACCTCGTTTAAAGCTGCCTTAATTCGGGTGGTGCCTCCGAACAAGGACACCGGGATTCCTTTGAAGCGTCTCCTTTTTCCGCGGAAGGAAACTTGCCGAATTGCGTCTGTAATAGAGTGAAACATCACTCATGGCGCAATAAAGAATGAAATGAGGCAATTTTGTAATGGAGGTCTTTGGAGAGCGAAAACAATTATGTCTATGTATAAATACAAATGACAATGAGGTGGTTAGGGAGAGAAAACGACTCCACTGCTGGTTTGGATATTAAATTGTTTATTTTAAGAAACAATCGTACCGTGGGGACCGATTTCGACCAACTAAGCTCATCTACAGTCCAGAGTAACTAAATAGCTTACCTATTCGTTGATTAGCTGAACTGTTCATAAGGAGTGGTAATCTCAACGTTTACATGTGAACTAACAAATTACATAGGTAGGTACAGAAGTTTAATCGAAAATATTGCGAAAAACAATAATAGCCAAATCGTTTATTTGAATTTATTAATCGAAAAATCAAATTCAAAAGGAAAACAAAACACATGGTCATATTAAATATTTTCTTCTAGGGTACTTTCAGAAGTCAGAAAATTTTGAAACTTTACAAACAACTTTACAAACCCTTATTTTGCCAAAAACAATTTGAAACAAAAATTTTACCGCTAACACTAAAAAAACGCTGCAAATTTTACACAAGGGTTTGTTATTCTTTTATATACGTTACTTGTGCAGAAATTTAATTCTGTCAATGAAAAAATTTTTAAAAATTTTTTTTGGATTTTTATCTCAAAAAAATTTTTTTTTTGGATTTTTTGTTCAAAAATGTGTTTTTTTCAAAAATGCTGTATTTTTTACTCGAAAAATATTTAACATCCTGGGATCCTTCAAAAATCCCATTTTTAGCCCCACGAATGCCCTAAAGATCGCCCCAGTGAAATCGGATCGTTCCGGGACCCCAAAAAATGGATTCTACGTCCAAAAATACTTCGAAAACGACACCTAACTCGATCCCATAGCTAAAAGCCTTCAAAAAAACCCTCCCGTAGCCCCATTATAGCCCCATAGCGCCCCACGGGTTTGGGCGATCGGACTGAAAACCTTGCGGGCACAACTAGATGGTAAACCAAGTATTTTGCCGACATTTCAGATTTTAAAAAAAATTCCTCCTGCCCAAAACGGCCTGGACGGCGGACGGACATTTCGGATTTAGAATGTAGACCTCTTGAAACGGATAATGTCAAATTTTGAGCCCGATCGGAGTCGTCGGCCCCCGTCGCGAAAACATAGGTGTATTATTCCAAGAATAATAAACCAAAACCATGACATGGATGCGTCCGATGAATAAACCGTCGTACATCTCCAAGAGATAATTTGTTTATTGGTTGTTGCGTTGCATTTTGGTTTATTATTCTTGGAATAATACACCTATGTTTTCGCGACGGGGGTCGACGACTCCGATCGGCCTCAAAATTTGACATTATCCGTTTCAAGTGGTCTAGATTCCAAAACCGAAATGTCCGTCCGCCGTCCAGGCCGTTTTGGGCAGTAGGAATTTTTTTAAAAATCTGAAATTTTGACAAAATACTCGGTTTACCATCTAGTTGTGCCCGCAAGGTTTTCAGCCCGATCGCCCAAACCCGTGGGGCGCTATGGGGCTAAAATTGGGCTACAGAAGGGGGTTTTTGAAGGCTTTCGGCTATGGGATCGAGTCAGGTGTCGTTTTCGAAGTATTTTTGGACGTAGAATCCATTTTTTGGGGTCCCGCAGCGATCCGATTCCACTGTTGCGATCTATAGGGCTTTCATGGGGCTAAAAATGGGATTTTTGAAGGATCCCAGGAG